>OZ010789.1:79056887-79502076 GCA_963932465.1 Maratus speciosus | reverse complement strand
TGAAAAAATAAAACGGCAATATTGTCAACAAACATAAATGTTGCACTGTTCGAAAACAAAAATCCAACATATGCATAATATAAAATCTTTCTAAGAAAATATTTGTTTCGGGTAAACACTTTAAAAGAAATGCTTGATTAGTTTTCAAAAAATTAAATAGAAAATTGTTTACAATTCTAAACTTTTCTTTATACACACATTAGAAAACATAAAAGGTTGTTTATATTTTCCACGGCATCGGTTAAATACGAATTAATTTGGAAGATTTTGAGGATTTTTTTTTTTTTTTTTTTTTTTTTTTTGAACACAGAAGTAGAAATAGTTCAGCATAAGAATTTTCATTTTTTTACGAATAAAAAATGAATTCTTTGTCTTTGTTTTATGCCTGAATGGAGCACTTTTTTCTTAAAAGTGAAGTGAAAAATGTTTATTACTTTTTTTATATAAAAACGCTTTTTCCGAAAGAGATTTTTGACTTTTTGTCTTGAAATAATATGTAAAATTTGGTATATATATTAGAAATTTCCTATTTTTAAAAAATCATAATTAAATAACAATTTGATTTGTGACGTACTTTTTGCTATTTGTAGTTGTTAAAAAAATAAAAAGGTTTCTTTGTTGTCAGAAATTTTTGGAAAACCACTTTCAGTATAAATAGTTTGTGATAATAAGATATAAATGCAATAATGTAATAAGAAATAGATAAAATATAAATCAAAAAACTGTTTCCAACATTATTGCAATTATATTTATAATTAAAAAATTAAAATTTTTGGCTTGATCCCCTACAAATAACTGCTCATGATCCGCAGGGTATTTTACACAGCATAAAATAAATTCGTATTCATAAAAACATAATGAAACTTCACGGCATTGTTCATTGTTTATCGAAATTATAGTATAATTTCGGCGTATTCTACCTACAGGCGCAGGTAGATTTCTAAGTTAAGTACAATCAATAAGGGTAACTTTGAATCACGGGGTGTAACTTTGCACCACCTCCCATTTTTCAATATTTTTGACTCTAAAAGACTAAATAAACTCCAGAACTGTGCTCTGTTGGGAAGGTTCTAAACTGAGATTTCTACTCTTTATTTTAGAAAATAAATTAGCAACATTATGCGCAATTAATTGCACCATCTAACTATTTTTGTGAAGTACTGTTTTCAAGTTAATTTTGAATGCTGTTTTGAAGTTGTTGTAATCCAATTAAATTTTCATAGTAAGTAGCAATATACTCGTTTATCAGACATATTATTATCTAAATGTTGTAAATGTGTTAATATTTTGTTATTATTTATTTATTAATAGTTAATAAAATGTAAAATAAGAAGGCACTAGCATTTTACCGCATTTTCAGGGTAACTTTGAGCCGGCTCAACCTGATGCTTATAATTTATTGATTATAGGTGCTACTGTCGAAAATTTCCCATATTTGCTCGTATATTTTATATAAATGCCGAAAGTGTGCATTATATATGACATGTAAATATTTTTACAAATATGTGTAAAATACATAAAATTCATTTAGAGGCGTGATTAGGGGCGGAGCTACTCAAATTTGACATTTCATAGGTTCGACGTTTTTCATTCTTGTTTGAGTAATACTAGTACTTATATGTGGGCGATTCTCAGAAGATGGGCACTGGACACAAATCATAACTTTAAGCCTTTCAAAAATAACTTTAATTATCATTGACTTAATTATTATTATTTTTTTTTTTACACTGAATTTTAATTCTATTCAGAGACAGAAAATGACATAATTTATTGTAAAAACTTCGTATAAATATCTTAAAATTTTATTATTTTATACTAAATAGGCCAATTTTGGACATTCATAACGTTAACTGCTCCAATGTACAACCAAGAAAAAGAGTTTTAACTTGCTTCCAGGTGGTTGTAATGGTAAACAACGAATGCATAAAGGAAACGGATTATTTTTTGATAATTTCGTTAAGAGATGGCAGGCTGATTTATTGCTTTTTTGAAGATAGAAGGACTTTTCTATGAAGATTTTTTCTGTATTTTGTTATGTCCAAAAGTAACGTACGGAACAAAGCTATCATTTCCACGAAAAATACATCAAGTAAGTACTTTAAACTCTTTTATCTAACTTTAAAATCATTTAAAAAATTTTTTAAATATTTGTATGTGTTTTTGTAAGATTTTTTTGTAATAAATGCACTTTTCTCAAATAAGAAAGTGGAATGTCCGAATCGGGTAACGATGGAAACGCCGATTTTATTTTCGGTAAATTTATTTTTAAAGATGATTTGGTGTCCTGAAACGTATAAAACGATATTATTATAATGTTTTATCGTAAATAATTACCGTGCTTTGTATAAATAAAGTGTATTCAGTACGTGAAATAATATAATCTGACTTGGAGCATGCTCAACTAATGTGTGTAACGATAGGCACAATATGGCGACCGCTGCGATCGTTACGAAATTTCGGACATGCTTATTTAAAAGTATGATTTAAAATTAATAGTAAACTTTTTTTAATTTCAATAGTAATTCTTCAGTGATCTTACGTGTTTTTATGTATTTTGCAAAGTTTTCTTTGTAGCAAATGTACCTCAAAAGATTATTTAATGACAATGTCCAAATCGTGGAACGATCTAAACATTAATAATTTTAATTTTCTAAATACATAAATAAATATATTATAACAGAGTCCATTGTTCTAACATACATCTTAGAAAAAATAAATATCTTTTGTTAAATTATTGTACTAGATTTCTTTTTTTTTTTTTTTTTTAATTCAAGGTTTAAGAATCCCATCTGCTTACCATTCCATTCTTCCTCTTTGCTACCACACCAAAATGCAAGGCCATTAAAAAGTTTAAGCCACTTCGTGCTGTAACATTGGTAGAAAAAAAACAGAAATTGACAGTATTCAAAGTATAGAAGACAGCAAGCGAAAACTGTTAAAGGTACTCAAAAGATTCACTCCGTACACACGACAAACAAATTTGGTACTATTCAAATAAGAAATAGATCTGGTTTTTACAATCTCTTTAAAAAACAATCAAGAATGCATTACCAGTGAAGCTGGTGAAAAAAATATTGTTTCTACAATTGACTACTCACAGTTAAAAATAGATTGTCATTGGTGACTGGTACTTTGTATTAATTCATGATGAAAACTTATGGCCAGGTATTAATGAAAAGATCAGCATTGACAATGGTAGACAAATATTTTATATAAATTTTTTGACTCCTCAGGCAGACATTGATTTTAACAGGTTTCGTTATCCTTCTAAAAGAGACAGCACAAATTTAAAATATTAAGATATTTTGTTGAAATCACCAAATCCACCTCACCCGTTGACAACAAGAGTAGACTTTTCTTTTGATAAAGAAATTATAGATATGTGCATTTAAAAAAATGGCAGTATAATTTTTTTTTTGAGAAAAAAAAAGTATAAATTATATGTTGGATAATTCTAATATTATGTAAAGGTACGTTTTTTTCATAAAGTGTAATTCCTATAAAATTAAGATATTACTTCTAAAAAAGTAGTAAATATTTTTATATCAAAGATTAACATTTGACTTTATTATTATTATTACTGGATAACAACAAGTTAATTATACATATATATATGTATACACATACAATTATAGGACAAATTTTTTACATTCTTAGTCTTGAGAATTTTTTTAAATACTAAGCGCAACGTCCAAAATCTGTCAGCAATGTCCAAAATCTGTAACGTACGTGCGAAAAAATGTCCGAAATTTGTAACGTACACAACTGCTAATTAACTGCTTTAATAATTAATTTTCCAGAATAGTTGCTGTCTTTTAATGTTTATGTATAATTTTGTAGACTTATATACTATACTATTAAAAAAATTGGCCTTAAATTTGAAAATTTTAAAAATTACATATAGTTAACGTTTAATGATCCCACCTTTTGAGAATCTCCCATGTATTACTGTAACTATGGATATATTATAGAATTAAAACAACATTGAAAATTGTTTTTCACTGCAATTTTATATTTTATATGAACAATAAACAGGTTTTATTTAGTTATAAATGTTCATAGTTCTCTTCTTCCGCTTTTCTTATGCCTGATGTTTGTAGGCTTTGTTTTTATAAACTGAAAATGACGCCCGTAAAATACAAAATAGCGGTACTGACGAAAAAAAAAACAATTCACGCACCCTATTGAGTGGCATATCATTGGATAGGTCTTTCAAAATGAAGACGATGTTTCTTTGAATATTTTACAGTCAGAAGCTCAGTTTAAATATTACACAACCTCGAAGTTGTGTAGGTACACTCTAGCTTTACTGCAACTCTAACCTTCGTGGGCATCTATAAGCCTATCAAAACAGTGTTTATAGAGAGGAACTAACATTTAAAGACAACTTAAAAGTCAACAAAACAAGTAAATAAAAAAAATATTTGAGTAATATAAAATATAGTTTCACATTGATGAGAAATAATTAATTAGTTCGTTTTTTACGCAGTCGGGTTTTTAGGTTTTTTAAATTTAATTTTTACTTGTTTCAATATTAAATTCTTTATTTTTAATTTATAGTTTATTTTCTATTTTGAAGTCTATAAACTGTTGCTTTATTGCAGTTTCAAAGCGCTTTAGAAAATTTTGGTGGGCATTTATTGGCGCGTGATTAAGTCATTTTTTGTTTGAAATCCCATAAAATTTTACGAGTTACATGGAATATTTGGCCATTTATCACCTGCGGAGGTTAATTTGAAAATGCCTTAAAATTGATGTATTAATTAGCATTTAAGCTTTAAAAATATTAAAACGCTGTATTATCATCGGAAATGCACCTTTGCACATGATTTTATAGCGAATATCACAACTGTTTCTATAGCTTAGTTTAATTTATAGTCACTCATCAAATTTGAAATATATATATATATATATATATATTTGTAATATTTGAAATATTTCAGTATTTCTAAGTAAGAAAATTTATTTCGTGGAGCTGGATTCTTAATTCAGATTGCAAACAATAGTAAAGATATATACAGGTGATATATTATATATATATATATATACCGCCAGACAACTTAAACGAAATCAGATAACAAAAATATGTTTATCATGTAATGAACAGCAAGTTTGTGATGCTAAAAGAGCGCCACATGAGCAACTTTTGTAGCACCAACAACACCAGTCGGCCAGCTCTTATTTTATGAAGCACACTACCAGTCTCCATACACGTCTTGTGCCACGCGCGTATTCAGAGTCTGGATGGTAGGTGACGTCCGTATTTTGTTCGGGAATTACTTTGGACTTGTGAAACTGTTTCTATGAACCAGGTCACACACTGTGACTTTTCCTGTTATGTAGCCATAAATAGTTGTGGATCTTACTGGCTCGTACCTGAATAGAAAGCACATTCTTTTTAGTACAAATTAAACGCTATGAATTGTTGTTATACCTAACTTCACAATCTTATTTCGTTTAGGTTTTATGGAGCTTCAAAGTCGCAAATATGTTTGGGAACACCCTGTATATATATAATTGATAATATAAGTCAATACTGTAATATTCAATATTACACATAATGCTTTAAAAATTGCATGTAAAAATATAGTTTGTTCAAAATACAAGGTACATGTAGAAACACCGCTCATCTGTCACAAGTGATATTTGAAAAATAGTGTTTATAAGGTACCTGTTCCCAATATGAACGACCTAAGGAAAATTGATTTTTTTCACCCCCGTGTACACGTCATAGGACTTCAAAAATATATGACCACTATCCCTGGACTGTTGACAATCATTATTAAAATTAGCGACCTTGTAATTATTCTGGTTTAATTTTAATGATAAAAAGAAAAAATGTTTACAAATGTCCATATAAGGAACCACATGTCCCTATTATGGAGATCATATCCATATTAGGGACAGGTGGCTCCTTATTGTCCTACTACACAAGGTGTATGGAAGAGCCACTCTTCCAAGGGATTTTAGAGGGGAGGGGATAAAAGAAATATAACTTAAAGTATTGCGGGGAGGGGAGGCACAATAAATATCTTCATAACATGCACTTTAGAAGGGGTCATTTTCGCTTGTGGCTCTTCGAAGACCCATGCAAAGCACCTCAGTTACTACAACATTTTATGAAATAATATAGTTGGTTTTGCTTAGATTTATCACACCTGTCTGCAGCATTTACATCTGTTATTACCCAGTCCTCACAGGTTGGACAAATGAAAACTTCTTCATCATAAAGTAAGGCGGTAAGTCCCACACAGTCCTCATGGACATATCTGCCGTATGTGATGCATAGCCGCATGTCTGCAACAGCATCAGTACTGCATAAGAAGCAGCTCTCCTTTGTTGAGTAATTCATACCGCTGGTACCTGCGATTTCGTCGACATATACCCTACTGAGGGGAGGCTTCTTTTGATCTTTCTGCTAGGAATTTCGGGAGTATTTTTTCTTGGAGGAGGTTTCTTGTAGGATTTTTCAGATGACATTAAACAGATATTTTACAAATTTGTGAATCTGAATGTGGACATAAGGTGTCCATATTAAGAATCGTGCATAGTTTTGCTAAATCTTGTAATAATTAAACAAAGAAAACATTTTTAGCCATATATGCAATAGCAAGCGAAAATATATCTTATCAGCTTTCTAAAACCCTCCACTTTTAGGTAGCTTTCTTTACAAAAAGCTACCTATTGCAGCCGTTCGGAGGAAAGCGATTTCAAAAAAATTTGGTATATTTTCATCGATCATGACCTTCAGACTCCGAAACCACCCTCCGTTCAAAATTGATATATATATATATATATATATTACCATTAATTAAACATAACCTGCCACCGTCAATTATTATGAATTAAAGCTGTAAGTATTAAAAAAAATATATTATAAGAATTATTATGGAAGAAAAAAGAAAAAAGTGGACACCGACAAAAATTGAAAAGCTTATACATTGAATTACGTTATCGAGGGCACAGAATTCAATGATATAAGCAAAATGGTTGTTTTCTGTGGGAGAAATAAGCTAAAGCTAAAATTAATTTTCCCCTGTGCCCGAACAACCACTAAAATCAAGTGAATTGATTAAAAATGAAAGCAGAATAGAAACAAATAATATGAAATGGAAGAATCAATAAAACGTATTTAAATATTTATAGGATATAAAATAGAAATAATAAACACATTACCGATTAATATTTCAGTATTTTACAAAAATCCATGTGCACATGTCTTCCAGTAGATCAAAAAGATTAAGGTGAATAAAACAGTTAAGAAATCACAGTAAATGATACCAAAGGATGCAGTTAATACATTTTGAAATAATATTTGAAATACCTTGTAAAACAAATTTAATCTAATATAAAATATATAGAAATTAATTACATTATTTAAAATGCACTATTAAATTAATAGATAACAGTTTAACAATATCGTCAAAATTTAGCTAAAAATACACCCTGGTGTATAAAATATAACTAAAATGGAGCTAGAAAAATTAAATATAAGAGCAATATGAAAGATACAATTTTAGTGCTGCCATCTATTAATAATTATATTAAACATCTATCGCAAGATAAAAATTTGCAAGCTTTTGAATGTAGATAACTGTTTAAACAGCAAAACCAAACAAATCCTTATATATAGAGAATTAGAGAACAACCACTAAAATCAAGTGAATTGATTAAAAATGAAAGCAGAATAGAAACAAATAATATGAAATGGAAGAATCAATAAAACGTATTTAAATATTTATAGGATATAAAATAGAAATAATAAACACCATACCGATTAATATTTCAGTATTTTACAAAAATCCATGTGCACATGTCTTCCAGTATATCAAAAAGATTAAGGTGAATAAAACAGTTAAGAAATCACAGTAAATGATACCAAAGGATGCAGTTAATACATTTTGAAATAATATTTGAAATACCTTGTAAAACAAATTTAATATAATATAAAATATATAGAAATTAATTACATTATTTAAAATGCACTATTAAATTAATAGATAACAGTTTAACAATATCGTCAAAATTTAGCTAAAAATACACCCTGGTGTATAAAATATAACAAAAATGGAGCTAGAAAAATTAAAAATAAGAGCAATATGAAAGATACAATTTTAGTGCTGCCATCTATTAATTATTATATTAAACATCTATCGCAAGATAAAAATTTGCAAGCTTTTGAATGTAAATAACTGTTTAAACAGCAAAACCAAACAAATCCTTATATATAGAGAATTATAAACCTAATATAAATCACACAAAGTATTTAAAACTATTGTTAATAAAATTTAAAAGCATACAATATGTTCTATTAGCTAAATTATTTAAACTAAACTAAGAGTTTAAATAATGTTAGAACATTGATAATATATAGCATATATCTATATGCTATAAAACAAAATAAATTCAGTAATAATTAATATAAATAATTATTAAAAATTATCTAAAAATTATTTTTTAATGAATTATATATAAGATATTTATAAAATGAACAGGAAATATCAAACATGTGGAAGTATATAGAAGGTTAAATAATACTTAAAATCCCATTACTTAAAACGCACAAATATAGAATGTGGATTATTTTCAGACATCCATAAAAATCCATAAAGTATGAATATGGGACATTCAAAAACATTAAACTAAGAGTGGCATACTATTAGTAATTAATATGATATTGTCCTTAGTAAATTAGAATTTAATAACAAATAATTGTAAATTAGATTATATGACATATGTCATACTGTAACTCTCGTATTCATGAACCGATTTGGATGTAATTCGGTGTGTACATAGTACATACCAATGTCTCGACCGAGTTCGTTGGCCAGCTTCATCCGCCATTTTGTTTAAAAATGGCGGCCATTTAAAAAGTTTAAAAAAATTTAAAATTTGAAATGTGGTACCAAAAAATTGAAAATGGAAAAATATTTTTTTCTTATGTATTTGACCTTTATACAAAGACTCCGTGGAAGTTTTTGTTTCGTCTATATCTTAAAAAATGGCTGAGTTATAGCATTTTGAATTTCTAGGGAAGCTGACATTTTGAAACGTCCTGAATTTTCTCACGCGATAAAAGGCGTATTTATGAACCGATTTGGAGGTAACTTCGTTTATACATAGTAAAGACCAATGACTCGACCGAGTTTGTTGGCCAGCTTCATCCGCCATTTTGTTTAAAAATGGCGGCCATTTAAAATTTTAAGAAAAATTTAAATTGGAAATGTGGTACCAAAAAATTGAAAATTGAAAAAAAATGTTTTTTTCCTATGTGTTTGACCTTGATAAAAAGATTCGGGAGCAGTTTTTGTTTCGTTTATATCTTAAAAAATGGCTGAGTTATAGCATTTTGAATTTCTAGCGTGGCTGACATTTTGAAACGCCCTGATATTTGCCACGGGATAACAGACCTATTTATGAACCGATTTGGATGTACCTTGGTGTGTACATAGTATATACAAATAACTCAACCGAGTTCGTTGGCCAGCTTCATCCGCCATCTTGTTTCAAAATGGCAGCCATTTAAAAAAATTAAAAAAAAATTAAATTTTAAATGAGATGCCAAAAAATTGGAAAATGAAAAATATTTTTTCGTATGTGTTTGACCTTAATACAAAGATTTCGGAACAGGTTTTGTTTCGTCTATATCTAAAAAAATGGCTGGGTTATAACATTTTGAATTTCTATTGTGGCTGACATTTTAAAACGACCTGATTTTTGTCTTTCGATAACAGGCGTATTTATGAACCGATTTGGATATTACTTGGTCTGTACATGGTGCATACCAATGTCTCGAGCGAGTTCGTTCGCCAGCTTCATTCGCCATCTTGTTTCAAAAGGGTTGCGATTTTTTTTTAATGTATTTTAAAATTTAAAACGAGGTATTAAAAAATTGGAAAATGAAAAAAAAAAATTATGTATTTGGCCTTGATACAAAGATTCGGAGCAGTTTTTGTTTCTGAAAATTTGTTCTTTTGTTTATATCTTAAAAAGTGGTTGAATTATAGCACTTTGAATTTCTATCATGGCTAACACTTTGAAACGATCTTGTATTTGTCACGCGATACCACACGTATTCGCCTATTTCGATAGAAGAAGGCATGTGGATAGTATACATCAATATCTCGACCAAGTTTGCTGGCCAGCTTCATCAGCCATCTTGTTTCAAAATGGCGGCCATTAAATTAAAAAAAATTATATTTAAAGTGAGGTGCAAAAAAATTAGAAATTGAAAAAGGTTTCTTTCTTAAGTATTTGACCTTGATATAAGGATTCAGGAGCATTTTTTGTTTGCCTTTATCTTAAAAAATGGCTCAGATATAGTAGTTTCAATTCCTAACGTGGTTTGACATTTTGAAAAATCTGATATTTTGCCTGCGACAGCACTCGTATATATCAAGCGATTCCGATGTGAGTGAGCATGTGCACAGCAATTACTAAGGTCTTGACCAAGCTCACTGGTTAGCCTCGTCCACCATGTTGTCTTAAAATGACAGGCACTTTAAGAAATCGCCGAATTTAGCAGCCAAATATAAGTTACTTTAAATAAAAGCAGCTTGGATAAAGCTGACTAATTTCGCGAAATTATCATTCATAATGATTTAGTATTGATAAAAATTAGTATTGAATCTCCTACATTCGGTTTCCACTTAATTGAGCTTCGTGTGTTTGAATAATATAAGTTGGCTTTTTTAAAATAAAGAATATGAAAGCTACCTCTTCCTCCCGGCACTGGCCGGAAGGACTTTTCAATATTTAAAGTAATTTTACCATGTATAATAAGACTTTAAAATTACCTGAAATTACGATAAGCACACCACGAAACAACAAGTTTCTGTCCAAATGCCGAACAGCGCGCTTTTTTGCACTTTCCAGGCTTAAATTTCTTGTCAACTGCATTTCTTCACGGACATTTAGTGCCATATCTCGATCAAAATTGTTACCTTTAAAGATATAAGTGGTGTCCATATTGGGTACAAGTACCTTAATATTTAAACTAATAAAAGTACTTTACTGGATCTGGATTCTTTATTCAGATTAAAAAAATGGAATGAAAAGAATTGAAATCTAGTTGGATGTGTCCAAAAGTTTCTGCTATCTCTTACATGTTGATACTTCAAAATTTGCTGTCACAGTGCCAGAAATAAACGGCAATTTATTCCGGCCATGAGAATTCTAAAGATATGAATGTCCATGCATTAGTTCATGTTATATGACTGTTGCTAAAACCGTGTAAATATTCCAAAATACAGCATATTAACACCTGTTGGGTTTTTTAAACTAAAACGTATTCAGCAACAAAAAATGTCAACGTCTAACTGAATCTGAAGTTTGATGAAAATCCATGCATTAGTTTTTGAGATAGAGCTTATGATGACTTTTTTTGCTAGAAGAGATGGCCGTTTGCATTTATAAGATTGCGAGAATTAAAAAAAACACCAGGTCCTATTAAAAAAAACTCCAATTCGGTAAACGAAGACTTATTTTATTTTCATGATGAAAGTCGAAGGGAGAGGTACAGGGGAAAAGCAATAAGGAGCCTCTTTTAAGACGTCATCACGAGGCTAGAGAGAAAGCAGGAATGATTAGAATATACAGTTACAACTTTCTTGCTTGGCGGACTACAATATCGCCAATCTAAAAGTATTTTTGCGCCATGCACAGGGGCTAAGAGACACATTGGCTGGTATGTTCGCCAAAATGTACGGTAGGCTTCTACCATATTAATTGTGTAGGGGGGGGGCAGATTGTGGGCTGCATACATTCCTGAGTCATGATAGACGGAGCCTCATCTGTACATTGATACAGCTGCGGTTAAATGTAAAAAATAAAAAGTGTTATCTGGAAAGGGCATAGTAACAGACCAAATTCGTTAGGCTAAAAAGCATGAGACTGTATTTTTCTAGACCAGATGTTAGATCAAAGATGCACCGCTTTACCACAAAAATGTAGAATTGCCATACATCTGAACAAAAGGGTGTGAAGCGAAAATAATTCTAATAAGTAGATTGCATGTAAAGTGATTTTGAATGATGAGTTATATTCATGCCCAAATAAGGAAATGACCGAAGTTAAAATGCGTTTGAAACTAACAGTCAGCCGTAACGAATTTTGTACAAGGTTAAAGCGTATGTGTGAAAGAATCAGAAAGTGAAAATAGAGAGTGATTCACTGATTTTATTTTATTAAAGAGATGAGTACTTAGAATAATTTAATTTAAATGTGAAGGGCTGTTAAAACAATCGATTTAGTTTTTAAATGTTGAATTTAATTTAGGGGCTGCACTGTTTGACTATAGTGCACAAAATAAATAAGTTATTAAACAGAATTTTAATTGAAACTGTCTGGGGGGGGGGGAAATAAAATGCAAACATATATAACGAGATAGTCGTTATAGAGCTATTGCGGAAATCTTGAAAAATACAGGTTAAAAGCTTGCCTGCCACGTGATTTACAACAAAACATAATCAACACCAGTATTTATAAAGGTATACCTGAATCTGAAGTTTAAAAAAATCGTGCATTAGTTCTTGAGATAGAGCTATTGCAGAAATCGTGAAAAAGGTAGCATAACAGAGCCACCTTTAGGGTGATTTACACCAAAACGTTGTCAGCACAAACTCATATCAAGGATTAATTGAATCTGAAGTTTGATGAAAATCCACGCATTAGTTCTTGAGACTGAGTCATTGTGGAAAGCGTGAAAAGTGCTGTATGGCAGCACCACCTATTCGGAGATTTACACCAAAACGTAGTAAGCACCAAATCATATAAAGCAGTAACTGAATCTGAAGTTTCACAAAAATCCGTAAATTAGTTCTTGAGAAAGAGTCATTGCGGAAATCGTAAAAAATGTAGCATAGCAACGACAACTGATAAGCGATTAGTAGTAAAAACTAATCAGCACCCATTGATGTCAGGGACTGACTGAATATAACTTTTTATTAAATTCCGTGCACTAGTTTATGAGATAGCGCGCCTACAATATTTGTGTCACATACAGACAGACAGAGTAAAAGACTCACAGACACACACAGACATTTTGTAAAAACATATTTTTCGGGATCTCTGACAACAAAAACGTGTAAATCCTCCGAAAACCAGAATTCGAAAATCATCACGAATACGATACTTTCTTCTTGTAAAGATAGAAGCAAAAAAAATACCATGTTACAATACCAAAAGAACTATTAGATATTCGTGCTGTCAAGCATTTTTTTAAATGTTACCTAAAAAAATACATGGTATGAAATACACATGTGTATTGCACTGAAAACGAGAATTCTGTAATTAAGAGCATTTGAATTCTTACGCATATCTTTACTATCTGTAACAGTTTCATTTTTTAATATCAATAGTCCATTTAAACTCCGATAAATATTTAAGAACAAGCGTGTTTTCTTTCTATTAGAAGCACTCTACTATACTGCTTTAGATATGCGTTCTATACATAATTCATGAAAATATCTATATATACATGCAGTTCTTGGAAGCACTTAATACTTGGATGCATCATCTGAATAATTTAGTTATGTTGAATCATCATGTGAATAATGTAGATATGTTGAATCATCATGTGAATAATTTATTTAAGTTCCTAGTTTTAAAATGTGAAAACAAATTTTAAACGGTAGAGTTGGTTTTTTAATAACATCAGCATAGACTGAATAATGCAAAAACTTCTATTCAGTGTTCGATTCCGTATCAAGAAATATCCAATAATAAATAGATTTTCTTATTCAAAAGACAACTTTCCGTTAGGTTTATAGTTAATTATTTTTATATGTTATTAATGTGATTTTTCATATTTCTTGGAGTACACATGCAGGAACGCTCTTCTGAAAAGTAAAATCATATAAATATGTGCATATATCCTTAATTTCGAAAGGAAAATTTAAATGTATTAAAATAAAGTATTGTATCTTTTCAAAACATAAAAATCGAAACACATTAAATGATATCCAATTGTTGAAATGCACATAAATATAACCATTGATTTTAATCAATGGGTTTAGAATGATTAATGTATTTCTTAATAGCAGCAGATACGTTACTACTGGTGATACAATTTGATTAGTATGTTTAAAAATGCTAACAAGAGAAAGTTATTTAATCAACACAAACAGTGATTTTTAGTAATCTGTCGAATACTGTAATATTACCAGATTTTTCTTGTAAAATTGGGAACATTCTTCGACGTTTAAGTGCAATATATTGTCATTTTTCGAAAAAGGAATTTCATAGTTGTTTCGGTTTTATAATACATGATAGTATGCATATTCTCATGCAGTAGCTGTTAAAATTTAATTCGATTGAGTAAAACATAAAAGTAAGATTTACATCTGCTTCATTCTAAAACATGAGCAATTAAGTTGGTCAAAATACATGTTTAGCGTTCTATAAATTCATACATAGAAAAAAAATGTGCGAAAGCTAGTAATCACTTAATGGTTATGTATAAATGACCATTCAATAATTAATATATTTTCTATTCCAATGTACACTTTTATACTTGGTTATATATTTCGAAAAAAGGCGAAAAATCAACATTTAAAAATACAAAAATAATACACAAAAAACAAGCAAACAAGTGTTTCGAATCCACAAGCGAGATTCCCTTCAATGCGAAAGAGAGCAAGCCGCAGTGTGCTATAAAAATGCAAGACAGTGCAAAGGTCTTGCATTTTCTAGAACGCTGTGCTTTTCTGTCTGTCGAACTGAAGAAGAATCTCCCTTGTGGATTCGAAACAGCTGTTTACTGCTTTTTGTGTATAATTTGTGCATTTTAAACGTTTGTTTTCTGCATTTTTATATTCTTGCATAAAAAATTTATTTTTTATTTTTATATATAATTTGTGTTTTAGATTTTAGAAGAAATTGTTATGTATTTTATATGGGATACCCCTCTGTTTTTAAATCATTAAGAATTAAACAAACTCATAGACTAATTTATTTCAGCTAAAGTTGTTGAAAATTAAGTATGTGTGTTGTCATATACTAGCAAAATGCTTTAATAATGAACATAGTGAGGATATTTAGTTCATTTAAAAAACATAGTTCATAAAGAAACATGGTTCGAGATATCCCAATGGAGCATCGCTACGACCCCCCCCCCCCCCCTATAACATTGACATTGACGGAAACTCCTTTTAGAGTACCTGGGACCCAGATCGCAAGCATCTGAGAGAAAATTAAAGACATATAGCTGAGAAATACATAAAATTTTGGCCAAAAGCATACGTAGGTCAGAAAGATACGGAAAGGCAAAAATATAACATACTATAACGCACAGAAAGTCAAGGAAATCCTACACATTCTCTGTCAAAAAACAGTAGAGACTCGCCCAATGCGATTTCACATCGATCGATCCCAAGGAACTATGTGAATTTCAGGCGAAGTCACATCTGATAAAGGGAGTACATGGAGCATCATAACGGTAGACACAGAAACGTCCCTATTGTGGTTGATGAGTTACCACACACGTACAGTTAGGACGAATTTGATGCTCAACGAGATGTCAGCACCAGAGTGAACAAGATGTTTTGAAGCGTAATAATAAAACAAAACATAATACTCAATACTCCATAGAAAGCTTAGCAATTTTTTTAATTAGCATAGACAGAGGTAATATACAGTTTGTTTAAAATACACAGTTCTTACGCAAATAACTCTTTAAGACCGGGAGTTTTTTTTTTTTTTTGGTATAAATTGAAAGTTTGGGTGATTTTTCCTTATCGATAGGACCGTATTTGATTGAAAAAAAACCCAATGTCAGGATATGCCAAGGGAGGACCCGCACAATTGTGCGTGTTCGGACTTAATGCAGCCGTTTTTGGGCTAAATATACACAATTGTGTAGTTTGGAATTATGTGTGCAAATATCTAAACATAAAAATTTAAGCAAAAAAATTGTTTATTGAAATAAGTTTCATTAGCCACAATGAAAATGTTTGAAACAATTTTTGAGACGTGCTCAATGCTAGCACCAATCTTAAGAGCCGTTGACAAATGGTATGCCCTTCACTCCGTTTGGATTGTGCCTGATCCTTCAAATTTCTTTTTTTTTAGTTTTCCAGCAGCGGTATATTGTTGAAATACGGATCGAAGTACATTAATCTAGGTCTGAACCAGAGTAAGGACTACAGCAGGTCCTAATCCCAGATCCTTGTGGACCAGGTCTGTACTTTCCCACTATTATAATACCAAATTTAAAACTATCCCAGGTGATACTGTTACAACAGAGTGTGATTTGTTTTTTATATACTTCTTTACTGAAGCACGTCCTAAAAAAAGGAATCGTCTGCTCATCTATGGAAAATTTTTCCCTGATCTCATGGGAAATTCAAGTAGACGCTACGGAATCTCTCGAGCATTTTCTGAACTTTCTATAATTTATTATTTATTCCTTTTGGTTTACTTGCTTTGTCGACAAAATGGAATGAATTTATCAAACTTAAAAATCTATCTCGTGATATGCATATAACTCATATAAAACTTACAAATAATATATGACATCTATAACTCAGATCAGAAATATACGGTTCGTTACATGTGCGTATTATATATCTAATACTATCAATTTTAAATAGAAATCGTGAATAGTACAAACCTATTAATTTAAAATCAATCCGATTTAAAAATGTAATTAATAAAAAATAAATTGCTATAATCTTATGTTAAAAAAAAAAATCACTTAAAAATAAAAAATATACATTAGAAAGTGTGCCCATTTTGAAAGTGGTAAAGGCCGGACCCGCACAATTGTGCAAGTCATTTATTTTTTAACGTTTGTAAAGCTTAATTAAATTTATCAAAGACAAAAGCAATTAAAATCATGAATAAAGTATATGAAAAGAAAAATTATATACAAGCAAACACTAAAAATCATATTTAAAAGAAATTACGACAGTACATACTTTTTGTCTATTGCTGTCAGATGATATAGTTTTTTTTAAAGCAGAAAATCTAACGCTGTATTGTAGTTGGTGCCCCCTAGTTGTGTGTTATCAAAACATCAGAAGCCAATTAACTCATATAAATGTGCAGATTTGGTTTTAAATCTCACGAAAACAGGAAATAATCATTCCCCTTTGCTTTAGTATCACCCGCACAATTGTGCGGGTTAGGGCTTAAAGGGATACTATGCGGTAGGGTGGACCGAAAAAAACTTTTTTTTTTATTTTCGATGATAGGTAGTGCGGAAAAGTTGCCACTGGTGGGACTAAGTTCACACAAAATTTTTGAGATTTTTCGGACAAATCCTTCATTTGCGTTCTGCTGATTTTTTAACTTTTTTAGCAAAAAGTAAAAAACTGTGAAATTTCAGTTATTTCAGCTGAATTTACTTGAAATGTGTTGTTTAGTGTACTAAATGTTTAAATAAGCTCTGATTATGCATTATTTAATAGTCATGTGCATTTTCAATTAGGTGAATTTTATAGCTTTTTTGCGTATAAGTGAGCAAAAATTGCAGGAATTGTGACAGCAGGGAATAAGGATCTCGTCATCGGTAAAGATTTGGTCAAGAGACAGAAATGAAACTTGGGAATAAGGTACATGAGGAGAATGATCTTGAAGGAAGAAAAATTACAAGCACCTTCTTTGATAGTAGAAAAAATAAAACGATCTTCATAGAGAAAAAAGTGTCTAGCAGCACCGTCGACAGAAAGACTAAACAAATATCACCAAGTTCTCACGTGGTTCGAAATATTTGGGTCACTTGACACTTCTTTCTGGTCACTGCGGAGAAATAACAAAATCATTATATAATTTTCTAAGCCAGAATAAAGTCTGCTTTGTGAAAAATCAAGAAGAGGACTGCAAAATGTGATATGTATTCTTCATACAAACGAGCTTTCCCTCTGACAGCGACATCAACTCTCTAAACTAGGTGGTAGAACCACTTGAGCTGAGACCTTTACCAACTGATATGGAGCTAGATTAATAGAGTTCTCAAATCTTCAGCCTTTTGCATTTCTGATGTCCATGAAACAGGAATATGCTCTTAGAAATGGACACGTACATTTTCGCGCGCGATTAGTGATATGTGCTTCGTATTTATTTCGGCGGTGCCGCTTGTTCCCTTTTTTCTATGAAGATCGTGTTATTATTTTTACCATAAAAAAATATGGCTGTAAGTATTCATCTTCCAAGAAACTCCTCCTCCTGTATCTTCTTTTCAAGTTTCTTTTTCTGTCTCATGACCAAGTCTTTATGGATGACGTGATCCTTATTCCTAGTTGTCACAATTCCTGCATCCTGATGTACAGATGAAGCTCTTAACGCAATTTACTTATATGGTTATGCCAGTTCTAAATCCGGCGATTGATGTGTGAGAAATGGATATGCGTTTGTGAGTGTCTGCTTTTGAAGGCCCTGGTTCAAATTTGTCTGCTTTAAAGTTTTCACTTTTTGAATCTTCTGACAATAGGTCTATTTTAGAGCAGTAAAATAATTAACATCCATCTCCTATTTCATCCATTATCCTCATGATGACTGACTGCGTTTTCATTGGTTTCTACTCCACATTCTCCTCTCCTTCCAGAATTGCTGTCAAGAAATGCTGTGGTCCAGCATTCAAGTATGTGACTCTTAACGCATCGAAAAACCGATGAAAGAGCGTGGAACATAATAAAAAAAAGAGAGAAACCGACAAACGAACCAAGCAATACTTACAATTTTTGCTCAGTCATGCACGAAAAGGGTATAAAAATCGCCTAATTCAAAATACACATAACTAATAAATTCTAGATAATCAGAGGTTATTTAAATATTTCGTACACTAAACACATTTCGTACACATTTCAAGTAAATTGAGCAAAAATAAATTTAATTTAACACTTGTAAAATGTTTCCTAAAAAAGTTCAAAAATCAGCATTTGAGCAAAATTTCAAGCCATTTGCTGCTAATGAAATAATTGTCCGAAAAATCTCAATTTTTTTGTGTAAACTTAGTGCCACCAGTGACAACTTTTCCGCACTACTCATCATCTAAAATCGAAAAACAGTTTTTTTCGGCCCGCCCTACTATGCAGCATTTGAAATTACATTATTTTTTCTTATTATTATTACACTGTGCAAAATGTTTGTCCACCCTGGTTCAAAAGTCCATTTGAGCATCGGTTTATTCATATTTCCTGACTGGTAGAGGGCAATTCCATCGTAACTGACGTAACATTTTATCATCGAATTTTGTTGTCAAGTCTGTGTAGAAAATTTACTAATAAAGCTAGAACAAATTTTTACAATTTAAAATATTTTTTAGTAAAGTCTTGATACCCAAATACCTGCAGATTATTTCCATCTCTCTTTTAGTCCCAAAAATTGCACTTCAAAATTCTGTAACTGACGTAACTTGAAATACACAAACATTTTTTTCTGCCTTCATTGAAGTGTAAAAATTATCAAAACTATCCTGTTAAAAATAATGATTTAATGTTCTCCACAACACTAAGTAATGCCAAATTATAACAGAAACTTGTTTAATTAATTTCTTAATAATAAAAAAGAAAAAAATGGCATTTACATGTGTAACTGACGTAACTTTTATTGTGTAACTGACGTAACATTATGACTTTACAATGACAATAATGGTACTTAACTTAGTTTGTGAACAGTAATTAACTTTTTATAAGGATTTTTCTATAGAATATAAAAATATCAGGTTTTCCAATCATACCCTTAAATTAAACATATTATAAATTTCATCCCCCCCCCCCCCAAAAAAAATGATGATTTTCTGTGAAATTGCCCAAGAACATAAGACTCACTGGAGACTTCTGTTTGAAGTTTTTAATTACGGTGCTTCTTTTGGCCGCTTATTGTTCCTTTCAAAAGGGTGTATCGTTAAGAAATTCTCTTATTTAAGGTACCACTCGAACCTCGCCTGATAAACTCTTCAGTTTTATTCGCCTTACTTTTGGCACTTTGAAATATATGTTTCGAATAATTTATAATTTTATAGAAATGTTTCCAAGTTAATCAAATGTTTGTAACATTAATTTGAAAATGATAATACAAAAGCATATTCTTATCTCTTTGCCTGAAAGTTCCTCTATCTACTGTTAAAAGTAAAAATAAAGAAAATAAAGAAAAAACGGAAAAGGAATCGGAAAAGGCAACATCAACAGAAACTGAAACAACAAAGGAGTCAGAAAGAGAAAAAGAAGGAGAAACAAAAATAATAAAAAACTAGTAATGCATGAAGCATGTGGCAAACTATGGATAAGACATTCAAGAAATGTATAAATTCATTACGAAAAATTAGATTTGCCGTCACATTTTGATACTGTGCTAAATACATCTTTATATAAATTAATATATTCAACAAAATAAACCATGCTAAAAACAACAACAAGGACATTATCAAGAAACATAAATACTGTGCTATTGAATAAGGAAATTTCAAAATTAATGCAAGATAAAAACTATGTTTGGAAAATATTTGTTTTGTACACATACTTTTAAAAAAAAATCTTGATTAGGTTTTTCACTTTAAAAATAAAATTTTTTGTTTACAAGATCAACCGTGTTTTTATTGAGGAAAATACATTAAACAAGAAAATGTTTACATTACGTTAAAACGATATATATATATTATACTGTAATAATTATATGTGTTTTAACTGTCTGTGAATAAAAGCTATTTGTTATCTTTACTTATTTTTTAGCTTTATTCTGAAGAGACGAAATAGCATTATTAAACGATTTAAAAGGTAACACTTTCTACTGCACAGGTTTTGAGCTATGTTTCACGCGTGTAAGAAATATGTTTATAATTAAGACATATTTGAAATAAAGCAAGCATTTTCAAGCATCTTTATTGATATACAAAAGAGCGTAAGTATCAATAAATATGGAAAATTCTTCACTGTCAAGAGTGACATTTTAATATGCAATTAAAGTAGATTTTAGTCGCACTTTGATATTTATTTAGATATTAATAACTATTAGAAATATTTTAATTTATTTTTAACATTATTATTTGATATATACGATATGAATTTGCTTACTGTTTTCCCCCTTTTCAACATGTTTAGTTCACATTTAAATATCTATAACCTTTCATAAAATTTTAACTTTTTATTGTGTGGTTTTTAAGTGAGAAAATGATTTAAATTTATAAAGCATGAGTTTACTAACATAAAAAGTAAAGTTTTAAACACTTTCATGTTTCAAATATATATAATACATGATTCACGAAGTGAAAGATTCTTTTTATGTAGTGTTATTAGGAAAAAACTATCCCAGGTGAACTAATTGTCCTATTTTAAATCATGCGCTGGTTTTAATTCAGAAAATATTAGCATTTTATTACACTCACAAAAAGCGGACTATTTCCACAGACTTTATCATTTGCAACTGTACAAGGGTAATGTCCTTTTATCGTACAAACATCCATTATCCCGATTTCACTAAAAGTTGATATATTACATTAGATGTAGAAGTACCTAGTATTCAATTTTCCTTTAGAATAAGGGTATACCTGTGACATCTTTCTCGTGAAATTCAAAGAAGAGTCGATGCACTAATTAACCCCATTCTTCAACTGTTTAAAGGCTCCTTGATTATGTAAAAGGCAAGGGAAAATTCAATAAAATATCTCGCTATTAATCAATTATGCTTTTATGATACTTATATAAATTCTTTCAATTTTAGAATATCTAAATCTTTAGTTGAAAATAACTTTACAAGGTAATCCTTTTCTCCCATTCGAGCATATTCCTACAAATTTTTGAAACTTTCATAAGCCGAAATTACAACATAACATTTGATATGACAATGTTTATCCATAATTGAGGTTCTTTATTAATATATAGTGGATTTGTTTCGCAGTTAAAAGAAATAAGCAACTACATATCTTAAGTGTTTAGGGGTTTTGAACCTTTGGGACGTGATAAACACTTTGACATTGTTGTTAAATCTACAGTTATTTAAATCGTGGCAATTGTGAAATACACATGCAAACAATGTATGTCAGTTGAAGATATTTATATATATATATTTAATTTTTATTTCAGAACTTTCATGCTTAACCACGTTTTAATTTATTTTAAAAATAGCATATCTGTATTATTTTATTGAAGATTTGAAGGGTATTTAAATCTAAGCATAATGTTGCATGTTGATATTTGATTATTCTAATAACTAAAAAGCCATTTCTGAAATGGCATATTAATTAAAAAATTTCTTCAAAAATATAACGAATATTTCTGTTTCAAAATTTACATAAATTAAATCAATATCAAAGAAAAGCAGAAAAATAAAATAGAATAAATAGTAATGGTAATTCAGAATAATAAGGAAGTAAAAGTAGTCGACACTTAATCTTAAAAAAAGTATATGAAATGTCGTGCCTCTGAAACAAATTTAAATGATAACTTTATATTTCTGTTTCAAAATTTACATAAATTAAATAAATATCAAAGAAAAGCAGAAAAATCGCTATATTATAATTCACATTGTAACGCGTCCGGGGTTGTACCCATCTATCTTACCATTCTCCGACAAGCTGGAGCCACGTTAAGCTTAATTACGATTTGAAATGTGTAAGAGAAAACTTATCTGCTTAAATACAAATCTTTTCTTGCTGAAATCCCTTCTGCTCAACATAATTTTCTTTAAAAGATTCAAAACTGTTGACCATTCAAAGATTTGCGCAGTTGAAAAGGAATTTCAGAAAACGAGTTAAAAACATACATTTTCGAAAAATGTAAACAAGCGATAGCGAGTCATTCCCTTGATTCATTCAATTGAAAAATAACCATGGAGCTATGGCGCAAATCAAGTACGGTGATCATCTTTCGGCCAGGAAGCTTCCCACTTCGTATAAACAGCGCATGTGCTAAGACTGATCTCCAATGGGAGTTCCGTATTATTCCTGTCTGTATACAGATATCGTCACGCGACGCGTATTCATTGATCTTAAGCAATAATGAGATTTGTCTGTCTTCTGTTTAGAATTTTTTTGGATTACACATTATTAGGTATTTTGTTAATTTCTTGTTTGTTTTTTAATTCTGATTTGTTGGGATTCCATTTTTAACTTTTCTTTTGATTTACTTAGACTTAATGTGTTCTTTGTATTTTCCGCCTATTTAACCTAACAAGTGGAAACTTTAAACCTATTGTTATGTAGATATGACGAACCGTTCAATTTCTCTTGAAATATCTCTTAATGTTTTAATATCCAGCATCAGTAATTATTTTTATAGTACCTTATTGCTTCATAGTTGAAAATTTCTGAATACCTTCTGAAAAGATCAACAGAAATAAATTTTCTGTATTTTTGTTTTGTTTACATAGAAATATTTTAATATACAATCCAGCAGTAATTATTTTGACAGAGTACCTTATAGCTTCATACATTAAAATTTCTCTTAAAAAATTACATGTTAAATTAAGCATGAAAAACTTAATACTTGGAAAGGCTGAGACAGATATTAATTTTTAAAGCAGATATCATACAATGAATGTTTAGTCCCAATGTTTTAACTAAAATAACTTTAAATATTAACAAATTTAAACAAAAGGAAGTTTTCAATTCATTTTAAAGTGATTGATTTTTTGCGAAAAAGGATAAAAAAACTTAAAACTATTTAGCTAGAAAAGAATACAATGTTTATGTTGACAAATAAATGGATTTTTCAATGCTTACATTAAAGTAAATTTAAAATTCAATGTTAGAGTTACAAATTAATTAAATTGTTTATTGTGGGATCCACATAACTCAAAAAATATTTGAAAATAAGTTATCACCGTTTTTCCAATGTTTGTTGACAAACGATTGCAATTTGTGTTAAAAACCACCAAAATAACATTCTCTATGCCCTATCATATGATATATACCAATAGATTTCTAAACAATTTCCACTTGAAAATCTGAAGACCATTAAGATATCAAAAGAAAAGTTCATGATTAATTCCCAATAAGTCAGAGTGAATAAATTTCAAAACACATAATATGTGTAATCCTATTTTAAAAAAGCTTTTTCCAAAAAGGTAGAAATTCATTCACATAACACTGACAATAAAATTATCAATGTTTCGGTTGGTGGGAAAACATTTAATGTATTTTATCAACGCTGTCCAACATGGCATGTTTTTTTTTTTTTTTTTTTTTTTTTTTTTTGAGGGGGGGGGGGGTGAGGAGAGCACAATTTCGTTGATGGCAAACTTTGCAATCCCATGCAGGATTTCATGGATCTTTCCCAAAATAGGAAAATGCTGCATAATAAAAAATGCTGTGTGTTCCGCCTCATTAAATTTTTCTACAGACATGTGACTCTTACCGATTTTTTCCCCCCGAGAAAGGGATTTTTATTCTTTTGCGCGATTTTGTAAAATTTTCTGAATTTCTTCGCATTTTTTTCCAACGACTGTTTGAGGAATTTTCGACAGTTTACATATGAACTTCACAATATTTTAAAGCAACCGATTAAAGGATTTTGAGTTTTTTCCGATGATCAACTGGCAATCTTCACGATTTTTTCTGAAGAATGAAGTTGCATGAAGAATGAAAATGAATGAAAGAAGAATGAATTCAAGAATGTTGCAACTTTTTCCCCACAATTGATGAATTTTGCAGTACTTTTCTTTTTACTCTACCGATTGGGTATTTTTTGTGTATTTTTTTTTTTTTTTTTTTTATGTGACAAATTTCATTTTTCCCTCACAACCAATTGTTGATTTTTTGTTTTTCCTCTGCGACTGATTGATGAATTTTGTGATTTTTTAAGCGATAGATTGACAAATTTTGCGATTATTTTTATTTATTTATTTATTTATTTTTTTGCATGACCAATTGAAGAATTCCCTGTAACCGATTGGTGAATTTTTCGATTTTTTTCCCTTCACAAGAGCGATTTAGAAATTTCTCTACATACATTTATAATCCACAGTGATCATAGACAAAATTCATGCATTTACAAGATTCCTGTTTGCTGAATATTCTGTTCCATTATTTTTTCTTTTTTTTTTTCATTCCATTAATGCAGAACTATATAATACAGAGAACCTGACTTGAACCTGCAAAATCCATTTTACTGACATGTTACTTTTCCGCGGAATTGCGCTTTTTTGGCATTGAATTTTATTATCCCGTGGATCTAGGCAAATATGCATTAAAATTTGTGGACATTTTTATGGGGGGGGGGGGGGGGGGTAACGGAAGAAATGCAAGAAAAACGCGAGTGCCAACTGTGCCAAATTAAGCGGATTTCTTCAAAGGATCACGGGAAAAACGCAAATTTTTTTAAGGATCGAAAAAAAAAATTCAAAGGTTCGCGGAAAAAACACGATTAACGTTAAAGGATCGTGAAAAAAAAAAGTGTGATTTTCTTTAAAGGATCACGGGAAAACATTACATTTCCAGATTAAGCTAAATAATGCTATAAAAAGTGACAAAATATCTTTATTAAGATTGACTATCGTTTCATCGCACAAACGGCGACATTTTCAAAATTTTGAAAATGCCGCCGTTTGTGCGATGAAACGATCGTCAATCTTAATAAAGATATTTTATCACTTTTTATTCAAAATTTTGAAAATGTTGCCGTTTGTGCGATGAAACGATCGCCAATCTTAGTAAAGATATTTTATCACTTTTTTGTAATTTTACAAAAAAAGTATTGTAAATGCGTAAAAGTGTGTTTATTAGAACATAAAAAAACCAAACTTGCTCATCTAAACTCTTACTTGGTGGGTGTCATATACATCGCTGTTAGATGCAATAACATTTTGAAGAAAATTCTATGTTCTTACTGCTGATCCCCAGTTTCTGTGCGTACTTTTAATATTTATATGTTTAGTAAGTTAAACTCAAAAAGTTGTGCACATGCTTATTCAGCCGTTAAAAGTTTTGCTAAATCTTTTTGCTTTTTGCAAAAAATACAACACACTTATCACGATTTATACCAAACAAATCATCAAAAAATTTTAATAGTTGCAGCAGAATTTGTTAATTATGGGGTTGTATTGCACGTTACTTAAACTTTTGTTCTAAGAATTCTTAATTTTCTTATGTTATATATGCCAGAAAATCTGGTCTACCCAAAAGTATTGTTAATGCTAATATTGTGTTTATTAGAACATAAAAAATTCGAAATTTGCTTATCTAAGCGCTTCCATGTTGACAATTATTTTCCTTTTTTTTTAAAAAAATTTTAAATGAAAAATACAATTTTTACACACCATCCTAGGACGGGCATTTACACTAGTAAAATAGAATAAATAGTAATGGTAATTCAGAATAATAAGGAAGTAGAAGTAGTCGACATTTAATCTTAAAAAATGTATATTAAATGTCGTGCCTCTGAAACAAATTTAAATGGTAACTTTAAAAATATATAAATACGCAAATCGGACCAAATCAGAGGTCTTGCCTGCGGTAAAATGTGATATGAAATGTTGATTAATTGTAGTTGTTTTTAATTATCGTGAGTAGTTTTTTCTCTTAATTAAACATTAAGTCTTCTTTAAACGTTACGTAAATGAAGTCGCGGGTAATATTTAGTAGAAGATAAGAAGAAAAGAAAAGAAATGGCAATACACATAATAAACGAATAAAAAGGGGGAAAACAGATAAAAGATTATAAAATATTTAAAAAAAAGAAACATAGATAAATTTATATACTCGTTATCTAAGTCATCATAAGTTAATAGCTGTAAAATCATATGGTTCGTTATTCTAAAATGTATATTCGTTTATTTCCTATGAAGTGTATACACTTAATTACTGTGTTTAAGAGGTTTGCACGTGATCAGAAAAAAAATTACATTAATGTTTAAATATTAACTGGTATATAATCATATAGTAATTTTTTTTTATTTCCCGTTGCCTTCTATGCTGACGTTATTACTAAATAACAAATCTGTAATTTTTGAAAATTAAATCCTGTTCTTTTCAGAATTAAGGACACATAAATAAATTAGCTATATATTTTTAATTCGTAAGAACTACCACATCTACTTCGAATAAATATACAAATTCTTAGGAATAAGTTATGAGAATAAGTGTATAATATACCAAATGTGTGTTTCAAGGAATAAGAATTAAAGGAATTTTCACGGACAGTGTACTAAATACTTAATCGAGTGCTAAAAAAATGTATATGAACCTTTGTATTTATGGGGATGATTTTAAAAAACCGAATGTGCAGTTTAACAAAGTTATTTTTTAAGTTTTAATACTTAGGTATTATAAATGAGTTATTTATATGCTATAGCCTCATCTTAAATTCTCCCCGAGACTGAATGCTAATATGAGTGTTCTAATAAATGTATCTAAATGGAATATCTATGTTGAAAGTTATAAAGCAAAGTGCTTCCTGTCGTAAGAAAATACTTTTGTTAATAAATATTCATTGATACTAAAAAGAAAAGTCAAATGACATGACACGTAAAAAAGAAAGATCTAGAGCCACTTTAGATGCGTTAACAAATGAAAGTACTCTTAATTATACATTTTGACTTTTAATAATATCGCATATATTTATTTCTGAGAAAGTTTCTTCATTTTCAGACAACATAGAAATTTAAAATGATTAAAATCTGCATCTCTAATAGCATTTTAAGACAGTTGAAATTTATTTTAACATTCATTTTTCTCTAACATTATACATGGACATATTTAAAATCCATAACTTTATTAAAGTAATCTTCTTCTTAGAGGTCCTGAAGTACACTGTAAAAAAAAAAAAAAAAAAAAAAAAAAAAAAAAAAAAAAAAAAAAAAAAAACTATATTTCTACAGATGTAAAGTTGCATGCTTACTAAACTTTCATCTGTAACTGTACAAAAAAGTTGCAAATCTACAAAACTAGTTTTTGTAAAGCTACGGAAATCTGTAACTTTACAAATGAATCTGCTAAAATTACAGTAATCTTACTAAATTTTATTTGTAACACTGGTTGCAGTTACATAAAAAATTCTAGGCATCCCAGTTTCTTAAATATATCATAGTAACCTTGCAGATTTTTTTAGGCGCAAAAGTGTGTCTGTTACATGAATTTTTGTTGTTGCCGTTACAAATTTTGTTTTTAATTATTTTTACTTTCTCATATCGTTTTTAGAGAATGAGAGATGAAAAATACTTAATTTCTGTGATATTATTTTGCTGAAAAAAAGAAAGAAAATAGCGCCCTATAATTTGCGAGGAAACCTAATTTTAGTACAATTGTAATTAATTTGAAAAACATACTTGCGAAATTTATTTGAGTGAATTGCATTTGATTAAAAGTGTATAAATAATAATTTCGTGTTCTTGTGGAATTAGCTTTGATTAGAGGTACAGTTCCAATTGCATATTTTGTTCTGCTTCATATAAAAATTGATTCAAGTTAAAATAATTACTTTTGAAATAGTTAAGCAACTTCAAATTTCATACAATGCCTGAATTCTCTTAGCTTTATTTAGAAAAGGTTTTTGCCGTAGGTACATGTGAAACAGCAAAAAATTATTCTTGCTCAAAACTTACTAAGTTATGTTACTTATAATTTTATTTATTTTCAACGGTTTAGACACCATAAATGGAAAAATGCGTTTTTAGTGCCAGAAAACACCGAGAATTCATGAAATTCAAAATATCATAACTAGGTAAATTTTGGTATTGCAAAAGTTAAGCTTTAATGGTGTGCATTCATCTCAATAGAAAACTGCATTTATACTTACGTCCAAAAATTATTTCAAACGTTTTGTTTAAAAGGCATTCTAATTTAAACATCCATTGATTGCATACACAGCGATTAGTTATACTTTACAAAAATAATATTTTGTTGGAAACTTTAACCTGTGCAAGTGTGGAACAATGTAACCTGTTAACCAAAAGTAACTGTATTCCCTATCTCTAGTAGGCTGTTGAAACAAGCTGCAATACAGAAAGCTGGCGTTCGCCATTGTGATTTGATACAGAATGCAGCGATTCACGAATGCTGAACTAGCAGATATCCATCTGGCACCTAAACCATTTGAAAACAGTATGGGTGCATACCTCCGCTATACAAAATCTCCCATACAAGTGACTGCCTCCCATCCAATCTAAGAGAAACAGCTCTCGTGTCCTTGTAGAAGGAATGTGGTTAATCTCAGGAAAAACATCTTCTTCCACCCGCACTGTTCTCGCCGAGCGAGGCATGCACACTAGGGTGGAGCGAAAAAAATTAAATTTTTAAAATCAAAAACGGGTAGGTGCCAAAAGTTGCCTTTAGACTAGTACATCATCTGTGTGCAATATTACCGCTGAAAACAAAATGGCTTGAGTCTGCGCTTTTGGTCCAAAAGTCGAAATTTTGGGTAAAATTTGACATTTTTTTTCAAAAATTAAAGAAAAAATTCTATAGAGATGGTTATTATTTAAAAGTGCTATTTAAACCTTTATTATTAATGACTTAACATATTTAAACGAAAAAACTATATATTTGTTCTGTATAACTGGAACAAAACTGACAACTTTTGGTGAAAAAAGGCGTTTCCACTCTGTTGTGTCATACAACTAATTATTATTTGGAATACAGCTCTTACCTAGTTGCTTTCAAAACTACCCAGGAGGTACCACTTGGAGGTGGCTGCATTTCATGTCACAACAGTGCATAGCTCGACCACCCTACCATCTGAACTCAATTTTTTATTTATACATTGAATTGTGATTTTTTATCAAAGACTGGCATAAGTTTTCTATGTATCAACGTGGTACATCTCTTCTTTGGATTCACAGACTTTGAATGCTGGTGCTGTGATCTCATTTACGTATTTTTCTACTGTTTGTGTAAGAGAAGACAAATAGTGTGATGCAGTGCGGATGATATTAATGTAATCTATTCAGCCGTCTATTATCTTCACCAAGATTGCACCTGATAAATGCATATTGATTAGAGGTTCTGTTACCACAACACTTTTCCAATGAATTAGATTTATATAATTATCCGCTTCAAAGTTGATTGTCGATATTTCTGATTTGCGTATGCCATCATTTACTCTCATCTTTCGACTATTATGTGCTGAGCAGCTAGCTGTTTAATGTGATTGTAATCGCCAGAGAGCATTGAAATAAGAATTTTCTCTGTGTATGCAAAGCAACCATTGTCCTAAATAACCTTTTTTTAGTATTTTTCTTATTCCGTTTTGTGTGTTGTTAATATCCAAGTTGTTTTTGTGTAGCCAATTTCCCATGAGTTTTTAGATCCCTTCTTTAGCTGTGGATTACATTTGATTGTAAACTAATCTGGGCCAAACTTGGATAACATAGTACTTTTTGAGTGAACGTAGAGACTCTGATGGGCAGTGAGTGCTCATTTGAAGGCGGATAATTCTGTTAGTCGTTGTCATCCATTCTGCGAGGAGCATGTTTAGAATGAACCATTACAACTGATCATATGTCTCCTCCAAGTCCAGTTAATTTCCTCTGCATCATTTATTAGATAAAATCGTTGGCAAAAATTAGATTCTAACCCACAGGGATGCGCCGGACCAATAGGAAAATCTTTGTCCACGTACTTATTCTCTTCTTATTTCAATTTTTGAAGCCATAAAGAATAATTTTTAAACATTATTTCCTGAAATCAAGAAAAAGGTACTCAGCACATGCCAGAAATACTTGATAGATATCTGCAAAGTTGTTTCATCAAGATATTGCTCAGAAGAACTAGCGAATAGGAACCCAAGAAACTTGTCCTACGCAAGATGGCCCACACAGGCGCATAAAATTATTCACCTTTATATAAGCACTGATTGACCATCAGAGTCTGGTTCACTCACAAAGTATGTAATCCAAGTTTATGCCACGTGATGGCTTACACCAAATAAAATTTCACATCTAAAAAATTGATCTAAAAACGTATGGGAAATTACTTGGCTACAAAACATCACAAAAAACTGCAAAAAACTGCAAAAAAAAACCTGCAAAAAAAAAAAACTGCAAAAAAAACTGCAAAAAAAAAACTGCAAAAAAAATATTTAGGACAATGGTAGCTTTTCACATCGAGAGCAAATTCTTATTGCAATTTTGATGACGATCGCCATCACATTAAACAAAAAGCTTATCAGCATATAAAAAATTCAAGAGGTAGAGTAAATGATGGCATACTCAAAGATGAAATACCTAAATGTTGTAAAATGTTGTAGGAACGGAACTTCCAACCACTATGCAGTAACTGGATTTAATTTTGGTGAACATACTAGAGGGCTGAATAGATTCCATTAATTCCAATGCATTATTCTGCTTGCCTTATCATACACAAGCAGTAGAAATATACGTGAAGAAGTGTCACAGCAGCACCCAACATCTGTGGATACAAAGAAGAGATGGATTAGGTTGATACGTAGGAATCTTATGTCAGTCTTTGATAAAAAATCACAATTCAATATATAAATAAAACATTGTGCTCAGATGTAAGGGTGGTCAGGCTATGCACTGTTGGGTCATGAAATGCAGCCACTCCCACGTGATACCCCCTTGGTAGATTTGAAAGCAACTACGTAAGAGCTGTGTTCCAAATAATAATTAGTTGTATGACACAACAGAGTGAAAACGCCTTTTTTTCACCAAAAGTTGTCAGTTTTGTTCCAGTTATACAGAACAAAGATATAGTTTTATCGTTTAAATATGTTAAGTCATTAATAATAAAGGTTTAAATAACACTTTTAAATAATAACCATCTCTATAGAATTTTTTTTAAATTTTTGAAAAAATGTCAAATTTTACCCAAAATTTCGACTTTTGGACCAAAAGCGCAGACTCAAGCCATTTTTTTTCAGCGGTAATATTGCACGCAGATGATGTACTAGTATAAAGGCAACTTTTGGAACCTACCCGTTTTTGATTTTCAAAAAATAATTTTTTTCGCTCCACCCTAATGCACACACCATGTCTGATGGCATTGAAGGGCCCTCTTTCGCGAAGCTGTCAGTGCACTCTCGAGAAAGTTTGTCTATTCGGTTTTTCTCTGTTAGGAAATCGTTCTCTGTTCAACTTTTGAGCAGCTCTTCAATTTCCACTCGCAGCTCTATACGTCAGATGAATATATGCTAGTTCACCATTCGTGAAGCGCTGCATGCTGTATGAATTCACAGCGGCGAATGCCAGCTTCCCCAACTAGCGGCTTCTTTCGACTGCCTACACACCACCCTCTATCAACTTTAGGCGGCGTTTAACAAGACGCGTTGTACTGCGAATAATTTTGTTTGCGTCACCTCTAATTCCCTTATAATTTTGGGCAGACATTTTCCGAGCACAATGTATATATTTTTAAGACGACCCTAACTCCTGGCGACGACTTAAATCCGCGGTCGAAACAAACATGTGTAGACACATAAATTTTAATTGATAAACAGATTTTTTTCCACGTGATACTATTGAGGCAAAACTAAATAAACATAATTCGTAAGACATATAATTTATGCACATAACTTACACAGGAAAACAGGGTATTTTATTCGAGTTTTACGATTTAAGATTCGTTTTAAACACGAATTTTTGTAGGTTTGTTAGTTCTTTTAAAATATTTATTTATTAATCGGACATATAAACCACAAATATATTAATTACAATATATTTTCTCCTCACCCTGTAATATTTTACAGTTTTCACATACTATAGGTTCGTTTAAAAACTGTATTTTCAGTTCAATAACAAAGTTAGTAACATATATTTTCAAAGAAAACTAACTCTTTTTCCTTATTTCCTATAACATTTACTTTATAAATCTAGCTCCCATTAAGGTTTAATGTTGTTCTAGAATAATACTGTAATTTATATGTTTTCTCAAAACATGAAATGCACTATCACATTTTTCTCAAATCGCTTTTGATTCAGGACATGTAATTTGATATGTTATACCATCATTCTCTTGCACAGGAATGGTTCTAAATACGATATAAATTTTTAGACTGTTATTTGAAATGATAACTTATTTCTTCTTGGATTTTTTTTTCGTGTAAGCATATATTTTTTTTATATAAAAACTACCGGCATAACATGTAGAAAAAAATAGAGAGTTTTTATTTTTCAGCATGTTATTGTATTAAAATGTTTTAAATATAAAATAACATGTTGGCCACTTAAAGTTTTGTAATTAATAATATATGTAATTTATTTTTTCTGAAATAATAGTGTATAAGACAGTTAATTATGTACAAAAGATGATTTTATTTCTCTTCTCTGTCGATGTAGTAATTATTGAAAGTGACAGCAGATTCCATAATTACCACTGACCATTGGTATTTATTTTAGCATAATACAAATATTTTGAGAAATTTTTGATAAATCTTATAAATTTGTCTTAGCATTTTTAGGTCTCATAAAAGATTATCATTTGTGTATATAAAAGGTATTTAAATCTCTGTATGTAAAAGGAAAAGTAATACGTTTCGATAAATTTGAACTCTATACAAATTTAAAAATGAACTGAACGATAAGTTGGGGATTTATGAATTGGTAGATGTGTGCACAAAAATAAAAAATATGACAGATCAGAAAATACACTTTATTTCTCATTTCACTAACAATTGGAAATGGTAGTTCTGTACATCCCTAAATCTGCGACAATTCAGTGATATTGGTTGCTAAATACGTTTAAAACTTGTGATTCATTTTGTTCGCTAATATGTTTATATTAATATATATATATTTTTTAATTTTAATTTAACATTTTAAATCAGTTTAGTTCAGCTTCTATCGTGACAAGAACTTATTACTCACCTATAAAGGGAGAATAGTTTTTGAGCGCGAGCATTTTGTCGATTTTTAAAAATGTGTGCATGAAACCAACATCATTCCTTCATCTTTCTTTGCGGTTAAGCCAGCATAAATCTCAGATTCGGGTTTTCATGTACGGGTTTCAGATTCGCGACAATCCAGCCATATGGGAAATACCGCGTGTATGTGAGGATTTGGTGTCCGATCATCCCTCTTACAATCAAAGTCACATTTACAGCTCTCGTTTGAATTTTAGGCCAGCTTGACACGAGTATGCAGTTTGCTTCTGATTTCTAGCGGTAAGAATACTTGTCTTTGTAAGAACGACTCACCATATCTGTATATATATAATCAATTTAATTTAAAAAATCAAAAAAACCGACTGCGTAAAAAGTGAACAAATTAATTATTTCTCATTAATGTTAAACTATTTATTATATTACTTACCTATTAGCCCCCGGTAAGGTATGCTATTCCTTTCTCCCAGATTATTTTGTGTCATTTTCAAAAAATAACGTTACCTTACAGAAGCCTGCCATAAAACATAGCAATACGATTAAATACTCTATAGCATTTTTTTTAAATTTCTAAGCATCGCACATTTTCAATTTTTATACCGTCGTATTGGAAAAAAAAAAGTTCTTTTAAATGCAATTTGTTTGAAAACTTTGTATCTCCATTTATTTTTCAAATATTAATTTTTTTGTAGTTTTCAGCACCATTTGTCTAATTTTGGCAACTCAAGTACTCCATTTATGTAGAAAGTAAAGGAAAAATAGCTGAAAAATAGCAATTATATCTTTTTGTTGCCATTTTCTCATAACAACCGAAAGAAAATGTAATTAAAATACGTGCTATTTTGAAGAAATATAAACGAAAAATTTGTGTTAAAACATGGAGCTATTATAAACTATATTTAATTTGAAGTGTCTATAGAGGCTTTCAGTGTGACATCAGTCATGGCGTTTTGGTTGGAAACTGACTCCAAACAAAAGGCTGTTCTACGTCATTTCTTTTTAAATATAAATCGTGGAAAATGTTGCCAGTACATATCAAGTATTAAAACACTTAGATATGAGATATAGATATAAGATATAGCTGCAACACACAAACAAAATAGTAAATACAACATAGCAACCGTTTGTTTGGTGTCAGTTTCCAACCAAAAGTTCAGGACTGACGTCACGGCTGAAATCGTCTATATTAATGTTACAAACAAATGAATGCGTATGAATCATGTGTAGATGTTTAAGAGTGGGTCGTAAAAGAGGAATCCTTATGCGGATGCGACTGATGTCATTTTACATAAAATAAAAGTGTGTGCTTTAAGTCTTAAAATTGAAATATGTTTTGTACTATTTATATATATATAAATTTTGTTTCATCGGGGGCAACCCTAAAGTCTGAAAAAGTAGAATTCCTATTTTCTAGGGTTTTTTATTTACTTGTATTGATGACTTTTAAGTTGTGTTTCAATGTTAGTTCCTATCTATAAACACTGTTTTGATGAGGCCTATAGATATCTATGATGGTTAGAGTTGTCGTAAAGCTATAGATCCTACCTACAAAACTTCCACGTCGTGATACACTTAAACGGAGCTTCTGACTGTAAAATAGTCAATGAAACATCGTCTTCATTTTGAAAGACCTACCCAATGATATGCCACTGAATAGGGTGCGTAAATTTTTTTTTTCGTCTCTACCGCTATTCATTTTGTATTTTACGGCCGCCATTTTGAATTTATGAAAACAAAACCTAGCCTATAACCATCTGACGATTAATACGAATCGATAGAGACCTCATTCATTAAAATCCATACAGCCGTTGGGATGTTTCGAGGGTATAAAAAATCCACATACCCATATATGCGTGAAAGACATAACCCTTCTTGGCAGTCGGGTAATAAAAAAACATATATAAACTATATATATATGTATATATATATATATATGGAGGGGAAAAGCTTTTTAGTATCCCAAGTGCCTTCAACAGCTTCCAGAGCAGGCTGCATGCCTACAGCGCCTAGCAGGAACGATTGGTTATCGTAACTCTCATCGTCCATGCTCTCTAGAAATCGGCTGTTTAGAGAAGGCGTGGCTCGGAGCCAGCAGCAGAAGAGAAGAGAAGCGAGCTGTTTGAGAACTGAAAGGAAGTGAAAACGAACAGAACATTCGAACCACCATGAAGGGGTGTTTTCTGTGGGAGAAGAAGGACGGTAGACGATAAGTAATAATGCTGATGTGCTTTGGTTTAAGACGGCCACAAATGTAAAGATTGACATGATGCTTTAATCCGTGTATATAGTTTGTATATAGTTTTAATTTGTAAATATAATTTACTTTAAAAGTTACCGGTGTCAGGATCAAGTTCGTGTTAGTCTCATTCAATATAATATTTCAATCCCTGAGTTTCTACAATTGGTGTCGAGAAGTGTTATGCGAACTTTATGCACACAAAGTTCATATTTCAAGCATGGTTCTGAGGTCGCTATTTGAGTGCAATGATCTGTCTTCAGGCAATATAGTCATTACTCTGAAGCTGGATATCCATTCTAAGAAGTGAGTTTATTTTGTTCTTATTCAATATGTCAAAGTTGGTCGATTTTAAGGAATTAGAACTTTCGTTGAAAGCTGAAAAATCATTATTAAGAACTTACATAAATTAATTTTTGGAGATGTCGGTTATAGAAATAATAGATGTAGAATTCAAAATTTTACTGGTTTTGACTTTGAAATTGATTCTGCTGAATATAAATCAAAATTGCAAGAAATTAAAGATAGTTTTTCCGTAAATGATTTGATAACTAATTGCAATGTTTTGTGTATAAATAATTCTGGAACTTTCGATGAAATTGCTGCCAGAATAATTTCTTCTTTATGTGATTTTAATGTATTGAAATCTAATTTAATTCCTGATGAAGGTGCTCTTAGCGATGATGAGAGCGATGATGATTCGAATAAAAATAATGATATTTCGAGTGTTTCTGAAAATAATATGAGAAATGATTCTGGTAGTTCTAGTTGTAAAAATAATGAAAATCAGAAAATTTAATTCCTGATTATGTTCTTAAACCTACTATTTCTATTAATGATATTGATAATATGCTAACGGAATATGCTGGTAGTCAGTTTCAAAATGTTGAAAAATGGATTGCCGATTTTGACGATACTTTTTCTTTATTTAATGTTAGTGATTTGCACAAATTGATTTTGCTAAACGCCGTATGACTGATAAAGCTAAATTGTTTATTGAAAGTGAAACAAAAATAAATTAATGGTCTAAAATGAAAGCGTTACTTATTTCTGAATTTGGTCAAACGTGCAATTCAGCCGAATTACATGAGCTGTTATCTAAAAGGAAAATTAAACCGAATGAATCTTTAGACGAATAATTTTTAAGTATGAAACAGTTGTGTTCGAAAGGTAACATAGAAGATTCGTCACTTATTCAGTATGTAATTAATGGAATAAACGATACTGTTTTAAAAAAATCCTTTTTGCATGGTTGCCCACATATCGTTGAATTTAAAGAAAAAACATAAAATTTATGCTAAATTGCGTGTCGATTATGATATTAAACCTGATGTTGATGTTAGGCCTAAGATGAAACCAGAAGTTGAATTTAAAAACAAATCTATACCCAGTAAACCTGATATATGTTGCTATAATTGTGGCGATAGATTCCACAAAAGTAATCAGTGTAGAAATAAAGATAAAGGTCCCCTCTGCTTTTCTTGTAATTTGTATGGCCACAAATCATTCGAATGTGTGTAAAACCAAAGATTCAAAATTGCCTAGTGATTCTCAAATAAATGTTCTAACTTGTTCTCAGTATTTGGCTTTTAAAGAAGTAAAGTTGAATTCATTAAATTTAATTTCATTAATTGATACAGGAAGTGAAAGAACTATTCTAAAGAAAACTAATTTTGATCAAATTAAAAGTTATGTAAACTTGGAACCAACAGATATGCTGGTAAGTGGATTGGGTAAAAAATCATTCAGAACAATTGGTTACTTTGAGGACGAAATCGATGTTGATGATTCTAAATTTCAAACATCTATTTTTGTGATAGATGACAAATCTATTGAATTTGATTTAATTATTGGTACTAATGTAATACAACAAGGCTCCTTAATTGTTTCTGGTAATGATTTTAAGCTAAATAAGAGCCAGAATAATGCCTTAGTTAATGTTATAAATTCAAGTGAAGTAACTGTAAATCCTAAATTTAACCTTATTCTTCCGCCTTGCACAGTAGCAACCCACAAATTCTAAACCAAAACAAATATTTGCCTGTTCCTCAATTGTCGTATTCTAGTTCAGAAATTAAAGAATTACGTCTAGAAAATAAAAAATTAACTACCCAAGTTAAAGAAGTTGAAAGAAAATATAAAATATTAGAATTAGATGTACCGTAATTTCCGGTGTATAGCCCGCGGATTAGACAATCGTGTTTCGACCCAGAAATTTTTAAAAATAAAATGTAACTTTTTAGATCACGGTAAATATTGGTCTTCAAATACTGAATGAAATTTCTGGGTCCAAACTGAATTGTTTGATCTGCGGGCTATACACCCGAAATTACGGTAATCGATTTAAAAGAAGCATTTTTATCAGAAAAAACGAAGTACAAAATTGCAAAACATCGTTAGAAGATAAATTAGAACAAGAAGTATTAGAAAAACAGACCGTAAGTAAATTGTATAGAAAACTAGAGAGATATTTTCATGATATAAAATCCGAATTAGATGAAGAAAGTAAACGTTCAGAACAATACCGATTACGATTAATAAAAATAAATAACTATTCAAAGCATCTTAAAAAACAGTTAGAAGAATCAGAAGATGAGTGTTCAAGAATAAAAATGTCCAAAAGAAGAATCCAGATAATACAACCAGCCGCAGAATAGTAGCGCAAGCGAGCTGTTTGAGAGCTGAAAGAAAGTGGAAAACGAACAGAACATTCCATGGGGTGTTTTCTGCGGGAGAAGAAGGACGGTAGACGATCAGGAATGATGTCAATGTGCGTTGGTTTGAGGCGGCCACAAATGTAAAGATTGAGATGATATTTTCATCCGTGTACATAGTTTGTATATAAATTTAATTTGTAAATATAATTTACTTTAAAAGTTACCAGTGTCCGGATCAAGTTTGTGTTTTTCTCATTCAATATGATATTTCAAGTCCTAAGTTTCTACATATATATATATATATATATATATGACGTTTTGGGAAATCAGGGCTTTCAAGAATTTAAATGACATTTTGAGACTTGTGAAATTGTTTTGGAGTAAACATTTCTTAGATGTGCTGTTTCTTCGACTTTGAAGTAGCGCGAAATGGATGACGATTCATATTGGCTAGAGGAAGTTAATTTCCCTTTAATGGTTGTTCATTATTATTGAATGGACTGTTAGAAAGAGTTGTATAGAAGCTATGTAGACTGTATAAAAGAGCTGTATTCTGTTTACGATGTTTAATGTCTCTGCAATGCTCCATAATCCGTACTGATAACTTACTTTTTGTCATGCTGATGTAGACTTTATCAACATTGTTAGATAAAGTCATAGGGATTTCATATATACGAGATTTTCGATCCATTGGGATCCTATATGAGGACGGAAAGAGGTCGCTCGCCGCGGCGGTTGAACCTCCCGCCCACCTCCCAACCTCCGACCGAGACTAATAATAAGCTCGACGCAGCAGGAGTCATTCGGTAGCTTCCGGTAGCTTCAATATAAACGTTAAATTGAAGTTCAGATTTGATAAGCGTTGTTAAGAAGGGAGATCACATCAAAACTTATTAAAAAGTCAAATATTTTTTGTTGTCTATTATGAAATAATAGCGTTACCGAAATATATATGTTTATATGACGCTACTCTAATTAAAAAATATTTTATGATACAATGTGTGGAGCGATTCCTATCCAAATCCAGATAAATTTTAATTCTAAGGGGGTCCGGGGGACACAAAAATCTTCAAATTTTGCAAAAGCTTTTTATTTCATAAAAAAATTCTTTATTTTTTCCTGATTAAAATAACATTTATATCATGTTTCTATCTGAATTAGAACAAAAAATATTAATTTTTTTCGTTTTGGTTTGTTTTCAAAATCTAGCTTTCAAGCGATGGCTCTCATGGAAAGAACTTCTTGTAAAAATGCGTTTTTTCTTCATGATAGGTTTTTCCACCATTCCTCATATTTAAATTCCCATAACTCGAGAACGGTTAAATATACAGGTTTCAAACTTGGAACCTATATTTTTCAATTGTTTTGCTTTAATTTTGACTCAGCATATTTGAAAAAAATGTTTACTTTTGAAAATATGATTTTTTTTTTTTTAAAGTTGCACCACTTTTTTTTTTTTTTAATTTTTCCGTTAAATATTTTTTTTTATAAATTAATATTTCTTTAAATGCTGAATCAAAATTAAATCTTACATATTTCTGTTTATTTAAATGATAAAAAATTGAAATTCTATAAATAATATTTCGAGTTATAACGATTTTAAATTACCCTACTTTTTGAATAAATTTTAAATTAAAATTTTAAAAAAAATCTGAGAAGTGTCATCATGTGATTTTGTTTACAAATGATAAGGTTAACCATCACAAAAAAATTCAGAATTTTCACTCAATAAATAAAAATTATTTTAAAATGTGTCCCGGACCCCCTTAAATCCATTTTACTCAAGTCAGATATTTTTCAAATTGCGCCCATCCTATTTCCAAAAGTAAGTAACATTGATACTTAAAATGGCCGATTATATTGTATCTTGTGTATCTTTATAACCTCTACCTATTTCTATGTAAATTCCTGTAATATATATATATATATATATATATTTAACACTTTGAACTCCGGAGTCTCTTACACAATTTTTTTTCGGTCGGCACCCTTTTTTATGAATGAAGTTTCCTTCAAGTACACAATTTCAAAAATGCTCTGATTAAATAATGCAAATTTTATCTTCTTTTGTTACTGGTGCCATGAACAAGTTTTGCAAAGAAATATGATGTCACCGTAGTGGCGACAACGGAGTGCAAAGTGCTAATTTTTATTCAAATTGTATCATCGAAATTGCGTTTTGTAGATTAATTGCCTGAAAAAGTATTTTAATCCGTAAACTTCATTGTTAATTTAGGTTGAAGTTAAAGTGCGATATTCTAAGAATATATATATATATATATATATATATATATATATATATATATATATATATATATATATATATATATATATATATATTTGTGTGTGTGCGTAATATTAATTCGATATATAGAATATATTTTTTTATAATCATGCGTGCAGCATATGTATGTCCTTGAAAATCCTTAATCAGTTTGTCTTAATTAAACTAATTTCTAATTATGTCTCGTTAAAATTAATTAAACGAATACGTCAACAGATATTTGTACAATTTATTGAAAAAAAGGTTTAATTTTGAGAAATATTTACAGCTCCATTTTTTTTTAATATTGCGTTAAAATCAAACAATATAGAGCTGCTGTAGGTAATCTCCCTTCTTAAACCCTCTAGCTCTACTACCTGCTCATTTAGGGCAGACCGGGGCAAGTACGTTGGCCCGTCTGCAATGTTTTTCAAACTATCCGGAAGATTGCGTTGCTAGCTAATCGACTTGTGTCTTATCACGTCTTTATTCACAATATAACAGCGTCAGCATTGAAAAAGCTTTCAAACGAAAGCCACAAGAATTTTTAATTTTTCACTTGGTAAGTTTTTTTTTTTCGGGGGGGGGGGGGGGCACGTATAAATGAACTTTTCTGATTTGTTTTTTAATTAAATTTTCAATTTGATGAATAGCAATTTAATAGATCGACGTACACGGCTTTTTTTCTACATACTCATTTTACCTAATGAAACCAGTATATTTTGATACTACAATCAAAAACCAATATGGCGATATGGAGTAAGTTGGCATATTTAATCCTCACCATGTTGACCATTAGGCAAACATACTCCGCCATCCGGGAGTTTGTTTTCTAGATTCATAAGCCTATAAACTAATTAAATTTTAAAAATCAAAACTCGACTGCGTAAAAAGCAAACTAATTAATTATTTCTGTTCAATGTGAAACTATTTTTTATATTACTTATCTATTTTTTTATTTACTTATATTGATGACTTTTAAGTTGTGTTTAATTTTTCGATCCTATCAATAAACACGGTATTGATGAGGCCTATAGATGTCTATGATGGTTAGAGTCACAGTAAAGCTAGAGATCCTACCTACACAACTTCTAGTTTGTATAATATTTAAACGGAGCTTCTGACTGTAAAATAGTCAATGAAACATCCTCTTCATTTTGAAAGACCTATCCAATTATATACCACTCAATAGGGTGTGTAAAACAATTTTTCGTCTCTACCGCCATTTTTTATTTTAAGGCCGCTATTTTGAATTTATAAATACAAAGCCTAGCCTATAACCATCAGACGTTTGAGACGAATCGATAGAGACCTCATTCGTAAAAATCCATCCAGCCGTTGGGATGTTTCGGAGGTATAAAGAAATCCACATACACAGATACGCGTGAAACACATAACCCTTCTTGGCAGTCGGGTAATAAAAGTCAATAAAATGCATAATTATGTGAGTTAATCGGCATGGAGTTATTAAATAATATGCGAATAAGCCAAATGTCTAGACCCGATGATATAAAAAGTTAACGAGCTTCTGCGAATCTAATTGACACACAAATCAAACCAGCACTGCACAAAGAGCAAAAAAAAGGTGGAAAAGTAGAAGAAATAATGTTGCAGAAAACTTTATCAAAAATGGTTTTTTATGAAACTCCCTCTGAAAAAGAAACTCATATGACAACGTAGAAGCAAGCAGGATGTAGATCCATCCAATGACGAAGAGCAAAAAGGAGAAAGAGGATTCCCTATATCATCGCTATTTTAACCCTTAAATGTCGTGTGTTGCTTTTCGCAACATACCTAATTTAGGCTCTAAAATACTATTAAAATAATATTGAAGCTATAACGCCTAATGTTGCCAATAAAATACATTCTGAAAATATTATTAAATTGATTTCCAACATGTAGATGGCAACACTTGTGCTGTTTAAGTATAAAGACAGATTTTTTTTTTTTTTCATTTGTTGCTACTTGTTCTTTTTGTTTTGTTTGGAAACTTGCGAAATACCCTATTTTGTTCTGCAGTGAGCAAGTAAAATTTATTTCTTATTATAGTTCCTAAAATTCTTGTGTGTTTAATATTATAGAATTTTATCAAGGAAAATTATTTTTTCAATTAAAAACCAGTATTGCCGATTAGTAACAAACTGTTTTTTAGCCGTAAACCATACTTAAAACAAAATATGATTTTTTAAAGTATTTTTCCCATGATTTATTTAAAAAATGAAAGACGAAAAACATTATTACAATGATTTTTAAAAAATGAGGCATTTAAGGTTTAAATTATTAAAAAATAGTAAATCATGAGAGAAGTAGATTCAATGAACCAGGTGCTAATTTTGGGCACTCGAATCACGTGTCAGTGTTATCATGTGGGACAGGAAGTGTTATGTTTGAATTCATTGTGATGATGTGAAAGATTTCGATGAAGGTAGTAGATAAGTTGAACAAAATATCTCTTCTTATTACTTGTATCTTTTATGTACCAAATTAAAAATCTATTTTATTCTTTATGTTTTTTCATTTTTGTTAGTAATCCGAAAATGAAATCAATTTAGAGGGCCAACATACCCCTTTTGATGGAGCAGGTTGAACCAGTGACTCGATTCTCTGCTCAGCTTCCTATAAAAACTAGTAACATTTTTAATTTTTTCTGATGTATTGCTTTTGCACTGAGCTGATTGTACAAACTTAAAAAATAAAGTAAAATTTTAATAAAATTGAAAAAAGTATATATATATTGAAAAAAAAATGAGCCAACAAGACCCGGTCTTCCAAGCTCCTTGTTTTAATAAACTTGAAATCTGTTTCATGTCAAAATTATTACACCAAAGGTATCAACATTGTTATAAATAAAATGTTGACAAAGAAGACAAAAATGGGAACACGTAAGCGATGGTATAGAATATTTTTTTTAATTTCAATAGTAATGTTATTTCACACGAATTGATGATTAAAATTAGCGATCGGTTTTCCTTACGTTTACAATAATAAAAAGGCATACTCAACGTTTTCACGATGCCCTGGGCTATAACAAATTCTATTTTTTTAAAAAAAATAAATATTGTTTAAACATTTATGTTTCTAATTAAATTCTCTCGCTGTTCGTTGATTCTGAATTCTTATGTTTTTGTTGGTTTCAAATGATTCTACAATTCATATTTAGCACAAATAGATTCATAGTTACAATTTATATTTTCCTTAAAAATTAATTTTGTAAAAATATATTTAAAATTATTTTAGGAAAAAAATATGTATAAAAAGATCAATATTTCAAAAAGTCGTTCTTCTACCAAATTTTAATAACACGATGAAAAGCGATTTAGGCATCTGCACGGTATTTAATTACACGAGATAAATATCAAAATGTTTATAATTTCCTTCCAATGGAATGTATAATTTAATATACCGTAGAGATTTATTTCACATATAATGTATCCAATTATGTATACCAATATAATATTACATCTATATTATAATCGTTATATGTACACATGAATCAAATCTTTATGTATATTGTGTGATGTCTTTAATTTTTTTTCTTAATTCTTGATTCTTGATTTGTATTTTTTTTTTTTTTTTTCTGATCGCAATTTTTTTTTCCTACTTGGTGCTCAAATTTCTGATTTATAATTTAATGTTTTTTTTTTTTTTTTTTTTTTTTTTTTTTTTTTTTTTTTTTTTTAACAAAAAAGAGCAGAAAAATAAATTAGATATCTTTTAACTAAACATACAAAATAAAAGCTGTTTAAAAAGAAAAATTACTAAAAACAACTTCTTTCGAAAAACAGAGATTTTATTATTTAGAAAGCAACTTTTTCAGAGAATTTGAAAGATTTTAGACTTATTGTAATCCTTGAAAAAAAAGGAAAAGGGGAAAAAAAGGCAACCTAACTTTCCCTCTAGAATTAAAGAGAAACGTGATATATAATTTTGAAAAAAAGATATGTTTAGGGATCCACATTTTATAGGCTGTATTTTACAAAAACTGAAAATATTATTTTTAAAACTTCTGGCTCAATTCATATATATATCAACATTTATTTATCAGCTTGAAAAATCAGCTTTTATCCGAATTATATAGGATAAGAAAATAAGGTAAAATAAAATGAAATATTAAATGTTTCAAAATAAAATCCATGGCATAAAAATAAGTAAAGAATCAAATCATATTTGTATAGAGGAAAGCTATTTAGAAAACATACTTTTAAGAAAATTGTAACTGTAAAATGTAATTTATCTATACCATTCACACGTAGTTACATAGTATTTCGGGAAGACTTCCGACTTTTCAATTTCAATAAGTATAACAAATGAGCATATTAAATAAGTGTCATTTTTATAAGGGATATCGTAAGCTTTTCATATGGTGCTTTTAAAAGTAGTTCATGATAAATAATTGTACTTTTTTTTGCATTAGAACAGCTAAATGATATAGAGAGTGAAATATGAATTTATTTAACCATACTGCTGACCACGGAATAAAAAGAATTAGACATTTTCAGGCGGTTTACGATGCCTGGTATTAAATCTCTTTATTTAGGGAGAATCTTTGCGTCGGAAAGCAACGATTGGGTCCGAATCATGGTAAATGGTCTCTTTTGCCTAACGTCTCCAAAATTGCGTTCTTGCTACATATTCCTTAGTAAAAAGCTGTGCTCGTCAGCGCCATCGCTAAGACTTTTTATTGGTGGGGGAGATAACTTAAAATTGCGAAGTCAATTTTCAGAATTTGCCAACTCGTTTTATAAATTAGCCAACTTACCATAGTTAGAAAATGTAATATAGTTCTTATTTCTTAAAAGTTTAATAATACTCCCAATTAGATTTGTAATTTTTGCCAAGTATATCAGAAATAGAAAATATATTATAGTCTTATTAAAGTTTTAAAGAAATTTGCCAAGTGTAATAACATTTGCAAATGTTTGGGGGGTGAGATTCCCACCATGCCCCCCCCCCCCCTAGCGCTCGTCCACTTACGAGCCTACACCGGCCATTGAAAGGCACTCGCAAGCAAATGCTAAACCTACTGCAGAGTTCTTTTTAAATTTCTCTTTTGCATCTAAACGTTTTTTTTTTCCTAGAGGGATGAGGTTTCTTTGAAAGGTTGATTTCTACTGATTTTTTTTTTATTGTTTTTTTCGATTTTGGCAATAGATATTTTTATGAAGATATTTTTACTTTCTAATTCGGATCCAAATTAGAAAGTGAAGTCGTAAAAATCTAGAAGGGAAACAAAAAAGAAAATTACCAATTTCATTCATCAAATTAAATTTAAAAAATAAAAAAAACAGACTGCATTGATTATTTATCATCAATTTGAAACAATTTTTATATTACTTACCTATTTTTTATTTACTTGTATTGATGACTTTTAAGTTGTGTTTAATTGTTAGTTCCTATCTGTAAACACTATTTTGATGAGGCCTATAGATGTCTATGATTGTTAGAGTTGCAGTAAAGATATATATCTACCTAAACAACTTCCAGGTTGTGTAATATTTAAACGGAGCTTCTGACTATAAAATAGTCAATGAAACATAGATTTCATTTTAAAAGACCTATCCAATGATAGGCAACTCAATATGTTGCGTAATTTTTTTCTTCTCTACCGCCATTTTGTATTTTACAATTGCCATTTTAAATTTATAAAAACAAAACCTGGCCTATAACCACTGAATTGTTAAGACGAATCGATAGAGACCTCATTCATTTAAATCCATCCAGCCGTTGGGAATTTTTTGAGGGTATAAAGAAATCCACTTACACAAATACGCGTGAAATACATAACCCATCTTGGCACTCGGGTAAAAAGTACCTGGTTTGAGATCCACCTCAGCTACCCTGCGAAAAAAAAGAAAATATGAAGTCTTAAAATATATTGAAATGCAAATGAGGAAATGGAAAAGAACGCTTTCATAAATTTAGCATTAGCGGGTGAATATCATCGTGTGGATGGCAAAGGATCTTAAATTCTCAGAAATTGCAGTACAGTTCTTTCCAAAACATGAACGTCTTTTTTTATGTATGTAATTAAGATTTTCGACCTAACTTATAAGAATGTCACTCTTTCATCATTATATGCATTATAGTTAATGAATTTTGAAATTTGGATAATTCTTAATGGGCAATACATTAAATGTTTGTATAATAATCCCAATATTTTAAAATTTGGTCGAATAATTACGGTTAGATACATATTGTTTTTGTACTAAATTTTAGTCAAATGAATCTTATCTCGAATTGATCATCTGGAGTGATTGACCCTTCGGTATTCAGTCGTTTGATCTTCATTTTGCCACAGATGGATTAAAAGAAGAGTTAAAAAAAATCCTGCAGTGTTTTTCTATGTTTTATATATAGTATGTATATATATATATATATATATATACACACACACACACACACATATATATAGTACTTTTCGTATACCTACAGTGCAAATGAAGTATTTCAATCATGATAAAAACTCAATTAAAGGTAATATTGGTATACTTTTACATTTTAAACTTCTTAATTTTGACTTAATTAAACATTTTGAATTTTTAATTCGTTTTTACCCGACTGATAAGAAGGGTTATGTGTTTCACACGTATCTGTGTAAGTGGATTTCTTTATACCCTGGAAACATTCCAACGGCTGGATGGACTTTAATGAATAAAGTTTCTATCAATTCGTCTTAACGGGCCAATGGTTATCGGCTAGGTTTTGTTTTTATAAATTCAAAATGGCGGCCGTAACATACTAAATGGTGGTAGAGACGAAAACAAATTTACGTACCCTATTGAGTGGCATATCATTGGATAGGTCTTTCAAAATGAAGACGATGTTTCATTGACTATTTTCGAGTCAGAAGCTCCGTTAAAATATTATACAACCTGGAAGTTGTGTAGGTAGGATCTCTAGCTTTACTGCAACTCTAACCATCATAGACATCTATAAACCTCATCAAAACAGTGTTTATAGATAGGAACTAACAATTAAACACAACTTAAAAGTCATCAATACAAGTAAATAAAAAAATAGGTAATTAATATAAACAAGTAATTAATAATACAAAATTAAGTCAATTCCTACTTATGTCAATAAGAGATTTTTTTTCTCCCATTCTTCTTTCCACTTGAGTGGCGCTTAAAATGTCTTGATCAAGAAGAGGACTCTCTCGATTATTGAAAATTAATTAATTTAATTTAATTAATTAATTAATATTTGAAAAAAAACAGGATTAACACAAGTGTGACCCACTACAAGGTTAAAAAGATTTATTTGAGCTTGATTGGATGAATAATAAGTATTTTATTAACGATTGAAAATTTGAACAAGATATATATTGCGTAAGTGTGAGCTAATAGTAGGAATTGAAGAAATAGTTTCACATTGGTGAGAAATAATTAATTAGTCCGCTTTTTATGCAGTCGGGTTATTTGATTTTTTAAATTTAATTTCTCTAACTTTAACATGGTTTTGAAATATTATTTGTAATTTTTACAATGACTTCGTATGTATGGTTGGATGTATGCGCCTGTATTATAATTTCTTAAAGTTTTCATGTCATAAAATACCGTTTTAGTGGGGTTTTGATGATTTTGGCAAGTATGTGTGTGTGTGTGAATGAAAATGATAGCGCCTAAAATATGCTTTCTATTAAATTCCCTTTTGGTTAACATATTACAAACCACTGTCGCAAGTACTGCACTAACTTTTGAAAAAAATCTGCCTACGAGATCAGTATTTAATATCTTTTTTCAACCATTCTGTGAAGATAACAGATAAACTTTTCTCTTATATCGTAATTAAATAATTTGGGTACTATTCGATTATTCCGTCGACCAAAAAACTACCGCCAAACTATAAAATTAAATGCGAAGAATGGATGATCGTAAATGTCTCATCCACGTTACATTAAATACGGTACACGTGTTTGTTACATCCTTAACACTAGAACGTCCGTTGGTGCCATAAAATCTCGTTTTTCGTGGGGGTTTGATGGTTTTGGCATGTATGTGTGTGAATGAAAATGATAGCGTCTAAAGTATGGTTTCTATTAAATTCCCTTTTGGTGAACATATTTCAAACCACTGTCGCAAGTACTGCACTAACTTTTGAAAAAAATCTGCCTACGAGTTCAGTATTTAATATCTTTTTTCAACCATTCTGTGAAGATAACGGATAAACATTTTCTCTTATATCGTAATTAAATAATTTGGGTACTATTCGATTATCCCGTCGACCAAAAAACTACCGCCAAACTATAAAATTAAATGCGAAGAATGGATGATCGTAAATCTCTCATCCACTTGACATTAAATACGGTACACATGTTTGTTACATCCTTAACACTAGAACGTCCGTTGGTGCCATAAAATCTCGTTTTTCGTGGGGTTTTGATAGTTTTGGCATGTATGTGTCTGAATGAAAATGATAGCGCCTAAAGTATGGTTTCTATTAAATTCCCTTTTGGTGAACATATTTCAAGTCACTGTCGCAAGTACTGCACTAACTTTTGAAAAAATCTGCCTACGAGTTCAGTATTTAATATCTTTTTCAACCATTCTGTGAAGATATCAGATAAACCTTTTCTCTTATATCGTAATTAAAACATTTGGGTACTATTTGATTATCCCGTCGACCCAAAAACTACCGCCAAACTATAAAATAAAATGCCGAGAATGGATGATCGTAAATCTCTCATCCACTTGACATTAAATACGGTACACGTGTTTGTTACATCCTTAAGTTGTCTCAGGAGTCTTACTTTTTACCTGGCGGTGCAATTTAGCAACGTGTCACATTTAATTTTTTTTTTCTCCGTCTCTATAAAACATAAATGCACAATTTATTTAATATAGACAACCTAGTATCTCTCCTATCTAAAATATTTTTCAAAATATTCTATAATGAAATTTTATTTTATTTTTTTATATTTAATTTGGAAAAAAAAATTAAATTTTTTTGACTCGCATGCACTGCGCCCAAAACTGTAGGGAAACTAACTGTTCAAGAACCCCCCCAAAATATTGATAATGATGTAAAACTCATGTATCTTGAACGTATACTTCATTTTTAAGAATTTATTTATTTATTTTATGTGAGATTTAAATTTAAATTATAAAATTTAGAAAAAAAAATCATTCTTTTATTGAAAAATTGTCAATTTTAAATAATCAATGCAATTATAATGCTAAATTTGACATATACGTTATTCGTTATCTTAAAATGAAGATATTTACCAAGTTTAATGCAAATTACTTTATTACTTTGTGAAAAATGTTGCGCGCAGTGCATGGAAGTCAAAAAACAATTTAATTTTTTTTTCAAAATTAAACATAAAACAAAAAAGATCAATATACAACATAAAAAAGTATTTTAAATAGAAGAAATAATTAGGTTGCCTATATCAAACATTTTATGCATTTATGTAGTATAGAGAGAAAGAAATTAAATGTGACATGTCGCTAAATTGCACAGCCAGTTCAAAAGTAAGACTCCTCCCTTTAACACTAGAACGTCCGTTGGCGTCATTTGGACACCAAACCGAATTTAGCGTTATAGCTCTATCACATTTTTTCTCCTATATTCTTCAAATGTATTGACTTCTAATCATTTTACGTAAAAAACTAACTGTCGAAATTTTCATTGTATGTTTCTTTTTTTTTTAAGTTATAGCTAAATTCACGTAGACGTAGGCTGGTGTCACTTCCACACCAAGCAGAAAATTAACAAAAATAGTTTACTTGCGTCTTTTTTTCCAGATCATGTGACCTAGATTTCATTCTATTTCAGTTACGGAATGTCTATTATACTTTGCACCCCTAATAAAGGGCGGACATGGTTTATTCCATTTCAGGCAACTAAATGTCTCCAGTTACTTTCTTTGTCTTTATTACAATATATGAAAGTATTTGAAAGCACTCTATTCCTGGGAGATATTTTATACTTTCAGAAATGAATTTTTTCGGAATTATGTACCGCAAAAAAGGTCCCATTCCCTAAAAATTGGAAATCTATTGAAGCAATTATCCTAAAATAAATCGGATATTTGTGACATTTTGGAATTTTTTTATTACTTCGGTCTTAGTGACTTATTTCCGAATTTGGGGAAAAATGAATCTCAACCTGATGGCAAACGATAGTGGAATTAGTAGCTCTAAAACTAATGGAACCATATAAAAATATAGGTTATAATGTTGCAGTTGATACTTTTTTTACTTCACTGGAGTTAGCAAAGGATCTGATAAAATGTAAAACAAGTGTGGTAGAAACTGAGAATCGAGCTCGAAGATAAATTCCAAATCGCCTGAAAAATAAAAAAGATTGTCTCTATTCTACGAATATATAAAAACACGAAATTACTGGTACTATACTTACTATATATGAAGGAGAAAAAAACTAAAAATAATCATTATACGGAGCACACTTCATTCAAACGTTACAATTGCAAGTAATGAAAAGAAAACACCAGAAACATTAACATTCTACATAAAAGCAAATGTGGTGTGGACATTTTAGATCAGATGGCTAGAAAATATTCTGTAAAATCCGCATCAATGAGATGGCCTGTACATATATTATAGAACATTGTAGACATTGCAGTTATAAACGTTCGGCTTATTTACAAATTTATGTCAGGTTGTCAAGCCTTTACATTTCAAAGACATGTTATACTGAGTAGTTAGCAAATGAATTGCATTCAAATTCTGTAAAGAATACAAAATGTGCCACTAATCATAATTATATATCAGAATTAAACAGAACCATTTCTCTTAAACGCAGAAAAGGTAAAATTAAAATGCGTAGAGATAACGTCACAGACGAAATATTATTTTCGTGCATGGAGATGTCATGTTTAAAATGTACCAAAACAATAGCCTACTACTGGAAAATTTGTAAATAAGGTATCTATCTGATATAAAATATTTTACATAATGTTAACTTAAGCTTAAATATTATAATGTGAAGAAAATTAACAGATTTATTTCTCTTTTTTTTAATATTTTTGTTTCCCTTTCTATAAGTGTGAAATTTAATATAATTTAATGTATTTTTCTATGAAATAAATCATTGTTTTCTTGTGCAAATTTTACAATATATTACTAATTAAAGTACAATGATCCAATACAGTGTTAAAATATAATTTGTAGCATCCATTCCGCACAATTTAACTAGTGGTGTCGAAGTGATACCGGTGGCTGTTTTAGGATGTCGAAAATGTCGGACGTTCTAGTGTTAGGGGATTTTTAATTTGACTTTTGTTTTTCTTATTCATGTTTTTTCTAGAAGCAGTTTGCAATGATAATGAAAGCAGTTGATTGAAAGTTGCGAGCAATCAGACCTTAAAATACAGAATACGTTTTTCCAACATAAGGACATCCATAGTTATACATGGCACCAAGAACACAAAAATCAGCAATCGATTATTGATTTGATTATAACTAGGCAGAATACTTCAGCCATAATAAAGGATGTTAGAGTTTTTCGAGGATCAGATTGTGGTTCGGATCATTATTTAGTTAAAGCAAAAATTGGATGGATTTCGTTAAAGTGTAAAGCTAAAATTCCTTGTGAACAAAAAGAAGGGGAATATAGTAACCCAACATTTAAAGTGGAATTGCTGCAAGATGACAACATTAAAGACGTATATGAGAAAAGGATGAATGATAGACTACTAATAGATTTTGAAGGTACTGCAGAATGTCTGCAGAAGACCTTTAAAAAATTACTAGTGCTGTTGCTCTAGAAATTTTGGGAGCAAGGTGCGGCAATTAACACAGGAATAAAAGCTGGCTAAATAAAGAAATTATTAAAGAAATTCAAGAAAAGAAAGAAGCATTTATTACCTGGTTAAATAAAAAATATGATGATAGTTTACCTGCATATAAAAGCAGGAAAAAAAAGATACTCAAAGAAATTAGACGATACAAAAATGAGGCTTAGGAAAGAGCATGTGCTAAGTTAAATTGCCAACCAGGATTTAAAAAATCCTCTGAAGCTTGGAAGATTTTAAAAGGATTGGGATCTGGTGCTCATCATAAAACGAAGTTTGAAATGATTAAGATTGATGCTTGGATGACATATTTTGAGGTACTTCTCAGAGAAAATAGAGACGAGTTTAAGGAGACAGAAGTATTTGAAGACCTAAATATGGGATTTCAAAACACTAGCACTAGGTAGAAAAGTCACTCAGACGGGGGAAAATGGTAGGTCACCTGGACCTGGTGGAGTAAATCTTGAACTGCTAAACATGGTGGAATAGATATTGTAACCCAACTGTACAATAGGATCATGGCAGGAGATCCAATACCACAAGAATTAAAAGAGGGTTGGGTTGGGTTGATTTTTAAAGGCCAATTATCTACTCGAGGGATATAGGCCCAGGTAGGAGTGCCCTTTGTGGGGGTCTATCTAAGGGAACCTAACACATGGAAATCCATGGTTCGAAGAAAACCACGAAACCTCCGAACGATTAGGCCGACGGGCACGATTGGGAACAAAAAGAAGGAATTTAATACCAAGTTTTAAGAAAGGGGACAAGAAACAATGTAGCAACTACAGAGGAATGTGTGTTGCAGATCCAATAATAAATACATTCGGTCGAATTTTAAGAAATAGACTGGAAGAAGAATATGAAAGAATTGAACAACAAAGTGTCTTTTCATCAGGGAGATCTTGAGTTGACCACATTTTTTCTCTGAGAAAAATTCTAAAAAAACACAGAGATAAGGGAAAGACTACAGAACATATGTTTGTGGATCTTCAAAAGCGTATGACAGCGTACCGCGAAGATTGCTTTGAAAGTAATAAAAGTAAGTAATATTAATGGGAAACGACCCGTATCATTAAAGCAATTTAATATGGTAACAGCTGTAGTTAAACTTGGAAATAAATTGTCTGAACCTTTCGTCACTACTAAAGGCCTTTTGCAATGTTGTTGTCTTTCACCAACGTTATTTAAAATATACATTGATGGGTGCATCAGAGAATGTGCGAAGAAATGTCATAAAATGAGTCTGAAATTAAATGACGATAAATATATCCATCATTTATTTTTTGCGGATGATCTAGTATCATTGCAGAAAATGAAGAATGTTCCACATATATGGTTCATAAAAGGACGCGTATGAAGAATGGGGATTAAAGTTAGATATGAGTAAAACAGAACATTTAACTACAGGTCAGAAAACTAACATTTTTTTGAGAGAAAGATACTAATATTAACACTAATACTAATATTCCACTGTAGAGGAATTCAAATACCTTGGATAAATCATTCATGAAAATGGATCAAGCCAGACAGATGCTGAAAGAGGAATTGGTGAAAGAAGAAAAGCAATAGCAATGTTGAATTCTGTTCTGTGGTGTAGTAACATCCTACCTAAAACTAAGAGATTAATTTATAATGCTATTGTGCAAAACGTTTTGCTGTATGGTACAGAGACATGGACATTAAATGCCGTATATAATTATGTAATATAATGTCATTTAATATAATGATTTAAAGTCTAGGCTGGATAAATTTAGAAACTCAAGTGAACTTGAAATAATGCAAATCAAAGAAAATGTTTTTAATATAGTCGAGTATAACAAGTTTAGATGGTAAGGTCATGTCCGCAGAATGAAATAGGAACGACTCCCTAAAATTAACTTTGAATGGTGCCCAGACGACAAAGGTAGGAGGGAATGACCGAGGACGACATGGTCAAGTTATATTCGAGAGACAGTGGATATATATAGGTTAAATGATGATATTACTCTGGACAGAGAGAGATGGAAAGGATCTCTCAGAACTATTTTTAGGGGTCAAGGAAACCCACTATGCAGTGGAAACTCCTGAGAGAAGAAATATTAATGCTTTAATAATTTATTTGTTACTAGCTGCCCCGCCTGGCGTTGCCCGGTCCGATAATAATATTTTTAACCCGACAGTAGTCTCGTCTTTTTTCAGAACGAACAGTCGCGCTCGGTCCCCGCACACAAAAAAAGCAAAATAAGAAACGTTTTTCGATTAATATCACTGGTCAACAAATTTGAACTTTTGCTCGGTCCTAAAACAGAAGTTAGTTGTTTTTAATGCGATTTTTTGTGTTGATTCCGAATCTAGTTTTAGAGTTACTCCAGCACGTCAAGTTTGAGAGATATTTGCATATTTCAAATTATGAAAATTTAGTAAATTTTATACAATTATTTGCAAATTTAAAGTATAAAGCAATATCAGACAGGGTTTTTGTTTTATGTTATGATTACTATCTTATTTACTTCACAAATCCGTTGTTTCTGAGATTATACTGACTTGCGACTGTGAAATATTGTACCTAATTTGCATATTTTTCATGTTTTTCTAATAATGTTTTGATGCTCAAATATTTCTGCCGCACGAGTACGCTAATATGTTTCTAATCCAGTGTTTTGAGCTGATTTCAAATCTTGTATCTGTTTTCTTCTATCATGTCTAGTTTTTGAAAATAAGTGAAATTTTAGTTTTAGGTCAAAAAAGCCAGAAATAGCTTTCTATGATACTTTGTATGATAAACATCAACTAGTTAGTATAGATTCTACTACTTATTTTTTTCGATTATATTAATTTTTGTTTATGTCTGTGATATGAATCTGACTCTGTTCACCTTCTTGTCAATGAAATACACACCCCTAAAAAGCATCTTATATCAAGCCTGTGTTAATGCCGTGCAAAAGTAGGAATTCATCTTACATTAAAACTAGACATGGCATAAGAAAACAGACTGCAGATTTGAAATCAGCATAGAAACCTCGTCTAGAAAAACACTACGTCAATTCTGTTGCAACTATTTTAAAATTTATAGGGATGTAAACATTACACCATTGCAAAATATGCAAATTAGGCTTAATAACTGATAAATATATGTTAAGAATATGCAAATCGTGACATTTATCTGAAGCAAATAGTCAAGTAGTCATTATCTAGAAAACGTGATTAGATGTGACATACATTGTATCTAAAATTTGCATAAAATAGCACAAATAAGCTTAAATATGCATAAATTTAAATATGCAAATTTCTCAAAACCTGGACCACGTAGAGATAAACTGAAAGCATATTAGGAATCAGCGTCAAAAACTGATCAAGAATCAACTAATTTTAGTTCTAGGACAAAAACACTGTTATACACTGTATTGAAATATTACATTTCAATGAATTTATACATTTGCAGCTTACTTGTATTATACATTTTATTCATGAAATTTGGAATAATGAAAAAAAGGAAATATAATTTGGCATTATAGATTGTTGCGTAGACATTTTCACAAAATTTAACTTTGATTGTAAAAATATACTTGAACAAAAAAAACAGAGATTTCTTGATACATTACTGTGGCGGTTCAGAAACATTTAAAGTCAGCTACATGGTAGCTATCTATTCTATTTGTAAGTTGATACGTATTAGGAGAAGATAATTCATATGGAAGGTAAAAAGACCGACCCGCGACTACTGCCGTGTTAAAGAAACTTGAAATTTGTTGCGCAATTTAGAATTTTTATTTAAAATTTTTAGATGAAAAGTAATTACATCATAAACTTTAGTACTGAAAAAGGGATAATAGAATTGCAAGAAAATACTAGTATATAGATTTTTAAAAAGGTACTATCCCGCAAATTGGTTTTCTATTAGATTAAAACCTGTTTATAAAGGAATCGTGCAATAAAACTGAAAAAAAAATCAGGTTTTAACTATGCTTTGATCAATTTAAAGAGGAATTACAGAGGAGGACATAAAACGGAATTTATCACCCTGTCATTTTCGTCTAAGTAGGTTTTATTGTACCTTACTTCTAGTGGGGGCCATGTATCGGAATTATTACCTAAACGGACAGACTCTTTGCACGGCCAAGTTTGTACCATTTTATATCTTTAGAAAAAAAATTTTGCCCGCTATCTAGTGCGAAATTTTATAAGTGAAAGTAATGTTTCTATTTGTATAGATATAAAAAACCTTTAAAATTGAAAAAAAATATATATTAAATCTATTGGACAATGTAAAATGTAGTTTTTTATTATAATTAATCGGTTAATTTACCTGTAATTTTTTTCCCAAACAACTCAATTGATTTAAAATTAAGAATAATTAGAAACCCTTAAAATTGTAAAAAAAAAAAAAAAAAAAAATAATTAAATACGCTGAACAATGAGATTTATTAAATGTCCTAATTATTTTTTTTTTTCATAATTCGATTCACTTATTTGTAATTTTTGTTTTTTTTTTACTTTTACTAAAAACCTTTAAAATTGTAAAAATAAAAAATGCAAAATTTCTTTTCATTAAATACGTTGAAAAAGAGATTTATTAAATGCAGTCATTTTTTTTTTCATAATTCGATTCACTTATGTGTAATTTTTTATTTGATTTTCTTTTAAAAATTCAATTGTTTTAACTTTAACAATATTTGCTGTAGGTACTTATTTACTTATTGTATATTGATTTACAAATGCGAAACTTTTTTTTTACTTTAGATCCATTAAAAGAGGAATGAGATCCTTAAAATAGCAAAAATGAAATAATTTAAAGTTCAACTTAGCCCTATCGAGCTTAGAACCAAGAGACGTTCGTACAGTAAAGTAAGGCGTTAAGCGACTACGCCACAATCGATACAAAATATTTAGTCAGTTAAGTTTCCCTATTGGAGCGGCAATGGTTTCTTCATTTCCTTTTTTTTCCCGTCGGTTTCATTAGCATAAAAAAATAGATGATTGTTCTCCAAATTTTCTAACATTTTAATGGATCGTAAATATAACTAAAACCAAGCCCTTTTTAAAATTTCATAAAAAGATATGCATATTTTAGAGGGTAAACATTTAACCGAAATGGAGAGAATTAGCACCGAAATGTAAATCCTCTTTATGAGGCGTAAAGTGACTTGCCTTTGACGGTATATTTTAAAGGGTTAAAAATCACATTTTTAAAAACCAATTACAACATCGATTTGAAGAATGTTTCAGCTTTACAAGCATATTTTGTGTTTTTCAGTACCTTTAAAATTGCATCTTGTGAAGATGTTGCAATAAGGGAGAAAAACATTTTTCGGAAAAACGATCCTTTTTTTAACTTTTTTGTTCAAGTGGTTAATTGCGATACATTTTTTAATGTACAATAAAATTTGAGACACAAGAGTTCAATCTTTTCTATTTATAACTTTACTAAGCGGTTTGGACGATGTTAGTTAATAAATAATGTCAAAATACCCCCGAAATATTTTTTCCGTTCTTCATTTGCTTATCAGCGTCTTCAGGTTGGTTGGTTGATTTTTGACGGCCAATTATCTGCTCGAGGGATATAGGCCCAGGGGGGGGGGTGCCCTTCGTGGGGGTCTTTCTAAGGGAACCTAACCCGTATTAACGCTTGGAACTCCAAGGCTCGAAGAAAACCACGAAAACTCCGAACGATTAGGCCGACGGGCGCGATTGGGATCGAACCCAGCACCTCCCGTCTACCAGCTTCGAGAGCAGAAACTCTCGGCCACTAGTGGGACCTTCAGTGCACGCGTCAGAGATTTTCCCGTCTCCTAAGAACCGAGATGGATTTTTAATGAACGTGAGTGACGGTTGATAATTAATAACTCAGCTATTAATTAGAATTTTGGAATTCTGAGAAACAGGTACATCAGGAGAGATTTTGGGCTATTCTCACAAAAAATTTTGTACCTCGTACGCGCCGTAGATTTTGCTAGCCACCGCACAAAGACACACAGGCGCACAGTCAGAGCGATTTGTTCTTTTAATAGTATAGATTTTGTTACTTGGAATGAAAAGTAAGAGACACCTTTATCTTTAAAATGTTAGTGGAGGGGCGAACGATGAGAAGATAATATATTATACCCTGTTCACAAAAAATTACACAGTTTGCCGAGATTCCCATGCTTTAATTAACACATAAAGACATAACGCTAGACAAACTAAATGAACATATTGAAATGTAAGATCGCATAAAAGGTACTTTCGTACAAAAGGTACACTAAATTTAATTGGTAAACAATCGCAACTACGTCATTAACTTTTTTGAATTGAACACGTAAAATGATTTCCTCAGTGAAACACCAACGCAGAAATCAGATTCTAAAATTAGATAACTCTAAAATCAGATTTCTAAAATTATTTTAATTTTTCCATTAAAAACACAATGATTATGAACTCGCACGGTTTTTTAATGAGTTCTACGGTTGATCTAAGTATTAAGAATGTGTAAGTTTTTTTATGTTTTCTGGTCGCTCTTTGTTTTATTAAATATGAACGTGGAGTCTAGATTTTTTATATTCTCTGCAATATGTTTATATTTTAAACATATATTTTTTATAAATTTACACACAATAAAATCAACACAAATAAACATTTTTTATGTGTTGTGGTCGCTCTTTGTTTTATTAAATATGAACGTGGAGTCTAGGTTTCTTATATTCTCTGGAATATGTTTATAATTTAAACATATTCCTTCGTTTCTTCCGCTATTGCTGAAAAACGAATATTAATGCAATGCTTATTTGTGAACGACATGATACGCCATATGTAATTTTAATTTCTTATTCCCGTACATATTGCATTTTGTCAATATGAGCTAAATAGATTTCGTATGTTTTTTAGGAAAAGATTGATCTAAGAAATAGAAAAAAGTAGGAAATATAAAAGGAAAAGTAATGAATGCGTGTGTACCGTTCTTATTGTTTGAAAAACCCTTTTAATGTAAAAAATAGTTATTTATCTCTTTAAAATTCATTTAATCTTATATTATATAAGTGATAATATGAACATTAAAAAAATATACTAAAGCAGTTTAATCTATAAACTATAATTATTACTATTAATAAAAATACATTTTATTTCAATGCTTAACTATCATGTTTTATTTTTTACTGCCAATAATTACTTTTATAATAAACGTATGAAATAAGTTTACAATGGAAGAAAATTGGATAACTGATTCAGAATGTCTACAATTAAATGTTTTGATTAAAATCATAAACAGCAGAAAAATGCTTACAAAGAATTAAAAAAATAAATATACCAATTTGAAAAAAACTAAAAATAATAAATATTATTTTATAATTGTACTATTAAACAACAACAATAATAAACATAAATACTGTAAGTGTTTATAATCCGAAAACTGTACAAAACCGAAAAAAAAATCCAACAGCACACTAGCTCAACACATTTTGAAAAAATCTCAAAGAAAAAGAATTCCAGCTCAATCTTTTTCTATATAACATAAAGCTATTTAACTCATAATCATAACATATAAACTCTTCTGGAATAAAATAATAAAATTTAATAAGACTTACCTTTACATTCCATAAATAATCACTTCAATAATATACGTATATATTTTAATCCTAAAATGGCGGACGCCTTTCTCTTATCTTACAAAAGCGTCATAGACTTCCTGTGCTGATTCGATGATGAGTTTCGCCAAAAAGTTCTTTTTCGGCGAAGTTGCTGCGAAAAATTCAGCCGGACCCAAACTATTTATATTCCAGAAATCTCGTTTCTTCCTTCGGAAATTTTCAGCATTCCTCGTCGATGTGAACTGTGTGGGATCAAATGGGACACCCTTTATTTATGACTATTCTTATCAGTCATTACAGAAGCAAGACGGGAGGGAAAATCATTATGCATATATGACTCAACTTTGTAGATACCTATTAACGCGCTCGTTCAAAAATGCAGACTTAATAGTAATAGAAAAATTTTAGTTTGAAACCGCAACTTTCGAATGCTCTTTGCTTCATTCTATCATTTTGTATCCTTTATGAATTAATTACATTTAACTTTACATGAAAACTAGTGTAAATGCCCGTCCTAGGACGGTGGGTAAAAATTGTGTTTTTCACTTAAAATTTGAAAAACTGATAAAAAATAATTGACAATATGGAAGCGTTTAGATGAGCAAAGTTCGGCTAGTTTATGTTCTGGTTAAAACACAATTAGCATTTTCAATATTTCTGGGTAAACCAGGTTTTCCGGCTAATATACTATAACAAAATTAAGATTTCTTAATAAAACAAAAAATAACAAATATGCAATAAAAGTGCGTAATTAAAACAGTCTGCTGCAACTATTGAAATAATACTATTTTTTAATAACACTTTAAAATTGTATTTTTATCGTTCACACCCCCTCCTTCCTCCGCCCCCTCTATTTTTTTTATATGTATAATGATTAATAAATAGGTATCTCGGGTTGAACCTCATCCGAAAGAACGAGGGCGAAGCATTGGTAAAGTGTTCTTCTCGTCTATTGGTGTTTTTCTTCTGTTTAACCGCTGCTGACGTCACGCAGCAGGGGTGGGACAGCTTCAAGTGATGTCATTTATATCGTCTCCTTTAACCTTCATAGCTCCATGGTTTAATTTTTTTTTTTTGAATCACAAAAGGAATGACTCTCTACCACATACTCTTATTTACGTTTTACACACGAAGTGCGCTACGTTTGTTTTCTGAAATGGCTGCGTAAATCATTGAAATTTTAAATCTTTTATAGAAAATTATTTTGAGCAGAAAGGATTTCAGGTAGGAAAGATTTGTATGTAGGCAGATAAGTTTTCTCATATACATATCAAATCAAAATTAAGCCTAACATGGATCCATCTTATCGGAGACACGTGAGATTGATGGGTTCGCCCCGGATGCGTTACACTGCCTTTTATTATATAGAGATAAGAAGTTCCATAAATAATCACTTTAATGATATCCGTATATTTTAATGCTAAAACGGCGAACGTCTTTCTCTTATCTTAAAAATGCGTCGTAGACAAGAATGTTCTGTTTGGTTGATTAGTAATACCCGTACAATACTCACTTCTGCTTAGGGTGAATATTCACTCTCAACAATGGAGTGAAATATTTCACTCTTTTCTATGGTTTGGAAAATTCCACTGTCTAAGGAGTGTATTTTTATAAAATTCACTCCAAAAAGAGTGAAAATGTCTGTCACTCTGTCAGAGTGAACTTTTCCCTCCACCCACATTTACAGTGTGCATACAAATATAATTCTGAAATTACAGGGGAATACTTGAATGAAAAAAAAATGAATCTTTTATAAATCGAGACAGCAGTTGTTTTTTATCTCTGTTTCATTTTATTAATAAGTGTATATCCTTTAAATTGCTAGAATTAATGACCATAGTTAAATATAGTACTAAGATTTATCATAAATTTTAATATTTGACGCATCTATTAAGTATACGTTCAAAATATCAAATATGGAATAAAAAAACGACAAAATGTTATTTTGTATATTGTTAATATATATATTTTTTTATAATCTCTAGATTTTAAAAAGTATTTCTATTTCAAATTCACATTTCATACAAAGCTCATTACCGTTAACGAAATATGATTGCGTGTTAAAATTTAATGGAAGTTTTATACCTCAAGATAACAATTCATTTTAATCAGTGATCCATTTTATCGATAGTTGCATATTGTACTGAAGAATATCTTGAACATGTTCCAATCAATCAAAAGTACATGTTAACGTGTAATTCAAAACACGCAATTCTCTGTTTCATTCGCCATCAGATTTGTTTCTCACAGTAATGTATCCAGATTAAAAATCGATGTCAGTTCTTGGATAATGTGAACGGTATTCTAAAATAAGAATAAGTTCTGTTTATATAGTAGCCTTAATTTTGTAACAAATATAACTCAATATGCTTCTGAAGAGCATTCTGAAGAGCTTCTCAATATGCTTCATTTTAGACATTTTTAAGTTTAGATGTCTGCGTAGAATCTGAAAATATAAATAGTTTAAATAAAAGTTAGCTATTTTTCATTTATATTCTTAATTTCCGAAAAAAAGCTTATTTTATGTAATGATAACACGTGTGTGATAAAAGTAAACAAAAATTATTATTTAAAATTTCTGGAATTAAATATGATGTTCTGAGTAAAATTTGAGAGCGAACTGGCAAAACTGGCTGATATAGTTTTGTTTCTATTCATTTCTACCCTCGATTTACTTTGCACACAGGGAAACAAATGCAGTGTTCTACAATGTTTCAGGTAATTTTTCCATTGTAGGGGCCTTGGCACAATTCAGGCTTCTGAAAGTGTGATTTTATATCAAATAATCTAAATAGGTCTGAAAATAAATCTTGATGAATGGTTATGCTTTTATATATATTTCATCAAAAATGAAATTCATAAAGCATTAAACATTTCAAAAGAATGTGTATATAAGCAAATTTGCAACAATTAATTGTATCAGCTAACTGTAAATTTTTAAAATATCGATATATTAAATGTACACAGGCTATAAGACTGTCTGCTTCTCCTCAGTGGCCGGAAAGACAAAACTACCTACCTCACTATAAAACTCGTAGGTTTCGAAACACGAGCTAACTTTGCATTCAAAAACAAGTTAAAATTTTTATTTTATTTTATTAGAAAAAAATTTAAAAGTATCTTTCAAAATGCGAAAATTTAAATTTAAAAACTGTAACTTAAACCAAACCAAATAATAATTGAAACATTATTATTTTTTTTAATAAAATTTTTAAAATCTAAAAGCCCGACTGCATAAAAAGCGAACTAATTAATTATTTCTCATCAATGTGAAACTATTTTTTATATTATTTACTTGTATTGATAACTTTTAAGTTGTGTTTAATTGTTAGTTTCTAATCTATAAACACTTTTTTGATGAGACCTATAGATGTATATGATAGTTCGAGTTGCAGTAAAGCTAGAGATCAAACCTACACAACTTCCAGGTTGTGTAATATTTAAACGGAGCTTCTGACTGTAAAATAGTCAATGAAACATCGTCTTCATTTTGAAAGACCAATCCAATGATATGCCACTCAATAGGGTGCGTAAAAAATTTTCGTCCCTACCGCTATTTTTTATTTTACGGCCGCTATTTTGAATTTATAAAAGCAAACCCTAGCCGATAACCATAGGATGGTTAAGACGAATCGATAGAGACCTCATTCATTAAAATACATCCAGCCGTTGGGATGTTTCGAGGGTATAAAGATCCACATATCCAGATACGCGTGAAACACATAACCCTTCTTGGCAGTCGGGTAATAATGGCTTTGCTATTTCCTTTCACAAATTTTCAGGGGAAGTGCTTCACCTAGTAGAAACAAAAAGAAAGCAAATAAAAAATATGTCCCAATTTTATGTTTTCATAAGCCAAGTCAGCCTCTTCTTTCAATCTGATCGTCCATATCGGCCCGTTCTTCAATGAACACTTTAAGGACGATTTAGTCATGCAAAATGTTATAGACGCAGGCATCGAGATGTGGCCATTCCGTGCAAACCATAAAATTACCATTTTATATGAAGTATGCTTTTGGTACATATGGGCTTTTTTTTCGCAGGTTATGCCTCAATTATCATTAAAAATGTTTGAATTATATATTTTACAAATATACATATTTGTTTTAAACATTTTATTTATAGATTAATTATTATTGTTTGTTATAAACAATTTACATCTCTTACATATAAAAATAGATAAATGTCTACTTTATATTACATAAATTGTATTAATGTTAAAAAATATGCTTGTCTATATGAAACAATGAATAGGTTTCGAGAAAATATGTTTCCAAACGTCCAAGGCCATTGTCTCTATCTAGCCAAGACAACATTAATAGAAAATATAGGCTTTTGTTTAAGCAGTCTATCAATGCGTCCGATGCGTCTTCCAACATTTTAAATTACATTGTTTTAAAAGTTTGAGTTTTGAACTTTTCGGTACTGTTAAATAAAACGTAAACTTTCGCTTTCAAATATCTCTCTATTCTAAAAAAAAAGTAACTACCGCTGTCACCGCCGCCGCCGCCGCCGCCGGTTTTGAATTTTTTGTGACCGGAGGTCTTTCTTCGTTAATATTAAGAAAAATAATGCATACAAAAATATGAAAATCGGTAGTATTATACAGAAATGTTTGATAAACACGCTGATGCAGACAGTTTTCAGATCGAAGAATTATTTTAAGAGATATTTAATGCTAAAGTTGGACAAAATCGTTCCACTAAAAAAGTTTTATAGGAGCAAAAACTGTTCATAGGAATTTAATCATTTTTAGATCATTTTATGCGTTAGAATTTGCCGGAGTGCAGATTGCATTAATTTTTTTATTTTGACTAATTTTTTGATGTTTTATTTCTATTTTAAATTCAGATTTTCAGCATTTCTAGAGATATTTTTAACAGATTTTAGAAAGTGATATTAATTTAAACTGTTGCCAACTGTATAAACAGCGGAAGCAATAATGTTTGCTTCAAAAAAAAAAATATATATATATATTTATACGTGTAAGTAAATTAAAAATTTATTTACACGTGACTATTATAAACAGAAAAAAACATTTGGAATTAGAATTAAATAATTATGTACAAAAAGCAGGAACTTATTAAAAATTATGTCATAAAAACTATAATTTCACGTGAATTTTAAGAGAGAAAGGAATTTGTAAAGCAATAAATTTATTAATATGCGTCAGAAGTCTTAAATAGGAGAAATTACGTCATATTTACGTCACATTACAGTTATTACATAAAATGAACACAAAATAATATTGCAAAACGGTTTAAACTTAGAAATTGCGCTAGGCATTTATTTGGTATTTTAAAAGGATACTTTTCAACTATTTTTGTTAGGAAAGCGCAAATAATATTTAATTTCTAACACAAGTATTTTCACGTGAATATTAAAAAGAGAAAGAATAGTTTGGTCAAAATTACGTCAGATTAAAAACGATTAATTTAAAATGTCTCATTTAAAAGAACTTTCTTTTCACTTTGTTAAAAAATACCAGGAGACAAAGACTCTGTTTACTTAATTCCTTTTATATTAGCTTAATTTGAAATGTTGTTACACGTGTCTACGTCATCAAGTTATTTTTATTTCGACGTTTTATTTGTATTTTTATTAATGTCGTACTAATTTATTTGTTTTTTCGTTATTTAAAATAAAAATTATGTCAATTTGTATAATTTGGCGAGTGGTTTGGCGATTTATATAATTTGGCGAAATTGAGTCGACGAGATAATCAAGTAGTACCGCAACGGATTTGGCGTTAAATTTCCTCAATCAAAGAGAAATGAATAGAAATCCGTTTATAGAGAGATCGCCACTGTTTTTTAAATTATAATTCAATCTTTCGAAATCTTTTTAAAGCCGATCAAATTAGCGTGCATTTAGAGTCCACGGTGTCTGGACGGGGGTTGGCGAGCGTAGCTCGTAGGGGGCCGAGCCCCCTAGTCGTATAAAAATACATGACATATATACCTGTTTGGCGAAGCTTTCTTTACATTTGCAATTGTAGCATGAATTTATTTACAGTGATGGCCAAAATTGGAATTTTTTTTTTTTAAATTCATGTTTTATAATTTTGTGTGCTTATACAATATATTCATTTTCACTTAAATACATATCAAATATCATTTAAATACATATCAAATGTTTGCATATCAAATTCAAGGAAGTGTAATGTAGAACTTAATTAACAAAAAACAGAATTAAAATATCTGATTTACAAAAAAAGTTACGACTGTTTTAGTCTAAAATACAAACACGATTAGTTTTGAATGCTGAAGTGTATTGTAATTAAAACTTCCTAGCCAGTCAACTGTTCTGAGAACTAATCAAATGTCACTAACTAAACTGTAGTATATTTTGATTTGTAAAAGCGGTAATTTGCCTGAATGAAGTTTGCAGAAAGGTGAATACTAGGGAAACTATATAGAATAATGTTTATATATATATATATATATATATATATAATATTTCTATTTTATTCTTAATGCAAATAATTTAAAAGAATGTCATCAACAACAAGAACTGGCTGGACACCTACAAAAAGAAGCAGAATTTTCATATTAAGAGAAAATGGCCTCTGTTATGCTGAAAATGCATGACAGGTTGTTGGATCAATCACTTTATCTGGCATTCGAAAGTTGTGCTTACGTTATGAAGAAAATAAATCAGGGATAATTAAGCAAGATCAGGCCGAAAAAAATGCACAAGTGCTTCTGACGATTAAAGTTTAAAAAGGATATGCCTCCAAGATAGAAGAATTTCATCAGATGATTTTAGATGTGAATTGAATGCAATATGTATTTCAGTTAGTTCAAGAACGATAAGAAGAAGATTAGCAGGCTTTAGGTTGAAAGGTAGAATTCCAAGGGAATTTTTTTTTTTTTAAATCTTCAGCAACGCACGAAAGAGTTCAGTGGGTAAAAGAACACATTAATTGGTCAGAAAATCAGTGGAAGCCTATAATCTGGAGCGATGAGTGTAAAATATCGTTCTCTACTAGTGATGGGCCAAAATATGTTTGACGTAGTGTAGAGGAAGAACTGCATCCTGATTGCATTCAAGCAGACAAAGAACCCAACAAATGTCATGATTTGGGCCTGTACGTCTGCAGATGGTGTGGGCCGCATTCAAGCGATTGATAGCATTTTGAATGCAAAGAAAAACAAAAATTATATCGAAACTGTCCTGGAACCAAAATTGAAACTTCTATCAGGGATCTTCCCCAATAAAGCACCATTTATCTTTCAGCAGGATTCAGCTTCATGCCATACGGCAAATATATGCAAATAATGGTTTAAAAATAAAAGCATGAAGCACTAGCCAGGAAAGAGCCTTGATCTGAATGGTATAGAAAATTTGTGGCGATGTTTGAAAATCCTTGTACAAAACAAGCGTCTATCTAATAAAACGCAACTTATTCAATCTATAATTGATTCTTGGCATCATGTAATTAAAAATGATGAAATTCAAACACTAGTTCTCTCAATGTAATGAAGCTGTGAAGCTGTAATAGAAACAAGGGTTATCCTACTAAATATTGAATGTGTAAGTGTAACTTTAAAATATAATGAAATCTAAGATAGATTTTTTACTTTCTTCTATCTTTACAAGAAGAAAGTATTGGATTCGTGAAAATTTCCGACATCCGGTTTTCGACAGATTTATACGTTTAAGAATGTCCTGAACACGATTTGATGTTTTTTTTAGAAAATGTCTGTCTGTCACTCTGACCGTCACTCTGTCAATCTGTCACTCTCTGAGTCTGTATGTGACAAAATTTTGTGGGCGCTCTATCTCAAGAACTAAGACACAGAATTTCACAAAACTTTAGATTAATTAGACCTTAATATAAACTGGTCCTGATTGGATTTTGGTAAAAATCGCCCGACAAATGGCGCTGCTAGGCGGCATTTTTCCCGATTTCAGCAATAGCTATAACTCAAAAACTACTGCAAGGATTTTGATAAAACTTCAGATACTGTTACTCCAAGATATGGTTAGCTGCTGATTAGTTTTTGGTAAAAATCTCCCAACAGGTGGTGCTGCTATGATGCATTATTCATGATTATCGCAATAGCTCTAACTCAAGAAAAATGCACGAATTTTCATCAAATTCAGATTCAGTTCTTTCATCCCTTCGGTGTCGATAAAATGAGGACCAAGCTTGCTTGGGAAATAAACACCGAGGGTCTTGCGTTGGGCTGACCACCCGGCCCGGACACATGCTTCTTAACACCTCGGGGCCCGGGGTCAAGTAAACAGAGTTGGGCACTATAGGCCCTGATCCTTCATGGATTGTACAGCCGCAGGTTAATTTTTTTTCAGATTCAGTTAGTCACTGATATAAATTAGTGCTGTTTCATTTTTGGCGTAAATCGTCCAACAGGTGCCGCTGTTGTGCTGCACTTTGCACGATTTCTGCAACAGCTGAATCTCAAGAACTAATGCATGAATTTTCATCAAGCTTCAGATCCAGTTAGTTCCTGGTATAAATTGGTCCTAATTAGTTTTTGGTGTAAATCGACCAAAATGTGGCGCTGCTATGCGGAACTATTTACTATTTCTGCAATAGCTCTATCTAAAAAACGAATTCACGGATTTTCATCAACCTTCAGATTCAGTTAGAAGTTGTCAAAGCTGCTGATAATTAGATTTTAGGGTAAATCATTTAACAGGTGGTGCTGATATGCTGCCGTTTTCAGGAAGTATTAACATGTATCAGATAGAAAAAAGTTTTGGGATTGCCACATCCGACTAGTTTCTTTTGTAAGCGTAATTTTTTTGTATTACACATATTTTAATTATGTTTTTTTAATTAAATTCTACATTAAAGTTTCTTGAATTTGATGTATAAACATTTGTATTTAAGTGAAATTTATTATATTCTTAAACCACACAAATTTATAAAACATGAAAATTTCAAAAAATATCCGCAATATTGACCACCACTGTATTTATTTTAGAAACATGGATTCTAACAAATCTTGTACATTTTCTAACACTCAACTTTAAAATAATAAAAATAATAATATTTTATATGTTTTGTTTATTAAAACGGATGTTTTATCAGATTTTCTAGATTATTTTTTGAAATTTTAAACTCCCTTTTCTTTGTTTCAAATCCATTGTTATGAAGAGGCTGTGCTCACGCGTGAGAATGAGGACTACAAATTTATATACTTTTTTTGTTCTGCGGGACTAGACGAAAAAATTTATTTTATTTTTATTTTTTTTTTTTGTTTAAAATTTTTATATTCTAATGGTCATTTCCCTTTGAAAGTAAATAGCCAATTCCTTTTCTTGTAATAGTAATTTCAAATAATAAATTGAAAAAAAAAAAAACTAATTGATTTGATAATATATATTTATTTTTTTCTGTTTATAACAAGTCTTCCTATTTTAAATATATAACTCATACATCATTTATGTAGTGTCAGAGAAATATGATTGCTTGTTCAACTGTAATGGAACTTTTATGGCTGAAGATAACAATTCATTTTAATCAGTGATACATTTTATCGATAGGTGCATATTATACTGAAAAATATCTTGAGCATGTTCTAATCAATCAAAGTATATATTAATGCGTAACACAAAACACGCAATGTACTGTTTTATTCGCCATAAAATTTGCTTCTCACATCAATATATCCCAGATTAAAAATCGATTTGAGCTCTGGATTAATGTGAATTGTTTTCTAAATTGAGAATAACTGGTTTTTAAATTGCCATCATTTTGAAATGCTTGTATCAGAATAAAGTATGAAAATTGTTTTTGATTGAAGTTTAATGGGATTTGTTTGTATAAATGCTCCAAAATACGAAAAATAAACAGCAATGAATAACTTAAATCAGTGTTAACCTCAGTTTTTTTTTTTCATAATTTCCGAAATCATACCAAAAAATCTGAAAGATTTGTTTTTTATTTTTACTTTTTAAATCAGTAAATTTTTGTCATTAGATTAAAAAAAAATATATAGTATTTGGAATTTCTGGTATAGAATGCAATGTTAATGAATAATAAAAACAATAAAGGTCAAACACTCAAAAATGGCTTAAATATGTTTCTATTCACTTCTATCGTCACCTTTTTCAGCACTGAATAAAAAAACAGTGCTCTACTGTACTGGCTCAAGTTTAAGACGTCTCTAAAAGCGTCAATGCGTCTTCCAATATTTTGAATTGCATTCTTTTTAAAATTGTGATTTTTAAAAAGTTGGGCACTGTAAAAAAAGCTATCGTTTTAGAATATTGTGTAAAGTAACATAATTGGACTTCTGTTGTGAATATTTAAATTTATATTGATAACTCATTTTTTTTATTAAAAATATCTTTTTTTAAAGAAATCTTACACCTTTTAATATATGTCCCCAAAATTTACATTTAAAACAAAACAACTAATAATAGTAATAAGATGCATGTTTATTGTTTGTGAAAATGTACGTTTTTCCAGACTTCTTGATTCATTTTTTAAATTTTTGAACTCAATTTCTTTGTTTTAGATCCCCGATTGAAAACAGCCTGTTTACAGAGAAGTTCTCGCAGAAAAAACTAGAAAATTATATAAATATGTATATTTTGTTCTGCGCTACTAAAAAGATTTACTTTACTTTTATTTATTTTTTAAGTTTGTATAATTTATTGGTAATATTTTTCTGTAAATAAATTGTAAACTTGTTTTCTTTTATTCCTCTATAAATGGTCTTGATTTAATAGGTAATATGCCAGCACATAACATTGTATTTTGTGATTTAGAAAAGTAATATTATTTTCTTTCTACATTTTATTAAATTAATTAGAATTATTTTCACGTTACCAGAATTCAGCTCAATTCTAAATCATGTCATAAACTGCGATATTTGTCTTATTTATAAAGCGTTCTTTATAAGAAACACACGACGTTCTTTATAAAAAACTAAAAACATTTAATTTCTATATTCTAAAAGGATTATTTATTTTATAATATATTTTTCTATTTATTTTAAACTATTATTACTATTTCAAAATAGTTTCTAAGACAAACATTATGTACAGTAAAAGTAATAAAGTTGCTTGCAATATTTTAATTAAAAAATCTGAGTTACAGATTTACCCGAGTTACCGAGGGCTGAAGAATGAAACTATATTAGAGGATAGTAAATAGTAAATTAGGACACGAAAGTGGAGAGGGCATAAAAAAATGTCCGATACAAGTATCAAAAAACTAGATTTCCATGCTATATTTTATCAATTTGATATCTGGGTCAGTAAAAGCATTTTTTTTTCATGAGTTCAATTTTATATAGCATTGTAAAATAATATAATAATCCTAAGCTGATTGTTATTATTATAAAACTGTTTCTCGTAAAAAATGGTACGTGTTGGAGATTCGCCTAACATATTTAGATTTAGGAATATTAGAGCTGTACAATTTAAATATTTAGTTTGCATGGATGAAAAACTTTTATAGTTTTGCCGACTAGTGTAATTATACATATTGTATCGCGGCATTTTAAAACGCAATGAAAATTAAACATATATATTTTTATGTTCAAACATTCACATTACTACTATTAAATAAATTTCGAAGACATGTCACAAGTTTTAATAAATGTCATAACTATTATATTTATTTTTTTTAAATGATCAGTTTTGAAACCGAATTTTCAATTATATTTTTAAATATATATTGTATTATTATATATTGTAATTCGATGATTACGAGTCAAACAAGGCGACTAGTTTTATATTCAACAGTCCAAAGTTACAAAACTATTTCTTTGTAGTAGATATCTCTTTAAATACCTCACTATATTCACTATATTACAGAGATTACTTTTCAAAAAGTTGTAGAAATAGAATAACAAATAGACCACTGGTTCGTGTATGGATCATTCCACACAAAATGAGCAAAAATTAAAAAAAAAAAAAGTCGTGACTGCATAGTAACCGATTTTAATAAAATTTGATACACAGATTCAATTCATATTCAAATAGAGCATTGCAAAATATTTGGACGAAAAAGTAAAAAATCTTGGCAGTTCTGGACATTTAAAAAACTTGCAACATAGAATAGTACGCTTACAATCGTTCAAAGTTGCAAGTTAGAAGTTCCGTATCTTGAAAACTATTTAACATAAATTGAAACTTTTTATAATATTGTAATCTCTGAAAAATTATATTCATATTTATTTAGTAATAATAATTTGGTAACGTCATGATGAATCTTAAATTTGTTGTAAAAATTGAAAATTTGTCACTTTGGCGAAATTAAAAACGTTATAAAAATTAAAGCAAAAACATCTGTGAAATGGATGCCTGATGTAGTGTTACATATTAAGATCGAATTTCTAAAGTTTTTAAGTTGCCATGTATTTCTTTCACCTTTAAAAAAAATTAGAAACTTTTAAAAAATGACAAAATCGTAATTTTTCCTCTTATTGATAGGTAAAAAACTAATGCAGGAAAGGTCATACATTACAGTTATTGCTCAGACATAAAGATAAATAAGTCCATGATATGCTAAAAAAAATTCAAAATTGCCTTTTGATTCCTGTGATGACGATGATGTCTTGCACAGGTGGTTCATTTTTGCTTAGTTTCCATACTGAATACAAGGCTGAAAAATTAACTGTTACTTATTTTAAAAGGAAGGCAGGAAACTGCTAAGGTAGAAATTATCTAAAGTTCTTTATTGTCCACCGGGATCGTTTCGAACATAGCCGAAATTACATGGCTAAGGCCGATGTTGGAGAAGGGAGCAGAAAGTTACATTTTTTTCGTTCACAGAATCAGATCTTCGAAGCCAGTGGTGCAATTACATTTTCTCGAAAATGCTCGAGTGTTGGCAAGCGTACATACACAATTTCGCCAAATACATATACTATATGGCGAGATTAGAGAGAGAGAGAGACATGTGGTCAAAGTACAATAACTGAAATTGAATGGGGAATGTAAAAGATTAATAAGAAATATTTAACGCCAGATGATTACTTAGTAATTATAGCACATAAACCGCAAAAGAACATTTGATAGGGTTTGCCAAAGTTCTCATGGGATTGAAGCGGCCGAAGCGCCCGTTAATAAACAAAACAAAATAAAGACAGGGTTAATAACTGAAATGACTAATATCTTACATCTGGACCAACGGCTAAAAATGTAGAAGTAATATGTCTGACTAATTTCTGCATATCATCAAAACTAAGGCAGAAGGATGAAAATTAGAATCGAGTTGCTAGGCGAGAAGAGGAAATTATTTCTTTTCTTTAAAATGCAGTGCGCTGCGGTTAAAATATTAAAGAGACTGAGAATTGAATGCTTAATTTATGAAGGGAAAAGAGAGCTAAAAACAGATTGAATCCGAATGCAGACAGATAATTAAATTTAAGAATTTATAAAAATGTAATTTTAAAGGGGGGGAAGAGGAAAGGTCTTAATATTAATATGTGAAGGTAGGCGCCTTCACATATATCTCCCCAAAAGCCGAAAAAGGACGAAGTGAACCACGAGAGAAAAAAAAGTTACCCCATGTCTTCTCTCAAATACATTACACATAAAGAAAATATGTAAAAATGTAATATTTTGTAGAGGGAACCCGGTGACCAACAGTTTATAAACATATACAGAAATACTAAATATGTAAGGAACAAATAAATCATGTCTCATATAAAAAGCATGCCTATAAGCATGACAAAGCAAGTTGGTACCAAAGACTTGCCAAAATAAAATATATTGAAAATTTTTTTCACTGCAGTGAATACTTCTGGACAGCTGTTTTCTTATTTTCTTATTATTTTTTTTTAACGTGTGCACACAGTTATCTTTTTTTAAAATTATTTCCAGAAGATTTTAATATATAAAATTGCTTGAACATTCACTTCAAGCAAGAGCAATTTCCACAATTGCTACAACAGTTGGTTATACTCCAACTTATAAAAATATTTTTTTTTTCAGACATGAACTGTATATAAAGACAAAACATTACATAGTATAGTAAATATAGAAATTGTTCATTTTCAGCACTATTTGTGACATTTCAAGTTTTCAAAGGTGTTATACTGGTAAAGAAGAGGAAGATGGGGGTAAATTATTTGTTAAAAGTTGAAAGTTGCCATCCTTTTATCTTGTAACCAAAGACTGAATGTGTTTTACCGAGAACCTAATTTAACTAAAGTGTATTTTAAAACATACTGCACTCCTATAAGGTATAAACAAGAGGTAATAAGAACTTTCCAGAGAAAGTACCCCTTACAAAAATGGTAAAAAAAATGTACAGTAAATTTAATGAAATTTAGTAAGCATTATACAACAGGTGGCACAAAAATATGTATGTGTGTGTGTGAATGTAGTCTTAAATAACACCGTTTGGTGTTACGACTGGTATATACCAGTAATAAACCACATGTGTCAATGAGCATAACAAAAAAAAAAAAAAAAATAATGCACACCCGTGTACTGAGTGATTGGAAAATCGTGCATAAGAGAACTACCTTATCACGTGAAATACCTTGAATAGCCAAGAAAGGTACCGAATGAAAAAAATAAAAAGTAAAGTGTAATCCTGTAAAGTTACCAAAAAAAAGAAACCCTTTTTTAAAAAATATATAGCATAAAAAAATAACAAACGTGTGCTAGTATACAAATGAACACTAGAAGTGTATCACAGTGACCTCAAGTGAAAAAAAATATAACACTGAACCAAAGAAATGTATCAATGAAGTAAAATGCCTAAGTGTTTTGAAAATCAGTTGTAAAAACAGTGACAATTAGTCCCCGATGCACGCAAAGAATTGACAAAACTATGAACACGTGTAAGGGTTTTTTTATGAACTAACATAAACTATGAACTACTGTGTCTGTTAACTATGAACAAAAATTCTCTACATGCACCAAGCACCAAACAGCAAAATGTAACTGAAGAGAAAAAAAGTGTACCGTATTTTAAAAAAAATCGTTACCAAAGGGTTAAATTTAATTTTTTTTTTTTTTTTTTTTTTTTTTTTTTTACTGTAAATTTCATAAGATATTGCTGCATTCGTTGAAAAAAAAATATATATATCTACTCAAAACGCATCAGTGTAAAATTGACAGGATCCATACCTTTAAGTTAAACAAACAAAAATAGGAGTGTTATAGCAAAAGATACACTGTCCCTTGAAAAATATAGAAAAAGAAATGTTGTTCACCAAAAAAAAAAAAAGAAACATCCTTAGAATCAAGACACATGCGTGTGAAAAAAAAAAATTCTCACCCGACACCCAGTGAGACTCAAATTCAGTAAATAAATTTACGAGGAGAAGAAAAATGAGAATAATGCGAAGGTTTTAGTTTGGCTGAATTTTCATGTATAGACCTTCTGTGTATTTATTAAAATTTAACACCTGGCCGAAATATTAAAAACATTTACTAAGAAATTGCATACGATTTACTATAGTGTGACAAGATACCTTACTCGATCTACCACCTTCAAGTAAGATGTATCTAATGAAAGTGTTAAAAAAAATGTTGCATGTTAAAAGTAAATAGAATCGAAATGTGTGTGTAGTTTAACATGTCATGTGACGGATAACTCCTTGAAACTTTAAAATCTTTGTACATAGACAAAGTGATGGTGTCATTGATATGTTATGGCATTATGCAAACACACAAAATAAACAAAAAAACTCTGTTAAAATTTTTAAAAAATAAAGAAAACTGATAGAACCTTTTAATATCGAAAAATGGTGTAAAGTTTAAAAGATAGAAAAGTAACAGGAAAAAAGGAACTGTATGTGTGTGTAGGGAGGGAAAAAGAAACCTCAAACTCATGAACTACATGGAAAAAAAAACATGAACAAATGTGTACGCAAGTATACACAACGTGTAAGTAAACACATGAACAAATTGTATAATTCCACATGAACTACTTGTAATAATGTCTCAATGAACTAACGTTTTTTATGCATTTGCTAACAAAATATACGGACAGTATGTGTGTGATAACCCAAAACAGTAACATACGAGTGAGATTCAATTACATAATTAGTGAGTTAATCACCAAAATGTAATGAATAAGAGTTAATAAAGGCAATGAACTCCGTGTAATGTGTGAAAACTCTGGTTATACTCTAAACCAGGCAGTGTGTATTACTCAATGAACTACTTGTGAGAAAAAATACAAAAGGAATACTGTCGAATAGATCGTAAGCAAAGTACAATGTGTAAAAGCAAGTGAACAAAATATGTAAATCAACACATGAACTAGTGTAATGTATGTATATGAATGAACAAAATTGTATTCTAAATGAGCAAAATTTGTATAACACAAACAAAATACCCAACACATGAACTACTTGTGAACAGAAAAAAAAAGTTGCATAATTGGTTAACAAAGGGTTAAAAGTAAAATAAAGTTGTATTTGCGAGAGTTATTACTGTATGAAGTTAAAAGAAGCGTGCATACAATGTACGAGTGCACGACAGATTGCATAACTCTACGCTAAAATGTAGCAGTTATGCCAAGCCAAACATGTTCCAAGTAAAGGGTTGGAAAAGAGAAAAAAAACGAATAGCAAAATACCAAGCGTTATACCTTATGATCTATGAGTGTATGTATCCGTCACAAGACACCTGTGAGACTATAACTCACTAACTGAAAAAATTTAAATCTGAGAAATTGCCAAATATTTAGTTTAATGACTATATGTAAATAGCCTTTAAAAAAAAAATAAATAAAGTGTACATAACAGCTCACATTATGCATTTGAATAACTTTTATACAAACAACCCCTAAAGATATCAAATATCATGTGAGTTATAATAAAATACCTTATGTTATAAATAAAATAGCAACGAGTCACCAGCCGCGCGTAAACAACAAAATTAACAAATGTGTAAAAAAATACCAGCTAGAAATTAACTCATGCATGTAAATTTAAGATGCATGTGCAAATATTGTATTGAATTACATTATGTAAAAAAATTCAGTAACATTCCGAAAATAAAAATGACAAGGCAACAAAAAATACGCAAACTTTAAAATAGTGTAAAACTATGTATTTGTGAAAATGTACACTAATGATGAGAAAGTATGTAAAAAAAAATGTACAAGCACACAGAATCATGACCATGTTTAACCAAGGTGAGTGTCATAAAATTATTACAAAACAAGACCATATGTAGTGCAAATGTAAATATGTGTGTGTGTGTAGTACCAGGTTAAACTTGAAATCATAAAAATGTGTACATGAGATTCAAAAAAAAAAAAAAATGATGCAGACAAACATCTAACTTGACTATCTGCCCATAGTAAGCTAGAGTGAGAAAAAAAAATGTACGGAGTATCAAATAGTACGAGAGATACGTCATTATGCATTCAAAAAAATAAAAGAGAGCGCGAACGCCTTGTAAATTAATGTGAGGTATTGAACATTTGTATCATGTAAGTAATATATTCCACTTTTGAGAAAGTGGACGGCCGATCCACTTAGCCAAAACTGAAACATACACCTTTAATCATTGGGCTATTTCCAGATCATAGCGCAATGAAAAAAAAGCACTTACACAACACAGGAAACAATAATTAAAAATTTACCTCAAGTAATATAATCACATGTAAAATGTAGTGCGCGTGTAAATTGTGTGTGTATGCAGTAACAAGCATACTGATATCTAACACATGCATAAAATGTTTACGACTCATGTTATAAAAATTTTATAAAGTAGATATAGAAATCAAAAGGAAAAAGAGACTTTTTTTTATGAAAAAATTTAAGATATGATGACTCGAGCTATATTTTAAAACGAAGGAGCCTAACTTATGCTATAGAAATAAATTAATAAAACGTGAATAAAAATGTATAAAATCCGTGTAAACTGGAATATGAGAGATCTATCAAAACAAAAAAGGTGTACTGAATAGATGCCAAATCTAATTTTCTTAAATTAGTCGCAACCATCTGGAAAGGATTGAAAATTAGCAAATTTACATATCATTACTGGTTACTTCCTCTCTCTTTTTTTTTATATGTCACTAGTGCTTATCTTTAAATATAAAAGTTGCAAGACCTATAATTATAGTAATCTAGAGTATTAAAAGTTTCATATCTTATTGATATGGATGACTGACAAAACATATAAAATACACCTAAAAAAACATATAATATACACATAAAAAACATATAAAATGTTATATATAAAAAGAAATTACCTGTAGGAAGTGCTACAACAAGAAATATATTAAGCACAACAAGTAAGAAGAAAAAAAAATCAAAAATAATATCAGTCCAGTATCAGTTTAAGCTTTTTCATTTTTTTTTACCTCATTTTTTGTATCAAAATTACATTAAGCTCTGTGAAAAATTTACCTTAAGTTATTTTATTTATCTTTTTTTTATACACAATGCCCCCTTTTTTTTTTATCTAACAAGGTTTTCACCAACATTGGGAAGACTGCCTGATTACAACAGGATTGCTGAGTTTTAACAGTACACGAACCAAAATAATAAAAACTTTGTCTGTGATCATAATAGATAACATTTTTATATAAAATGCAATGTGGCACATATTTGTTGCAGATGCATAATGTCTAATAGGGAAAAATTGCGACCAGCGCCAAGATGTAAGAAATTAAGCGAGAGCAACCATGTTCAGCAATCCTAGGCCAATAGAGATAAGAAAAAAAACATCTCATCTCAGAATTGCAACATTGTGTCACACCGAAAAATATATATAATGAATTAAATAAGAATCGGAAATGTGAAAAGAAAGAAAAAAAAATTGGACAATCTTTTATCTAAATTTAAAAAAAAACTTTGAAACTGAACTGGATATGAAGTGCATCCCTAGACATACAAAATCTTAGCTTGCTACTAATAAAAAAAAATGCTTAATTTTTAGTAAGAAGCCATCAAAACTAATATATATATAGATATATATTAAAAGAGCAATATAATCCAGCCATGAGGATTTTTTTTATATTTTATTATTTATGGTAATTAATCCTCATAACTAAATCAACATTAACTGACTTATTATACCATTTTAATATCCACTGCACAAAAAAGAAAAGTAGAAAAATTTTTTTTTTTAAACAAGCACTGTCTACTCTGTATTATTCAGTAATTAATATAAAAGTATAAATCAACACTTACCATAAGACACTACAATGAAAAGGGAAATTTTAAAAAACCCTTTTTTTGTGAGTAAATAACTCTACACAAATATGTAATTTACGTACAAAACACAATACCTTTTAAAACCTAGAAACATGTAGCCAACTTAAAAAAAATATATATCATCATTAAAAATTTAGTTAGCAGAAAATTTATTTTCATCACAGCGAAGAATTTTCTTTATACACCAATAAATGTGTTTGTAAAAAAATTTAAACTAAACACATACCTCCAATATAATCTAAAAAAATGATTGATTTTTTTTTATCTATATTTATCAAAGTCTAGAAAGGTAATCTCACACAATATGATCTATATTTGAAAAATGGCTCTTCAAAAGTTAACTCTTCAAACACTTAAAGCAAAATAAAACTTACCTTGAGCAAACAAGGAAATGTTATAAGTAAAGACATATTAATGTAAGAAAATAATAACTGAATTCAAAACATATGTGTGGGTTTTTTTATGCAACAGCAGGAATACTCTTTTCTTAAAAAAAATGTTTAGGTATATCTGCGTATAGTTGAATGTGGAGTTCACCTAAATATTCATTACTTATATCTTATCATTTTACTTTTTGTTCTAAGGAAACTGCATGTTAACTGTCTTTCTTTGAACAAGTAACTTAAACATTATTATTTTTTTTTAAGTTCCTTGAAATGCAATAGAATACATGTAGATCCATGAACACGCTTTCTTCATAGAGTTACTGGGGAAGGAGAAAAAAATTTCTTTAATGTAGAAGAACAAATCATTTTTACTGTTCTGTTTCTTCTTTTTTTAAAAAAATAAATTCGGCCGATACAAGACATAGTCTGGAATATCTTAGAAACTCTGATCCAGCTGCGTAAACCAGCATAGGAGAAACAGAAGAGGAGAAGAAAAACAAAAACAGGCGATGGAGGATTTATGACTCATTCCGAAGGCGCTCACGTATTTTCGGTATCGGCAAGTCTTTTTTTTATGCCGGTCGAAAGGATGGCGGTTATCGGCTAGTTGTGACGGAAGCTGACGGCATGAAGATAAGTAAAAATGTCGTCCACTTATGCGTTTGCTGTATAGTGCTTTTCCGCGCACTTTAGCTGCTAATATTTTTGAAGAGGCGTCTATTGGCGTGATGAACATTTCGGTTGAGAGTGCGTTCACACAGAAAGCAATGAGTATTCCTCAGATTGTCTGCAGGAAGTCCATAAATTTTTGAGCAGTTTTTTTTAGAGTATCCACTGAGCCTAGCATGCAGATCACTTTTTTGACATTATTCTATAATCTTGAAATGTGACACGGCAAGGCGGAAAACAAGAATAGTTCAGTTCGAATAATAATCCAACATTAGGTAGTTTGCAGCAGTCACAGTTTATTTTTTTTTAAATGGAATTCACAGTTTTTTTTCGTAGTAGTCCAAGGTACTGATGTACGCAGAAGGAAAAAAAAATATATATCACATGCTTCCGTTCTCCAAAATGTAATTCGGTACGCCGGGTATATGCACCATATTTCTGTGATGACGATGATGTCTTGCACAGGTGGTTCATTTTTGCTTAGTTTCCATACTGAATACAAGGCTGAAAAATTAACTGTTACTTATTTTAAAAGGAAGGCAGGAAACTGCTAAGGTAGAAATTATCTAAAGTTCTTTATTGTCCACCGGGATCGTTTCGAACATAGCCGAAATTACATAGCTAAGGCCGATGTTGGAGAAGGGAGCAGAAAGTTACATTTTTTTCGTTCACAGAATCAGATCTTCGAAGCCAGTGGTGCAATTACATTTTCTCGAAAATGCTCGAGTGTTGGCAAGCGTACATACACAATTTCGCCAAATACATATACTATATGGCGAGATTAGAGAGAGAGAGAGACATGTGGTCAAAGTACAATAACTGAAATTGAATGGGGAATGTAAAAGATTAATAAGAAATATTTAACGCCAGATGATTACTTAGTAATTATAGCACATAAACCGCAAAAGAACATTTGATAGGGTTTGCCAAAGTTCTCATGGGATTGAAGCGGCCGAAGCGCCCGTTAATAAACAAAACAAAATAAAGACAGGGTTAATAACTGAAATGACTAATATCTTACATCTGGACCAACGGCTAAAAATGTGGAAGTAATATGTCTGACTAATTTCTGCATATCATCAAAACTAAGGCAGAAGGATGAAAATTAGAATCGAGTTGCTAGGCGAGAAAAGGAAATTATTTCTTTTCTTTAAAATGCAGTGCTCTGCGGTTAAAATATTAAAGAGACTGAGAATTGAATGCTTAATTTATGAAGGGAAAAGAGAGCTAAAAACAGATTGAATCCGAATGCAGACAGATAATTAAATTTAAGAATTTAAAAAAATGTAATTTTAAAGGGGGGAAAGAGGAAAGGTCTTAATATTAATATGTGAAGGTAGGCGCCTTCACAATTCCTAACGTCACAAAATTGGGTTAAAAAAGTAATATTTGTTGCATTCCAAGAGCATTCTGTTTGAATCCGCCAGCATTTTTTTTTTTTTTTTTTTTTACAATATTGCACGATTTAAAAGGGAAAATAGTGTAACCATCTGTGGGTTTAGAGGATAACTATATAATCTTTTGTTCAGCGTATAGTTTTTGTTATTGTGGTTTAAAATAAATATATTAATAGCCAAAAATAAACTGAAAGCAAGAATAAATGTTTCTATATTTAAAATATACACTTTTATCTATATTATAAAATAATTTAAAAGATTAATAAAGCTTTCTTCACTTAAAAAGAAGTGATAGAAATATTGATATACCTCAACATTTTTTACAATTTATTTTTTTTTTCTCATTAAGGAATAAATAGCTAAGAATGAAACTTTCGATATTTAAAATAGGCTATAAGGGACTTTTAGCTATAAGGTCAAGCAATTTTAAACTTTGTCAGTGCTGTCCTTGATGTGTAAAGAAGCAATAGAAATATTGCATTTTTACCTGAAAATTTTTCAAAAATATTTCTTTCTCATTACGGAATAAAAATACAATTAATAACTTACGCCAATCTGTTAATTATTATTCATCACTAATTATAAATAATTTTAATATAGTCTTTCCATTTCTAAGGCTAATAATCTGAATTGAAATTTTAAGCATGTAGACACTATCTCGATTTTGCATTCACTTTTAATGTAAATTTTGATATGATCTACTTATATGCTGATTTTCATTAAAATCTGTGACATGTCTGCCACAGCTAATTTGCTCATTTTGCATGGAATGATCCATATCCGTCACGTAGTAAAATGGTTAAGAATAATGCTTTTATGTATTAATTTGAGATTTATCAAAAAATCTCAAAAAATTATTTCAAGTTAAAAAGTATAATATAAGTAAATTTGAAAAATCGATCAAATACTAATTGATAAGCCAACGGAAACAGTATTTAAAATGAAAATTATTTCAATTATAGAACTGTTTTCTTTAATCTGTAATACAGTTCAAAATCTGAAAAACAAACAATTTCATTCCAAAATTTTTATTTTTTAAAATTAATGTACCAATTACTACTTACAGCTATATACTATGATAGATGTTTTGGCATTTAAATGTCGTAGTGTTTTGAGATCAAGAATGTATATTTTATGCGTTGCATAATTTTTTATAGAAGAAAGCGTCCGTTCACATCATAATCAGTGTGTAATAATTGGCACTGAGATGATGGGGACTGAGACGATGTTTTTGTCTTAAATGCTACACACCCATTTTTCACACATGTAAATTATTAAACATACCATGTGACATTTTTATGTTGCATAAATAAAGTTGCAATAAGCTTTTTTGTTATAAATCCAAAGTTAAATATGGGGACATGAATGATGCTATAAATACTCATCCCTATTCAGAAAATAAATAATTTTTTCTAAATATGAAACAAAGAGTAGAACTTACCTTCATTCATGGTGGCTGGATGAAATTTAGTTGCTACTGCAACGTTTATGTTGCAAATGTTTACAGCATACATTTAATATTGGATATTTGTACCTAAGGACAGGGACTGAAATGGTAATTTATTTTGTTTAAAGCTTAAAATTAATTATTTATACATAATTCTATATCCATTTATCACTGTTAATTGTTATAACAAATGTTACAATATATTACATTTTTCAGATTTTGGTTTTACTATAATTAATGAAATATTATTAGCAGTGGACGTAAATTGTCCAATTTTTAGATATTCACCCATACAATGACTCGGGATTAAGTATTTCACAGAAAAAAAAAATAACGTTCCATGAAAAGTTACATAAATAAATAATAATTATGATTTTATCCCTTTTCAGTAACCTTTATAATCACGAAATATTATATATTTCTGTAATACATAAATGAGCAAACCAGAAAGAAAGAATTGAATAATTTTAAGTAAATATTTTTCTTTATTGGAAGAAATTTTTTTTTTTTTTTTAATGTATAAGAGTGCACCATAATGTATTTTTCCAAAGGAAAATTTTTGACTCCAATAATCAATAGAGCTTTTAGTGCAGAAAATGTGTACCAAAAATGGTTTCAGCCGATATTTTTAGAAGTAAGATAAAGTTATATTTATTGTATGCCACCTCAACCATGATTGGAGCAAACTATTTACCACTATAATTAGGCTAAATCTCGAACAATAAAATACAATTATGTATTAATTGATTAAATCTTTGGATCAGGAGACATGTTGAAATAATATAAAATTTTAGTATATTTTAGTTATTTATATCTTATTTTTAGAATTTGACTATTATAGTTGATATTTCTTTTCAGTAACATATTGTTCGAGATAAAGCCGGTTTGTCCAACATGCAGTCCCCGTAGTCCGTAAACATATATTTTCAAAAGAAATTTTCGAAAAGGAATTATAAATCGTAATCTATATTCTTTTTTATAGAAATCTATTTTTTTAATTTAAATTTTCAAATCTAATATTACAGCGAAAAGTAGATTTATAGTTAGGCTTTAAAAACTACCTGCTTTGCACTCTGTCTTGCAACTATTATATATGAATTTACTATTAGGAATTCAAAATTTCAAAACTTTATAATTTCTAAACTGCTTGATCGAAGGAACTTGTTTGGTATCCTAAGAATTTGCAGAAAATGCTAAATCTGATGTCAAAATTGGGTGCTCGTTTTGAAACTTTCAGACTTAGATATAATTTTACAATGATTACGAACATATAAGCCTATTTTTATAACATAATCTGAAATAAGTATAATTTCCCGTCAACCAGTTCTTGTGACCTCTTGGATCTTAAAATGAATAATTGCTGTTCCATTTCAAGAAATGCAGACGTTTCGCATAATTAAGGTGAATCAAAACAATATTATGTGGCTGGTCTTAACTTATGTGGCTCGTCTGTTTAATAATTTTAAAAGCATTTCTATTAGAAAAGTTTATGCTTTTCTAAACAACTTTGGTTAATATTATTCCGACGTACTACATGTGGGACCCATTTTGCCCCCCCTCCCTCCCCCGAAGTGTAGTAAAGGATATAATTCCTACAAAAATGTGGATCCGAAGAATTTAAATCTTCAATACTTCTCGTAAAAGGGTCTGATAATTACTCTAGTTTTTAAAATATCCAAAAGAATTTGATACAGATTTTATTTTGGAATAAATTCAGATCGGAAATCAAAAATTCTTTAAAAAATTAGCAATGGACTTGAAAATATAACAAAACAAATTTACTTTTATGTAAGGAATGAGTCACATCAGTATTGCCGTCTTTTATACTTTTTTAATTTGAGATTTCTCGGTTGATACCACTTCTATAAATTTTATGACCACTGTTATGGTTGCTTCTAGAATAATGAAAATGGCACAAACATCGCTGTTACTCCACCCCTTTCGTCGGAATACTTGTCTTATTCACTGACAGATCAATTAAATGGACAATAAAACGAATCTTACAAGTTCAAAAAAGTAGTAGCAATGAAGGAAACCTAATTTTTATAAAAAGTACAAACTGGTATCAGTAAGAGACAGATAATTATAACTTTAACATACAATTTCTCAAAACTACAATGTTCGTACTGATCCATAAGGTAAACTAATCGGATTTGGTAAACCCAAAAATTTCTTCAATCTTATACGTGTGAATGCTCGAAATAAAACATAGTCGAAGTCGAAAGTTAAACCGAGATTGAACACATGGTTTATTCAGTGCGATCTCCCTGTGATCTTATCTGGTTAGTTGAATTTTATATTATATCCTCGTTCAGCTACAGCTTTCAGGCTACCCGCTTCTAAAAGAACGTCTCTTTTTTCACCAACAGGTATTCCACAGCACAGCAACTTCCTCTGTTGCCATACCGTCCTGAAACTCAAACAACATTCGCTGTCGCAGCGATGCATTCAGTCAGTTATTCTAAAAATTTTTAAATAAATTTAGGACCATTACATCAAAATATAAAATTTCGTCGAAAAATATTCATAACATTCTCATTTAAACTGCAGATAATCAAGAAGTTGCACAAACATTGATAACACAGAGTAGAAAAATCACATTTTCAACAAGGATCCGATATTCTTAGTCAAAATCATTAGTAGGATTGTTTCAATTATATTTATAACTTCGTACCTTTCGGATGATACAAAAATGAAAATGACACAAAAATCGCTATTACTGCGCTCCTTTCGTCGAAACATTGCCAAATTCAACTGGAACCTGGGGGCGAAAAACAAAAACATAGTATTATAGATGAACAAAATAAATTATTCACGACGGTATTTCGTTCAGTTCTATGGATAACTCAATGCCCTTTTTGATGATACAATAATGAAAATGGCACAAAATTCTCCATTACAGAATCTCTTTCCGGCGGAATATCCCCAAACTCATCTGTGAATTGTTGACCATATCCATAAATTTTGATATCTGCTTTATTTATGTCTGATACTCATTGTCTGCTATCTAGTATCTCTCTACGTCATCTTGGCTGTCACTTTGCTATCTGCCTGTCTGCTATCTGTCTATAGTCTCTCGACTGTCTACCTGCTGCTTCTCCGTTTATTTCCCTTTGTATTCCTCCTAACTGTCTGCTGTGTGTATGTCTGACTGTAATAATATAGTAAAAAGGTATTACCATCAGCTCTCAACAAACCGCGCATTTAACATTTATTCGTTTCCTATATTTTTGTTCATTTGTGGGGCCTTGTAAATTAACTATAAATGTATTACAATTTAGAGCGCTGGCAGCTTCAGCCGAGATATCCCTGGTTCAAATCCTCGCACGAAAAGTTTTCGCTCAATTGGAAATATTGAACTGTTGTGATTTATTTACCATTTGAATAATTTTGTTTAAAAATAATCTAATATAATTACACATACAGCGATTACTGAAGTTCCAAAAATAGCCTTCGATTTAATCTGTTAAGCTGATTCAGATGTCAGACCAGATGCTGTGATTTTTAGTGGTTAGTTAGATGAATTCGACCTCCAGATTCGTCCGGGATGGCTCAGTTGGAAGGGCACTGGCGGCTTCAGTCAAGACATCCCTGGTTTGAATCATGGCACCGACTGTTTTCTCCCACTTGCAAATTTACAATTCTTATAAAGCTATATACACCCTCTTCGAGAAAAAAAAAACAAGCTGTATTTGACTGTAACAATATATTTAACTTTCATGAACGCATTTAAAACACATTTGTATTCCTTCGTGTGACTTTGTAAAATAAATGTAATTGCTAATATATACTTTCTTCGAGAAAAATCCTAGCACACGTTATTGTAAAAATATACTAAGATATCATTACCACCAGCATTCTACGAATCCCTAATTTAAAAAATATTTTTTTTTCATATACTCATATTCATTTGCACAGCCCTATAAAATAGCTATAAATACTATATACACTTTCCTAAAAATCATGTTACTGTAACAACATACAGGAATTCTATTACCGTCAGTGTTGTAGTACAATTCGCACATTTAAATTATATTCGTTTCATTTATGCGTATTATTTTGTGCGGTCCTGTAAAGTAACTATAAATATATTATGCACACCATTCAAGAAAAAACATGCTGCATGTGTCTGTCTACACTAAACTTGCATTATCGTTGCACGTTTTACAAACCCCTCAATTAACATATATTGTCTTAATTTGTTTAATCAGTCGCTTCAAAAAATCGTTTCATAAAGTCTTTCCATAACATCGTTTCATAAAGTCATTTCATAACACCATTTAATTAATTCGTTTCATTGGGAATTTACATATATAGGGTTCACATTAAAATTATAAAGAAAAGTTATGTTAACCATAATGTTTTCTTGAAGAAATATTTTAAATTTAGTGATAAGTTTCATTTTACCGTAAAATGGCTAATTAATTTTAATTTTTTTAAATAATCAATTTCAAAGGTATACAAAAATGAATATGGGACAAACATATTTTAAATAAAATATTTAATATTTTTAAAATTGTACTTTTTTGCTTAGATATTTATATTAGCACAAAATTATATCGAACTAAAGTGAAATTATACTTTTATATTTAATATTTGAAAAATACTGAAAAAAACTCGAATTGAAGCAGTTGAACTTAGTTTACGAAGAAGCAAGATAATTATAAAGGTCCTGGTAATAACCGTTACTTGTAATACCTGATAACATAATAAAAATCTTTAAAATGTTCTCACATAATTAAAGTAATTCCTAGTGTAATGGCTCCGATTTTCTGAACGTTAAAATTAACATAATTCCGTATATTTGGTCTGTAATGTGACAATATGTATTTAAGCTTCCAACGTGAGCGTCATTTTGTTTAGACGGACATTTCCTTACTAAAAATCACAATACTTAAACCAAAACCCCTGAAGAAGTTACAATACTAAAGGACACGAAAGACGTAGAGAAATAATATTTCACGTACAGTAACTCACCACTTCGTCTTTTCGCTGAAAACACATCTAACATTACAATAGTTACTGCAATTTTCGAGTTTTTGATTTCAAATATCCTTTTTATTTTAACTTTGCAATATGACAAGTGAAAAAGTTTGTTAAATGACCAAAAGATTGTACTTAAAGGGTAAGACTAATGCGGTTTTTGATTTAGTCTCTTCTTTTACATGGCTCAATTGTATAACTTATAACGATAAATAGGGGAAAACCGTGTTAGGTGCCCTATCGGGTTAGTTGCCCTACTCACATTATTTTAGCTATTGGACTTGTGACGGAGCTAGAGACGTTCTTCTGCTGTCAATGGTTTTAAAAAAGTGTAGTAGACGAAGTTACAGCGAGTTATTTCGTTAAATAAAAGTTATATTCATCAAAAAAGGTAAGCTGGTATTTTGTTGTATGTTCACATAAGATAGAGATAGTTTCAGGTGAAATATATTTATGAGAGATTTTTCCAGAAATATTTAGTGAATGTTGTTGAAACAGATTCCAAAGCTATTGGTTGGAGCATCAATTCCGATCAAGAGAGGCGTCTAAGCCTGAACTCGGGATTTTAGATGGACAACATTATTAAATAAGATTTTCAATAAAAATCCCATTTTATCCGGTATTAATATTACAGTTAATTTTTTATGATCTTCTATATAAAATATGGTGTAGATAGGTTAAATGCACACAATAAAAATTGCTATGAAAAAGAAAATTTAGAATGGGCTTAAGGGGGCAACTATCCCTCACTTACCGATCAAAAAATATTTATTTCTCGCTTCTTTAATTCTGTCAAGACCTATGAACCAACCGTCCCGAGGGAAAACTTCAGAACACTTTTGGATACCAGCTTATGCTAAAGAAATTAAAACGATTCGGTTTAAACCCAGAGTTCAAGTATAATACCATTAATGTTGTGTTGTATTGTGCTGTGCATCTGTGTTTGTTAATGTGATTAAATTGCGAAGTTTAAAGAATTGCCTTGGTCAAGTCACTTGAAAATTACTAATTCTACAAAAACTCTGATTATTAATCATGTTATTTCATCTGCTTTTATAGCGCTGAAAAAGAGTGGAAATTTTAATGTAATTTAAATGCTGAACTATTCTGAAAGAGCAAATTTATCGTTTTAAAGCATGCCCTCCTTTAAACCTTATCATTGTCCTAATAGTGCTCGTAAATAAAGACTTTAGCTGTACTTTTTTACGTATATAAATAAGTAAAAAGTCATATTTATGTTTTTACTTATTTGTCCACCTGTGTTTTATTACTGGCTGATTAATGATTAAATTCTTTACTACAAACGTGAACCTTTTTTTTTTTAATTAGAAAAGTAGTCTAAACTGATAGTTTTTTTCTGGCTGTATTTTATCAGTAAATTTAAATTTTATGTGATAATTCGTATCCTTTAAATATAATTTATTACATGTTTTCTACCACTTAAGCATTAAGCATAATAACACTATTATTGGTAGTAGAAAACTTGCTTTAATCAATATTTCAAGATAAGTCTCCATCTAAATATTAATTTAAATGCAAGACTCGCTTTAAATTTTAAACACATGGCTAACACAATTTAGGAAATAACAAGTGGATAAGTGTGATCACAGATCGCACAGAGGGTTTCGTTTGATATTCCTTTCAAAACAATTTATCCTTTTGAAAAATCTGTTAGTTCCACATTTCAGAACCAGGAGGCGGACTTGAATCTAAACAAACCTGAATCTGAGCGAAAATCCATTTCACATACTATCCGTAGATATATTAGTCGAAGGGATTGGGTGGATAGCACCCGAGATAAATAGGCGCACCTGGTGAAAAAAATGGAACAAAAATATGTAAGGCTATGGTGCATAATATGAAAGAATGGTCAAAGGAATGGCGGATAAAGTTGGAAAAATTCTCCCCGGGTTAAAAGGGCGGAGGTTAGAAAAATTCCTTAAAATACACAAGTTAGAGGCCAGAGGGGTAAATAATATAAGACTAGCTGGCTTCGCCCGCTAGGGGGCCCCTCCTTTTCATGAACCACTCCTTTTTTATAAAATCTCGAAACGAACGAACCTCGACCCGGGTCCACGCTGTCTACGGCACCATATAGCAGGCGTGCGGCGTACGCACTGCAAACTCTTTAAAAAAGCGTATCGCGCTCGAACGAAAGTCAAACCGAGTCCGCGCTTCCTTCGGCACCGTACAGCAGGCGTGCTGCTCACGCACAGCAAACTCTTTTAGAAAAGCCTTTCGCTATAACGAAAGTGGAACCTGGTCCTCGCTGCCTACGGTACCTTATAGCAGGCGTGCTGCGCACGGACTGCAAACACTCTTTTTAAAAACCTATCGCCCTCGAACGAAAGTCGAACCGGGTTACCCGCTGCCTACGGCACCGTATAGCAGGCGTGCTGCGCACACCTGCAAAATCTTGTAAAAAAGGCAATCTCGCTCGAACGAACCTCCAACCGGGTCTTCAATATTTATTTATACATATGTGTCCGCACTGCCTTCAATAATAAGGCAGTATTTGTAACATGCTTTTTATGTTGTAATAAATGTACGCCACCCTGCTTGCGCTGCCTGGCAGCCCCTTTTTCCCCTCGTGGACTTATTGTCCCTATACCTCACGGTAGGCTGTCCACGAGTGGGCGATTTCGGTCATCGCTGGCTACGGCACCGTATAGCAGGCGTGCTGCGCACGCACGGCAAAATCTTGTGAAATAACAATATCGCTCGAAAGAACCTCGAACAAGGTCCCCGCTGACTACAGCACCGTATAGCAGGCGTGCTACACGCACTGCAAAAACTGGCATTTCGTCTCTCCCTCTACCTCCACATGCCTGAAATTTCACGCGGTTTTTTTCATAAAATTTATCTTATGTGTTATAAAATATCTTAAAGTTTCAAACAGATCGACTTGTTATATTTCCTAATTTTAACAAAATTGAGTTACGTTAGTTCCGCATGCCTCCACCAGGGAGCGCACTCTATTCGTAACAAAAGCGTATCTGAAGGAAACTCCTTCACGCAACCTTTCCGTAGATACATAAGTCGTAATGGTGGCATTCGGCCCCAAAAAAATATCACATGGTGCAATTTGTCTATCTGCCTTGCCCCATTCTTTGCTTTCTCTATCCCCCCCCCCAAACAAAAAATTATCATTTTAATTTGACAAGTATGCATAAACAATTAGGCTTTGCATTGCGGCCCAAAATTATCCCGTCAGCGGTAAATCTTAGCTTTTCGGCCATTTCAATTTTTATTTTCCCTCAAAATTGCCCCCTTCTACAGTTAAGAAGTTTACCACCTTTTAGGCATCAAAAATAATCCAGCCCTTTTCCAACTGGCATGGCAAGTACGTGGTGTGCGGCAACAATCATAGTTTTGCAAAGTGCAATAAACAACCTAGACTCATCAACTTGGCTTAGCATAGTCGGCCCGGGTGCTTGCTGGTGTGGTCCGCCGTTTGCGGCGATCTGGCGTGTGTACTCACAATGCATCGCCCTGCTTTCCAGGCAATTACAAACCCGTTCAGCTTGTTTAACCCCGGTAGGTAGGGGCCTGGTCAGTAGTCTCCGAGTCGTAATGGTGGCGTTCTTAACCAAGAATTCTGTTAGTTCCGCCTTCCACCACCAGGGAGCGCACTCTATTCTTAAAAAAAAGCTAATCTGAACGAAACTCGGTTAAACAACCTATCACTGGATATGTTACTCGAGTTGGTGGCGGTCTTAAGCGTGAAATTAAGAAATTTGCTGAAAGTACCATTCGGAAATAGTGGTAACTAAAATTTTGACTTTTGTATATTTAATAAGTAGCATATATCTGAGTATATCATAGTCCTCAAAAAAGGACATCTAAAAAGGTCAGAAACGCTAATCTTTTAATATCTGTAATGAACGGTGCAGGAGGATGAAAGTAAATTCGGAGGAAAACCATTATTTGGACACGTAAGGTGGCCCAAAATGACTAAACAAAATTTTAAACATTATTTCTGAGATCTGTGGGGTGAAAGCTTTCAGTAGACATGCTACATCCAAAAATAACTTTCGCCCTCCCCGCCCCCTATCTTTGGTCCTATGCGGAAAACCAAAAAACAGAAGATGCAAAAATACAAGTTGGAACAGGGGTGCCAGGCTGGGAGCAATCTTCCCGCTGTGGCTACAATAGAAGCAAAGTTATAAGCCGTTAAAGATTGAAGTGAACTGAAGAATAAGCCCTTTTTGAGTGAGTAACCAATAGGGTAGGGGCACAGTCCCAGGGGTGCCCCGTAACTACTAACAAATTGTTATAGAACGATAGTAAAAAGAATGAGCGAAATTTTAAGGTGTATAATTGGGAGGTACGCCCCCCCCCCGCCCTCCCGGGCAGGCCCTCAAAGTTGGGATTTTTTGGAAAATTTTAAAGTGAAGGAGTAGCTGCTGTAATAAGGATAGTATTATAATTTTTGGGTTTAACTTGATGGTAATAAATATGCGTTACCCCCTGAGACAATACTTTCTTCAACTCTTAAGGAAATACGTTGTTGGCATTGCTGGAATTGAATAATCTGCCTAAAAAAGATCCAAAATGCACCTCATTGTCCACTACACATACCGATTAAGTAAATAATAATGCATTACCCCCTGAGACAATATTTTCTTCAACTCTTAAGGAAATACGTTGTTGGCATAGCTGGAATTGAATAATCTGCCTATAAAATATCCGAAACGCACCTCATTGTCCACTACACATACAAATTAATTAAATAATAATGAATTACCCGCAGAGACAATATTTTCTTCAACTCTTAAGGAAATACGTTGTTGGCATTGCTGGAATTGAATAATCTGCCTAAAAAGGATCCAAAACGCACCTCACTGTCTACTACACATACAGATTAATTAAATAATAATTAATATCTCAGCTTTTAATTAAGCTATCACGCACAGAAATTATCCGATAGCGGGCGAAGCACGTCATAATAATATATGTAATGCGAACTAACCCGGATATTTAATCAAAAGTATTTCCTTCCCCCCCTCTCCCTTTCCATTGACACAAACCTAACAAATAAAAAATATGCGATACGGGCGAAGCACGCTTTTGCCGGACCTCGAAAGGTATACCTGTCTGATAGCGCTGAACCTCACGCAAATTGATAGATTTCCTAATTTAAGGGGTCTTGTACCTTTTAAACGCGTCGAAAATTAACGAAAAACTTCAAAGTTTGAATTAGTCTATCTTCAAAACCTTTTTATGTATGAACATGAAATTTTGGATATTGATTAAACAGATTGTGCTTTGTAACATACTGCCAACAGAAATTTATTAACCCTTTACAGAATTTGTGTATTGTTGAAATCAAAATAGCTCTTTTCTTGCCCCATAAGTCATTGCGCGCATGATATCTTGAGAAAGTATGTATGGATTGGCATGAAATTTGGTACATATACTAAACAAATATGTGTGTTTAAAATGATCTACTTTTAAGTATTTACAATGGTAATATTTTTAGTTCTGACTGTTTTTATTAATTAAAAATACAAAACTTTTATTTTTTTTTACGAAAATATTTTTTTTCTATACTTAATGAAATAATTTTAGCCTAAGAGTAGATCATTTTAAACACACATATATGATTAGTATCTTTACCGAATTTCATGCCAATCCATACATACTTTCTCAAGATATCATGCGCGCAATGACTTATGGGTTAAAAAAAGAGCTATTTTGATTTCAACAATACACAAATTCTGTAAAGGGTAAATAAATTTCTAATGGTAGCATATTACAAAGCACAATCTGTTTAATCAATATTAAAAATTTCATGTTTATACATAAAAAGGCTTTGAAGATAGACTAATTCAAACTTTGTAGTTTTTCGTTAATTTTCGACGCGTTTGAAAGGTACAAGACCCCTTAAATTATTTCGTGGCTAAAAAAGCACGTGCCGCCATTTTATTCTATTCATTAGAGATAAAAGAAACCGATTAATTAAATAAATAATTAATATCTCAACTTGTAATTAAGCTATCTCTTTGAACCGGGTATGTATGAAATTTGCGAGAGATTTCCAGCCCGGATGTCAAAATATTTAATCGAAAAATTTAATATTTAAAAAGTTTAAATTTCGTATTAGACTTTCGTCCCCTTAAATTTCTCCCGCGCCGATATGTCTGAGAGATGACGACAGCTGCGTTTCGGTGAATGGAAATCTGTTTTCATTGTCTTTTCAAATACAGAAATTAAATTTTTATCGATCGATTTTTAGTGGATTTTTTGTGTTTTAACCTACGCAGAAATTTGAAATTTATACCAAAATAAAGTAGAATTTTTTACGCGTGTCTCTACACCTGTTAGGAGTTTGTACGACCGATACTTCGGCAGATGCGATTTTGCTTTTTAAACGTCCACTTCATTTATTGCTTAAATTAATCCGTGGTAACCCTGCATCGGCTGATTTGACGGAGCATCCGCTGAATTTACTGGCAACCCTTAGGAGAAACTGAGAAGGATTTCGATAAAGTGTGTTCGCACCTGCGTTCAAAAGGTTGATTGGTTAATTTTAGAATTTAATTAGCCCGTAATTCGGTAAATTACCGACTTTTTCAAAATTTTATGATTTGTTGTTTCATGTAAGGTGCTCAGCTATAAGTACACAAATTTCAGGTCTCTAACATGTATAGTTTCTGAGAACGGGCTCTGTGACGGACAGACAGACAAAGGAGTGAAACGAATAGGGTTTCGTCAGATGAACGAAACCCTAAACAAATGAGTATAACAGTATATACTTTTTTTTCATTATCTCGCTAGAAAAAAAAAAAAAACAATCATCGAATGTTTAATTAAATGCCAGGCATTTAAGTAACATCGATTAATATATTACAATTTTAGTTAAAAATAATTGCAGGCCAGATATAATAAAATAATTATTATTTTTAGGGGTGTAATTTTATCTGCAACGAAAGAGAATTTTGAATATATTGTGTAATATATATCCTTATCTTCTAATTCCTTTTCATATATGTTTTCATATATGTGTAAATTTTTAAGGAGATTTCATTAATGAAAGTGAAAGGAAAACCTTAATAAATTTTTTGATGCTTTTATTAAAAAGATATAATTTGAATTTATTAAAGTATCCAAATATACAGTTCACTACTATGAATTGTATTATTTGTTTAAAATTGAGAGTTGAGAAATATAGAGAGTTTTAATATTCAAATATTTTTCATGCGCGCTGGAGTAGCAAATTGCTTCAAATAACGTTAAGGTCACAATTTAATTTATATTGCGCAAAACATTGATAATAGAATTATAATTTTTAAAAGATATGTTTTTTTTCAAAGAAATTACAGTTTGGTTGGTTGTATTTATGTCGGCCAATTATCAGCACGTGGGATATAGGCCCTAAGGGGGGGGGGGGGTGAGTTCCTTCCGTGGAGGTCTTTCTAAGGGAACCTAACCCGTATTAACGCTTGGATAACCAAGGTTCGAAGAAAACCACGAAAACTCCGAACAATTAGGCCGACGGGCGCGATTGGGATCAGCACCTCCCGTCTACCAGCTTCGAGAGCAGAACCTATCGGCCACTGGTGGGGCAAATTACAGTTTGGAGATATTATGTTTATAAAAGTGATGGATGCGGTCACTTTTATGGATACCACAATTTCTAGGTAATACAATTTATAGCAAATTTATCAAACATGTGCAAGAGAAATATAAAACAAAGATCAAAATTTAGGCTATAAGTATCTTATATTTTTATTTCATATTTTATTTCACATTTTGTTTCACATATGTTCGTAAAAATGTGTAAAATCTATGAAGACTTCTTGCTGAATTTTTACCAACCTTAGCAATTTGACTAATCAGCAATTAAAAAAAAAATGCATCCAAAATGAAAAAACTATTAGCATATACAGTGTGTCCGGTCTCAACGGTGTCCAATGGCTAATTCCTAAACCGTTAGCCATAGACATACAGTTTCAATTACAAAAATGTTTTAAATCAGGTAAAGAAATATTTTAAAAGCGATTTGGTCAATAAACACATTTCTTAAAAAATTACGAAATTTAAATTTTTATACGGTCCCCCGGTCCTATAAGTTATATTTAGTAAAACTAACCTATTACACTGATAAGTAAGACAAAAAAAAGTCCCATTCATATAACATTAAAATTGAGCGAGTTATGAAATTTTAAAAATGCATGACTTATGGCACTTTTATGCTCTGAAAACAAATGAATTCGTCTTGGCATTGAGGGGTCACATACCAAGTGCTTAAAATATTCATGTGTATCTGCGCTTTGAAAAAAATCGTACAAGTATTACGATTAAGTTAACATTTATTAAGTTTCAGATTGGCTAAAATAACATATGTTTTATTTTGTCATGATTTGAGACTGTTTCTTTTATGATTCCTTTTAACAAAAATTATGTTATTATTATAAGTTTTTTGTTACTTCAACGATCGTAAGTACGTTTTTCCAGTTTAAAATTTGTACTCCAACTTTAACTCACTTTTAAATATCCGATCGAGATTACATTTTACATACTGGAGCAAATCGAATAACGATCTAATATTATTATTATTTTCGGTGGTTACCATTTATACTTATTTTACAGGATAACACAAAAAAATTAGGATAGCTTACCGCCAAGAAGTTTGAGAAAAAGTTTTAGATTAGATAATACAAGACTGCGATTGTTGTTTTTTTTTTTTTTAACTTTTATGTATTTTTTAGCTCTGAATCCGAAAATTACATCAATTTTTAAGCATCATGTCAGGATATTTCGCAAATCATAAATTGTCAAATTTAAAGAATAACAAAAATCGGATACTATAAAGTAAAGGAGATAGTTGTGTATTTTAACTTTTGATAATTGATTTTTACGTACTTTTTAACACTGAATCTTCATTTTTAACCATCAGAATTTAACCATCATTAGAATTTTTTTTTGGAAATCATAAAAGTGTAAGTTAAAATATAGCGAAAATCTCATACTATAAAACATATGTAAAACTTTTTGTTTTATTTTATTTTATTTTATTTTATTCAATAATTTATTCGATATCCTTACTTATCCTGGGATTCTTAAAGCTAAATAGCTGAGTGGTCCGATGAGATGAGGGAGGAGATTCAATTTTAACTTTTAACTTTTTAACTTTGAAATTTGCGAAAAATCCTGATGTGCTGATTAAAAATGAAAGTCAATTTCAGATTCAGCGGTACAGAATACATAAGAATCAATTATCAAAAGCTAAAAAACATGACATAACCCAACTTTTGCAGGCTAGTGTAATCTAACAATATTTTAAAATAGGTATCATTTTAAGAATTGAGGCTGTTAATTTAGCAGCATTTTATTTAACAAAAATTCTGTTTTTTCTTTCGCCTTAAATGTTTATTAAAAATTGCATATTTTCCATTAATATGTCAGAAGGATTAAAGATTTCAAATTTATATTACAATGTTAATTTTACTCTCAACCATTTTTTAATATTTCTGATGAAATTATATTTCGACTAAATTTGTGAATGACCCCCAATTTGCAGCAAAAAATATGCTCGAACTTTAAACAGGTATTACTCGGTCAATTTTAATCGTAGAATAACGGGACTTTTTGTGTATTACTTGTCAGTGTAAAAGGAAAATTTTACTAAATATAACTTATAGGACGGGGGGACCGTATAAAAATTTAAATTTCGTAATTTTTCAAGAAATGTTTTTATTGACCAAATCGCTTTTAAAATATTTCTATATATGATTTAAAACATTTTTGTAATTGGAACTATATGTCTATGACTAACGATTTAGGAATTAGCCATTGGACACCGTTGAGACCGGACACGCCTATATCCTCGTCGTGAAAAACTGGTCGTTCTTTACATCAAATTTTAACTGGTTTCGCGCCTGTTGCTCGGATGCTTCTTTCTGCCAAATCGTTATTGTGACTTTGGCTGATTCAAAATTTTGTGATGTTGAAAAATACATTTTAAATAGGACTGGCAGACGAAAAAAAAAGTACTTTGCGGCCCATCCCCTACGTACAAATTCCCTCTTTTCATGCAGAAGGAGTATCTTCACAGCTGCAAAAGTCCACATTTTTTCGTCACCACTAATTCCGTAGCGAAATATTTGACATCTTTAATTGCAAATTTCTTCTACTAAATTCAAGCAATTTTCCTTTGAAAAATATTAGTACCGCAAAATCATAGGAATATGCAGATATGCATTTCAGAGAGAAGCTTTAGATAATTGATTATTTATTGTTACTAGAATGAACTGATATGAGAGAAAAATTAAACAATAAAGAGATTTTAAACATTTTAAACTTTGTGTGTTGAGAAGGGAGGCAGATATTGGACAAAAGGAAAAAATTAGATGATAGATTATTTAATGTTATAAAGCAATAAATATAGAAAAAAATAATGATAAAGTAAAGAGTTATAAAAAATATAAAATTTCAGAGTTGTGTCAGGGATGTGTGATGTTGATTGCTGGATTTAAATGTATTTGGAGGGTTCGCGATGGAACGACATAAAACTCCAACACTGGATGCAAGAACAACTTATTATATTCATCATATTCGTGGAAGAGAATATATATATATATATATATGGAGAATATATGGAGAGCATATGGATATTGAGAGGTGCTCTGCAAAATACTTCAAGCAAAAGAAGCGCCCATTTTTAGGATCTTACAGCAGAGCATGAGACAACTTTTGCAACAAGAGAAGTGACAACTTTCGCTTGAAGTTTATATATCTTGGCGTCACAAATTATCTCCAATTTACAAAGATTTTGGCGACTGAACGAAGATGAACAAAGCATTGGCGAGACTATTTAAAATAAATGCAATATGGTTTCCCTTCTAGACGTGTGACTCACAGGGTTGCAAAATAAAAGAATCTCGTGCCTGTGTGTGCGCGACAAAAATCTACTTTTGTATTTATTCGTTAAAGGTTTTAGACTAAATAATTTTTACTTATTATTGCGCAACAGAAAAAGCGGGCGTGGGAAGTGCAGAGGATTGGGATATGGATTTAGATCGAACATTAATCAAGATAAAGTAGAAGTAATAATTTTTAAGGCAGCATTCGCATACATTTTAACTTTTTTGATATTTCTTTTCAACGGTCAAATTTTATTAGCGATTACGAATGATTTATTTAAAACGTGGGCGAAAGCATATGAAAAGAAATGCAGTTGTAATGCAGTGTGAACAGATGCACTTATATTTCTTTGTTTTACTTTTTTTAAACAAAGAGTGCTAACGGATGGATATTGATTCTTTGAGAACAGATTTTCATAAATACAAAGTGCAACTGACACATCTATAATAATAAAACTAAATAGTTAAAATTATTGAATTAAAGTCGTCACAGAAAGGGAAAAAAAGCACGTAGATAAAAATCCGTATGGTTTAAAGAATTGAATTAAATTAGTTATTTCAATTGCACGAGGAGTTTGGAAGAAGGGGAAGAAGATTTTTTTAAGCATTCGAGTTACGTTCACAATTGATTTTCAGTGAAGGAGGGGGGCGGAAAGCCGATATGCAACAGAGAAAAATGTTATGGGGGGCGTTTTTGAGAGGATAGCGTTATATAAAAATTTCTTTTTAATATTGCTGTTACTACACAGTATTAAATGGGCAGAACATAAAATAAAAATAAAACAGTTTTTAAGTTTTTAAACTCCTCTCAGTGCTGGGTGATCTGAATAAACAGAAGTGATTATTTTCCTTTTTGTGGTGGTAGTGTAGATGGGAGTGGGTCTTTATTGAAACAACAAAGTATAAATATTGCAAAAAAAAAGAGTTTTAGAGATTTTAAGCAATGGATGCTGTGGATGGCTGAGAGGAAAACTGCAAATTTTTGGATAAGAGATATTTCGATAAAAAATTCAAAATGCAGAAATATTCGGAAACACAGAATATTCACATTTTGCCGAAAGTAGAACGATCTAAATGACATGGCAAGATTAAACGCGATAGGCAGCATTAATTGTGTAGTAATGTAAATGAGAGTGTTGCTTCTCAGCATTCAAGAAAAAAAATCAGCTCTTGTAATTTGACGATTTTGATCGCTACCTTTCTCGCCAAACGAAGCATTATGTAGGAATTTAGAGCTATGGCGAAAAACAGTCAGGAGCTTGGTTATATATAGTGAAATTACTTAAATTACTTATGATGATATAGCTATCTAAAAATCTTGAATAAAAAAGCATAGCAGCGACACCTATTGGGCGGTATAAACGAAACCTAATAAACATCTATTAATGTCCAGGTAAAACAGAATATGAAGTTTTTTGAAATTGCTGAAGATTTCTGAATTTATAACTATCGAGGAAATTGTGGAAATTAGAGATTACCAGCAACACCTTTTGGGGGATTTACAACAAAGCCTAATCAGCGTCCATGTATGTCAAGCTATAATCTGAAGCATGATGAAATTCCGTTCATTGTTTCTTAAGATTGAGTTATAGCAAACTCATGAGAAATACACCATACCAATTTTGTGAAGATAGAGCGCTCATAAAATTTGTGTTATACAGACACACAGACAGACATAATCACAAATATTCTTTTCCTAAAATCAATCAAGTTGTATTCAGGATCTTCTAAAATCTATAAATACGTCGATACCCGGAAGACACCATTTCTCAATGATAGATTGCTTATAAAAGCAGATGAGAGTAAAAAGAGTATAGCCTACCAAAGAAAACCGCATCACATTTAAAACTTGTAAAGTATTAAGTAGCGAAATTAAATAACCATTTATTCAACACACGTTAAAGCAAAAACATTTTAGTGAAGCAATATTGTTGAAATAGCCTTCTGAAATAACCGTTCAGTTTTAAGAGTCTCCATATGCTATCTTTAAACTACAAGCAAGATGATTTCATAAAAGTCATCATGAAGAACTTGCTTTATTTTCATGTTTTATTCATACTTACATGTTCTTTAAAGAAAATTTCATTATAAGCATCTATTAAGCATAAACATTGTTTGTATCATTCTTTAGCAATTCTTCTATCACAGGGAAGTCATAAAAATAAATGCTGAGGCTGTTTTATTTTATGGCTTATAAAAGAGATCTTCTGGAGTAAACTTTTGCATTCTAAAGCGTATACATTATAAGAGACTCAGAAAAATTAAATATATTAAAAAGCTCTTAAACGAATTTAAACTAAGTTTAAAGTACAACGAAGGTACTTAATAAAATACAAATATATATATACAGTTAAAAATATTTATGAGAAGTCAAACATTAAATGTAAAATTTTAAATAGGTGTTCTCATTTGAAAATAATAAATATGGTTTGTTTTATTTTTGGTATGTCATACAGTACTTAAAAGTGAAGAATTTGAGCTTAATGATAAATAACTTTTAAACAAAGTTAAAATAAATTTTAAGCATCAGAAATAAAAATATTTCAAATAAATCTAATTAGTTTTAGTGAAATATTAATTATTAATTATGAATTGAAGGAATGGGTAATGCTATTATTATGTGGAATAAGAAATATTCAAAAATAATGTTACAGATTTTTAAATTTGTGTAACCGAATAATAGTTAACTGCGAACCGAAAGTAATTAGAATCGATTTTAACATATTTAGTATAAATTTTAAATACAATTAATTAAATTATATACTAAAGATTAAACGAAAATTAAATATTAGTTTAAAGAATGAAACACTAATTATTAATTTTATCGTAGCTTAAAATATTACTGGTCACATGTCAAACATTTTCTACTTTATCGCATACCGAATCGCAGTTTAAGGGGACAGTTTATATCAATACCGATGAGAAAAATCAATTTTATATTAAATTAAAGCCTTTTTAATTGTAAATAGTTTGACTCCGCGTTTTTACCCATACGCCAATTATACAACGAGATATTGTAAATTTTCTAATACGCCCAGCGCAATTACCCACGAAAGTTAAAACTTTAACCCTATCGCTGCGTAATTTTTCTTATCACAATAGGTTAAAAAATTGCGCATGTTGCATTTAACTTAGGCTAAATCAGGTCTGTCACTGGAGGCTCTTTTTATAATCTCGCACTACTATTTTAAAAATATCAATTTTGCGAAATATTTCTCTCGTATATGTTGTTAAAGACAATATGGAATTTTTTGTATTTAAAAAGTGGTGCTAGTTGAATTAAAAATGGTCGTCAATGGATAAAATGAATTCCCAAGGAAATCTGGGCTTGCGCAAATTTTGCTAGTTTATGTTGCCCTAGGAAATTTTGGGTTGCGCAGCGAGAGGGTAAATGGCTTTTTCTTACATGTTCATATTTTCTTTACTTTCATGTTTTAAAAATGCAAGGCTTTTTTTAAAATTTGAGATAAAGATTGAAATTATTTTTTACATGTCGTATGTGATAAATCTGAGCATGGAATTAACTTTCATGTTTCTTTTTTGTTTTGTTTTTTTAAGTAAAAGTGTATGAAGATGTGTTAGATTTCATAGTTTTTCGCTATATATCTTAGTAAAAAATTATAATGTAATATTAGATGTATCTAAAAGTCCATGCGCAGTCTTGTTTAATACACATTTAAAAATCTTTAAAAAATTGCGAAGAAATATCAACATTTTAAAAAGTAGTAGGGATTTTACTGAATTATTATTATTTTTTTAAAATTTATTATGCATTTATTATTATTTTTTAAATGTACTTTTAAGTGAAGATTGAAAAGCACTGAGTTCACCATTTGAACAATATTTTTAAATAAAAAAACTGTTGAACGGAAAACTGTCATCTAAACAGATTATGTTTATTATAAATGAGCATTTATATGTAAGATACTCAGCAAATTATCTGCGGTAAAAGTTTTGAACGAGTTCAACGGTTTTATAAATTAGAAAAATAGTTAATCGACCATTAAATTATACCTTTCAATTAATGAGAGATAACTGCCGTGTATTTGTGTAAATATATAAGTTCCTTAGTGGTGCGCATTTGCAAGTACAGTCGTGGAAAAAAAAAGTAAACACCCCTTACTAATTCTGCAAAACAATGTCGTAGAAGACAGTTACTGGTACCACAAGATTGGTAATAAAGTCTACTTTAAAATGATATCTATGTAATTTGCTTAGGGGCCATCTACATATTGAAACGGACCATACACTGTAAAAAAAATAAACGGACTAAAAAACGGGAATACTACTGGCAATCTAGACGCCAGTACTATTTCCGAGTTTTACGGGAATTTATACCCATAAATTACAGAAAAATTTACGTTTTTAATCAGAAAAACGGAAAATTTTCTGTAATTTATGGGTAAAAATTCCCGTAAAAAAACGGAAATAGTGCTGGTGTCTAGATTTCCGGTAGTATTTCCGTTTTTTAGTCCGTTTTTGTTTACCGTGTAAGTTTTTTTTTTCAATAGCAGTACACACCCTAGTAGCAAAATGTATATGGCCCTTGAATGGCCTCTTATCGAAATACGATGACACGATAAGTGGCCGATTATTGCATTCTCATCGGAGAGGGATAAATTTCATCGGCAATTACTCAGAAATGTCTCATCGGCCTGAGATCAATGGATGATCGCAATCTGATGAATTTTAGAAAAATATATGATGAAAGACCGAGGAGTACGATTTGATAACTATGAAAATGCGATGACTTTTAGATGAGTTATCAAGCAAATTTTGATTAGAAAGCGATGAATTAGAGATTGGTTGGTTGGGTGTATAAATGAAAGCGATTTCAGAATATTTATTTTCGAAATATACATACATTAAAATTTTAAGCGTCAAAAATGTAAATACATTCTTTTAATTTATATTAGCTTTACTACAATCGTTTGAAACAAAATATTTAAACAAAAATATCCAAATTTTATTTTTATTTTTTGAAGGAGGGGGGAGGGGTGAGCTGAGTTAGAAAGAGTTCCATATTTTTTTATTTCTGAACAAATACTACTCCTTCATTTAAATAATCCTATTAAATTCTATTATTTATCCTCTTCCTAAAGCCTTTTATTTTAAATCAAGTTTGCTTGTTTTCAACAAACTGATTTAAAAAAAAAAAAATCAAATGCATTTTTTAAGTATTAATATTCGACTAACAATTACCACTCTTATTGTTTATCATTATGTTTGATAGAAATATTTTAAAAGAATTTTATTAATTCTAAATTATTGTTCTGTTTTGATAAGTTTTTGCCCCTTAAATTTTTCATTATAAAATATGAAAGGTTATTTCTTTCATTTTATTAGACTTTAAAAGACAAAAAATGCAACTGGGCCTTTTTCTACCAAGGTACATGAATAATTCAGTAAGTTATACTATTGTATAAACAATCATAATTCAAAAGAGTATATATTTTTAATTAAGCATATTTATTGGAAAGGGGGGGGGGGGGTTGGTGGGATTCAGGTGTCTAATTAGGTAGAATTTCAGTCTGTTCGGAGATCCTTGACAAGAGGAGTACAAAAGCAAAGGGCATCACACCCTCCTCGTTTAAATAAAGACCATTTTTTATCACACGAACTGTCCAAACACATACCCATATTTGGCAATAAACCGTTTTTCCGAAAAATAAATACTTTGAACCAGATAATTTATTTAATTAAATGTGCCTTGCCTCTATTTAGTAGTGATTTGAAATATACTTTATTTCATTAAATAAATTTCTGGTTTAAAGTTTTTTTCTTCTTTCACTACGTGGGAAGGTGGTAATAAGTATACTTATTACAATTTCTTTGTTAAATATTTGATAATTCATATCTGTAAAGTGCAAAAAAATAAAACTCTTGAAGAAGCACACTGTAATAACAGATTATATTTCTAAAACAAATGTATGAATTAGGTTCAGCTTTGCAAGTCCCATTTTTAAGTCAAATCAATTTCATTGAACCCCTTGAGAGGCAAGTGATTGCGTTCCTGTAATGTTGAATTCACACCGGGATCTTTGAAAAATTCCGTTTCAAAATAAAAAAAAGCAATTTTACAAGTTTTTTCCATCAAAGTTACAAAAATAAAATTTATTTAAAAGTTTCCGGTGCAAATCTCGATTAAACTTAGGTGGGATAAAATATATCCCATCGTCCCTCAAGGGGTTAATATTCACAACTTTCACACCTACGGTTAATTTCTTTTCTATTAGTCTTATGTCATGCTGATACTTCACGATTGTATTGTCTGTGAAAACCCTAACTGTAGGGAAGGTAGGGGATTTCCCCCTCTGAAATATTTGTATCTTAATATGATTTAAGAAAAATTGACAGAAAAACTATTTAAATTAATATTTTACTAATTATTGATCAATCTAATTGTCAAATGTATTTGAAAATAACTTTTTGAGACTTTCTTATAATTTTTTTCCCACAACACTGCTGTTATGATTTTTTTCATTCAAAACATTTACATAAATTTATATTTATTATGGAATTGAGCTTCATTAAGCAGCACAGGATCAACATTCTCTGGAAGTGTAGGAAAAAATATTTTCAACGCCTAGGCTTATGCATCCAGATGCATAGGTCACAATAGTTGAATGCGGGCAAATCCACACAAAGTGGAATAAGCAAAGGCTTTAATGCTCGTGATATTTAAAATGTTTAACATTTAACTGATTTTGTTTATTAATCCATAAATTTCTGATTGAAACAAAATTTAAAATACTATTGTAGTAGTTATACAGACAAACCTCGTTAACATAAATCTCAAGGCAAATTAAAAGTTTTTTCCTCATGTTATCATCAATAGTTTATATTATTAATAAAACCGTTGTATTAATTTTGACAGGCATTGTAGGAAAAATTCATATTAAAAGTACACCAGGTTAATTCTGTACATGTTAATGAGGTTTGAATGTACTTTTTGTTGTTTAATAGCAACAGCCATCTCCTGTTACTTTCTGTTTAGATATTAGGGCAGATAACTGAAAAAATACATTATCTTAATTAGATTTTTTTTCAGTTTTATATCTCTATGCCTATATAAAATATCACATTAATGTTAGCTATTTTATCTTATTTTTTCTAAACTTGAAGTGTTGTTTTAAGAATCTACATATACTATCTGCATTTTTTAATTACTAAATGAATAAAATACCCTAATTTCTAGTGCATAATCTGCTGAGAAATTTTAATAAATAAGATTTATGTTATTTCTATTTTTTACATATTATGCAACATATTTAAATAAACTTTATTGGTCTAAAACTTATTTGATTGGCTGCAAACTATGTACATCTGAAATTAGCGTACACAAAAAGTACTTAAATTCTGTTCAATTAACTTACTCATTTAATATAAATGTATTATTTGAAAGTTTTATTAAGGTTAAACAATGACAGAAAAAAAAAAAAAAAATGTTGTTGCTTCTTCCTGTAACCCTTCGTATAAACCGAAACAATAATCTTCTAAGTTAAAAAAGTTTCTGAAGCAATTAATTGTCACAGATGATTCAAATGTTGCTTTGTACATTCACATCCCATAAAAAGTAGAAATAATAAAATATTTATTGAATATTCATGCATAAGAATTTAATGAGGACACCAGTTTCAAAACTCCTTATCTAAAAGTTAAAAAATAGAGTTTTCTCTGTCATTCCATTCTACTGGTACCGGTGGACATGAATCTGGAAAACAATACCATCTGCAAAACACTAGCTTTATTGTGTATTTCTGGCATTGTAAAATCTTGGTTTACAATGAAAACCAATGGACACGATCAGAGGTTTTTCACGATTTCCCAAAATTTGATTTACTGGATAAGGCAAATTTTGAAACTCACATACTCAAATATAGCTAATAATTTCCAAATCAAACTTGAATTAACTCATTTGATATAAATTTAAGATTTATTTATTTTTAAATAACACATAACATACACATCAAAAGAAATTCAAAGTAAGTTTAAATATGTAAGTGCATCAATTACACTGTTTTTATTTATAAATAATGTTCCAACAGGAACAAACAAAACTAATGCGTTTAAAATAACTTTGGAAAAAAAATTCTCAAGAGAAATTGATCTTTATTTTGTATCTGGAGAATTACATGAAATATCTTGTTTTAGAAGTGTTCTGGTCAAAGTATCAAACTGGACGGAATGCCACCTTTTCTTAAGTGTAGGTAACATATTCCATTTTCTGCAGTGTAGAGGGGGATCTCATGAATGTCAGCAGATGTAAAATGCAGTTCACAAAGCTAGACAAAAAGAGAACAAAATAGTAAATTTTTATGCATAATCATGTGTATGTATATACATATAAAAGTGTGGTTTATTTTAGTTAGCTTTATTAAGTACACTTGTTGTATTTTATTTCCATGGGAGAGATATGGGGTCATTCTAAAAAAAAAAAAGGTCCATTTTGAAATTTTTAAGAAAGAAAAATTATCTTTTGAGATGGTTGAATACTAATTCAAAAATAGAAACTGAAGGTGGATCTATGATTTTGGCCCCAGCTTAGCATTTTTTTTTTTATTTATCTTGGATTTTTTGGGTCTGCACAATTTGAAATAATTGTAAAAATTTTGGTCTGTGCAGACCTTTAATGCCTACTGTTATTTAACATCTGTTAATTTTTCTATATACAAGCTAAAATTAACAAAGATAAAACTTTCCAATAGCAACCTGCAAATTTACAAAGAAAAAAAATTAAGACTTCATATACAAAATTACACTTTGTTTCTACAAACAGTTTCAGCGTTATTAACCATTTTACAAAGAAGCAATTTTGGAGATTTTCTCCATATTGATATCAATATACCCTACAGATTTCACCCAAATTATTATTTCAAACAACAACAAAAAAAAAAAACAGCTTTTTGCTATGAAGAAAAGGTGGTTTTACGATTTCATTGGATTTTCTATAATTTTCTTTAAAGGCAGTATACCATTCATTGTGTCGAAAAGTAGGTCAATTTCTTTTCTTTTTTTACATAGAAAGAATAAAGTAACATAAAAACTGAATTTACCCAGTTATTATTCATAGTTTGTAGTATAACAGATATTTTTATTATACAACAACAACTATTAAAACTGATAGAGATATTGTCAGTTGCATATACAACATTTTTAGCTTGACATGTAAAATATACAGTTTAAATGGATCAACCAATCACGTTTTTTCTTTTTGGAAATAGCAGAATATTTTGTTGTAATATTAATATATTCTTTGAGCTACACTGAAGTTAGAGAAAAAAGGTTGGAAAAGATGACACTTTTTTTCTAAAAACAATTCCCTCCCCCCCCCCCCACACACACACACCCCAAAAAATTAAATTTCAATGAGCTCCTGTAAAATTTGTAAAAAGTTTACACCACCATCGTTATTTTATGTCACACAGACCTTTCGATTCGAGACAGATTGCAGACAGTTTGAAGAGAAAATTTTACATTTTTGGCTTTATTTTCAGTCACACAGATTAAAATTTTACAATATCTGTTTTATTTCAGGCCCCATGTGCAGAAACCAAACAAACAAACAAAAAAAATCTACAATTTTGTATAATTTTATTCTTGCAAACCCGAGGAGAAAAAAAAAAAAGCCAAATTTTCATAATTTGTGTTATAAAATTTAAAATATATTTCAAAATCAATATTTCTAAGTGGAAATAATGCCCTTCAGAGAAACACTTGAAAAAGCTAGCCCCCACCCCACCCCCAAATTGGCATTTATCTTTGCATTTTCTAAAACTTTAATTCAATCAAGAATTGATTAATTAAAAATATTCTTTAATTAAAAATCAAATAAATTACTTTTAATAAACTCTTGTTAAAATTATGTTCATTATTTTACTTAGATTAAATAATGATACAGTTGTGAAAGCATGAGAGAATTTGAAAAAAAACGACAGTGGATTTTTTCAAGTGGGCCTGCTCGCAAACCTTCCAATTGATAAGAATAAGTGATTTAAGATAATACTATGTCCAGTAATACTATTATGTAGAAAAGTATTACTCATCCTTGTTGAAATTATGACTTTAAAAGGGATAAAATATATTGAAGGGTTTCGGTAATTTTTGCTTTTTACAATTCTCCCTGAAAATTTTAATAATGAATTTTTCATATCTGTACCATGTTTGAAAATTGTCCGACCAATGTTGTAAACCGCATTTCAAAATTTCCAACTCATTTTTCATCAACTCATTTCCAACTCAACCAAAATTAGGTGTCCTTTTTTGATGACACCACCCTCGAAAGGGTTAAACGCTATCTATGAAAACATAAGTTTTGGCCACTCCCCTTTCACCAATTTTTCTGTAGCTGTCATATTAGCATCTTTTTGTTTTCTATGGACTCTTAAAATATTATTTTTCATGTTTTCTCCAATGCTGAAGCTGGCATTACTTGCAATAAATCCATTTTTCTATACTAACTGCTTTAAACAATGCTTTCACATTTTTTCCAATACCAAAGTTAGTCGTCACTAGCAACAAATCTACTTTTTCCTATTTTCTACTAAGCCATCTGCTTTAATCTATGTTTTCTCTTTCTGCCAATGCTGAAACCAGCCATCAACTGCAATAAATACAGTTTTCTCCCATTTTCTCTGCTAAATCATCTGCTTTTTGTCACATGAGTAGACCACTGACTCTTGCATCTTTTTTGCCGATTGTTTGAAAACAAAAATGTCAGCTTCTTTTCCACTTCAGTTTGTAATATTCTGTATTACCATTCTTTTCTTTTTTTATTAAAAAACTTTCGATTTTTAAAGATTTTGCACATAAGAGGTTGAATAATTTTTAATTGAACTGCAGCATTGTGTTGGCTCATTTGAGGTAAAATATAACGATGTAAAATCTAATTTTTTTTTAAATACTTAAATCCATTTGCTTTTCATTCATAGTAGCCGTTGCCATTGACTTTCAAAGGTAATTGAACAATATACAACTTACCACAACTGGTTGTCTGATATAGGTCAAAACTGGGAAATTTCATTTAGCGGCCACTGGCCGGTAGAACTAGTTTTTTAAGTGGCCACTTTTTTATTTAAAAATACTAAACAGTAAAATTTCTATAAATATTCATCTAAAACTGAACAGCCCAAATAAATATGTTAATGTAAATATATTGGAACCCAAAAAAAGCAGAATCCTTGATGAAATGCAAGAAAATTTTATTCTCTCCTTGTAAAAAAGTGGCCGGAAGGTGGCCGCTGATAGACAATTTTTCACTGGCCACTTTTTCTCATTTACTGGCCCTGTGGCCGGTGGCTAGTGCTAATTTTGACCTTTATTGTCTGACTAGAACTTTATTTGATAACGAAATAAATGGTTATGTGACGCTGCTAGCAGGTACATAATTTTTGTTCCCATTCCGTGGTTTACTGAAGCTTTCCCCTTGCAGCAACTGTTGCGAGCTACTCACCTACATTCCTTAATTGATTGCATATTCCCATGTCATGCATGCATCTGCAACGTGATCACAAAAAATTCATAGGGACAAATTGCTACATTTTTTCTTATTTAGAATTCATGCCTTGAAAGGGCTTTTTAACAGAACTTCGCTTGTAACTGCTGCTGAAAAGGCAATACCATTAAACAAAGTATTTATCACACAGAGCAATGCTTTTAGCATGAATTGTTAGGTCGGGACATGATGATTTTGATAACACTAACAGGCTGATATTACACATAATCACATTAAGCAGCATCTGCTGCAAAAAGTAGTTTCTTTAGCATAAACATAATTATAATTACCCTTAGATTTCTCTTAAAAATCACGATGCAAGGAAACACTGTTTGCATTCTCAGAAAGTGGTCTCATAGGAATTTCAAGAACATCCTAAGGATAAAAAAAAAATTAATATAAAAAAAATAAACTGTATTGCATTTCATTAAAGTACAGAGACACAAAAAAAAAGCAATTGCATAAAATTTCTGGATTTCTTGATGTTTTTCAGGTGCAACGCTAAAAGTTAAGAATCATAAAATAGAATTCTTTTTTTAAAGATAAGGAATTTTAATGTACAAATAGTATTGACTCTAGGCTAATTTGGAAGGGCGTAAAGCACGGTGGACCTTTTCAAACTACTTTATGCACCCAGTGGTCCTTACTGCTCTTTTGGATGCACCCTTTTTATTTAATTTCATTGCAAAATACGTCAATCGGCTGCAATAAAAAAATTTGAATTTCACTAATTGGCTGAGGGGAAAAAAATAGCAAAATTCATCGAATATGGGAAGGGAATGCGAAATTTGTCAATTGGTCATAGAGAAGGGGAAAAATCGAGAAATTTGTCAACTCCATGCAAGAATATAACTGCAAAATCAATTAATTGTGATCGATTGATGGGGAAAAAATATCAAATTGTCTATCCACCTCAGAATAAAAAAAATCATGCAATTTTTCAATGCAACAGAGGAAAAACAGAGTAATTTTGTGAATCAGTCAGAAGACGAAATGGCAGGATTTATAAATCGGTCGAAAAATTTGATAATTGGTCAAGACAGGGCTTGAAATTAAATTTTTCTTAGGAAGAGAGTCTCCCTCCTAACATTTATAAATGGAGGTGGAGTTGAGCTGTTTAAGGGAGGAGGGGGGGGGGGAGGGAAAAAATCTTTAAAATTCACTGTTATTTTACATGCTATTTAAAGTAATACATTAACACGGACATGACAAAATACCATTGAAGCAATTTAAATCAACAATTCAGAATAATTAGTATGCAAAATTTTTTCAATAAGGAAGAAAATCAAGCTGTTATACAGTCTATTATTCAACTTTCAATCAAATGTCATGAGTTCTTACAATGGGGTTGTTAAATGTAGTTCAGAAATTAGTTTTTATTCGATTTTGTGCCCTGAATTTCCTTTCAGAAGGTAAAATTGTGACAGACAGCACAAGCTCAACATTTATAACCTTGGAAATTATTGAAAACGTATGATTATGCTCGCTTTAAAAAATTTCAGGAAACTTTGCAATATTTAACGTGCCTCCATTTTTAACTACTTGCATGAACAATGTATATTCGCTGATGGCATCATGAATACCCATTTCAGAATGAAATTGTTTTATTATATCCTTAACGAAATTATAGTCAAAACAGGACTCCCTGGCATTTTCTTTGATTAACAAACTGACTGTTGAAAAAACAGAATTTCGTCCAATCTATGGCTAAAAGTAACCGTTAAATTTGCAGTTGATTCAGAATAAAAAAAAAAAAAATCAAAATCTGAAATTTACAACAAATTTTCTGAAAGGTTACAACAGATAGGTGAGGGGGGAAGGGAGAGCAATCAATCCTCTTCTGGAGCTAATTATTTTTGTTGCAAGTTGAGTAAACTTTGTTTTTGGTTCGGGTCGATTTCAGGCTGAGCGTACATTCCTGGAAGTTGGGTTCAGGTTAAAACCAATTTTTCAAAAGTTAGTTCAGTCTATTATTTCAGATTAACCCCTAGGGGATGAGCGATCGGTATATGTGCCACTTAAAGTACTCAGAATCCTTCATTATTCTCACCAGTTATTTTTTAATGTAAAATTTACCTTATTTAATCAGAGCATTTTCGCGATTCAACTAAAGAAAATTTTCTGTTTTTAAAAACCGGTGGTAAAAGATTAAAATTAAGCCTCAAAGGGCTCTCATCACCAAGGGGTGAAAAACTATACCTATAATAATAAACAAATATTTGTATGTGTGTGTGTGTGCTGTTTTCTAAAGAAACCGCAACTTTTTTCTGCGAACCATTCACAAAATTTGCGTTTTTCCCCCGATGACCTTTGATGAAATTTGCATTTTTTAAGAGGACCTTTGACTACTAAATTCAAGTTTTTGGCATCCTACGAAGAAATTTGAGTTTTCGACATCCTTCAAAAAAATGAGTTTTCGACATCCTTCGAAGAAATTTGAGTTTTCGACATCCTTCGAAGAAATTTGAGTTTTCGACATCCTTCGAAAAATTTGAGTTTTCGACATCCTTCGAAAAATTTGAGTTTTCGACATCCTTCGAAAAATTTGAGTTTTCGACATCCTTCGAAGAAATTTGAGTTTTCGACATCCTTCGAAGAAATTTGAGTTTTCGACATCCTTCGAAGAAATTTGAGTTTTCGACATCCTTCGAAGAAATTTGAGTTTTCGACATCCTTCGAAGAAATTTGAGTTTTCGACATCCTTCGAAGAAATTTGAGTTTTCGACATCCTTCGAAGAAATTTGAGTTTTCGACATCCTTCGAAGAAATTTGAGTTTTCGACATCCTTCGAAGAAATTTGAGTTTTCGACATCCTTCGAAGAAATTTGAGTTTTCGACATCCTTCGAAGAAATTTGAGTTTTCGACATCCTTCGAAGAAATTTGAGTTTTCGACATCCTTCGAAGAAATTTGAGTTTTCGACATCCTTCGAAGAAATTTGAGTTTTCGACTTCCTTCGAAGAAATTTGAGTTTTCGACTTCCTTCGAAGAAATTTGAGTTTTCGACATCCTTCGAAGAAATTTGAGTTTTCGACATCCTTCGAAGAAATTTGAGTTTTCGACATCCTTCGAAGAAATTTGAGTTTTCGACATCCTTCGAAGAAATTTGAGTTTTCGACACCCTTCGAAGAGATTTGAGTTTCCGCGATCCTTCGAAGAGATTTGAGTTTCCGTGATCCTTCGAAGAAATTTGAGTTTCCTCGATCCTCTGACAAAATTTGATTTTTTGCGATCCTTTGACAAAATTTGAGTTTTCGCGATCCTTTGACAAAATTTGAGTTTTCGCAATCCTTTAATGATATTCATGTTTTTTCTATGATTCTTTGATGAAATTTGCATTTTATTCATGATGCTTTGATTAAAATGTTTTTTCTGCGAACAACTGACAAAATCAATTTTTTTGGTGACCATTTGTCGCTTTTTCAGTTATATATTTTTTATGTCTGAATTTCCAGACTGATGACTGATTTTTCATAATTTTTTTTAACTTAATGCCTTAAATTTTCTGAAAATTCGGATAAGAATCACCCCCCCCCCCCGCACCTGAATTCATTAATTGGCCATGAAAAATAACACAAAACTTGTCAATCGATCTTGGGGGAATACCCCACAAAATTTGTTGATCGGTCAAGGGAAAAAAAAATTTAATTTCAACAACCTTCCATAGTAAAAAACTCGCAAATGTATCAATCGGTTGCGCAAAAATATCACTAATTTGCACTCATTTTTTAAATAATTTTTAGCATTTTTCTGTTGTTCAGAGGTGGAGGGGTTCATTATCCACCTTCTTGGATCAGGGCTGAAACTAGCCTTTTTTGCACCCGGGGCAAACATGGATTTTGACGCACCTTCCCCCCTCTTCTGCAAAGTATATTTACGAAGAGAATTTTACTAATTTTCTAATATCCGACTTATTTTAAAATTTAAAATATGAAATCATAAAATATGTAATACTGAACTACGTAATCTACAATGGCAGATCCCAGGGTGGGGCGATGGCCAACAAAAATATTCTAAATAAACTTTGATCTCCTTCTTGGTGCGTTTCCAAACAAAAATCACATAATTGGCACATTTTAGCGTTTTGTCTCCCAGATTTCCAAACTCTTGGAGACACCACGCAAAAGTGTGCCTTTTAAGATGGCGACAATCAAAATAAAGCAAAAATACATATTTTAAAACACAGAAAATACACAAATTTTGAAAAAAAAATCATACATTAACCGCTCGTTAATAATTTTACTACCTGTACAAGAAAAATGTAGTACACACACCTACTTTTAAATACAAAACAACCCTTTTTCAGTTAAAAAGTATATATAATATTAAGCTTTGACAGAAATTAATCATTTTTTCCCTTTAATACATAATTAAATAACATTAAAATTCAAAAAGAATTTAAAATTATTTCATTTTTTAAATAATGTTTAGCATTATTCTGTTGTTCAAGTGATAGGGGGGGGGGGGGGGTCATGCTCATGACCCACCTCTTGGATCCACCACTGTTTACCAGGCATAAAAAAAAATACAGTACCTGCTACTGAGTTGCAGAGTACCCAAATGAAACTGCACTTTGATCCCTTTCTCGGTGCATTTCCAAAAAAATCGCCAAATTGCCCGTTTTTGCATTTTGTCTCCTAGAATCAAAAACTCTAGGAGACATCATGCAAAAGCATACATTTAAAGATGGCAACAATAAAAATAAAGCAAAAATACATATTTTAAAACACAGAAAATACACAAATTTTGAAAAAAAAAATCATACATTATCCGCTTGTTAATAATTTTACTACCTGTACAAGAAAAACATAGTACACACACCTACTTTTAAATACAAAACAACCCTTTTTCAGTTTAAAAAGTATATATAATATTAAGCTTTGACAGAAATTAATCATTTTTTCCCTTTAATACATAATTAAATAACATTAAAATTCAAAAAGAATTTAAAATTATTTCATTTTTTAAATAATGTTTAGCATTATTCTGTTGTTCAGGTGATAGGGGGGGGGGGGGATCATGCTCATGACCCACCTCTTGGATCCACCACTGTTTACCAGGCATAAAAAAAAATGCAGTACCTGCTACTGAGTTGCAGAGTACCCAAATGAAACTGCACTTTGATCCCCTTCTCGGTGCATTTCCAAAAAAATCGCCAAATTGCCCGTTTTTGCATTTTGTCTCCTAGAATCAAAAACTCTAGGAGACATCATGCAAAAGCATGCATTTAAAGATGGCAACAATAAAAATAAAGCAAAAATACATATTTTAAAACACAGAAAATACACAAATTTTGAAAAAAAAAATCATACATTATCCGCTTGTTAATAATTTTACTACCTGTACAAGAAAAACATAGTACACACACCTACTTTTAAATACAAAACAACCCTTTTTCAGTTTAAAAAGTATATATAATATTAAGCTTTGACAGAAATTAATCATTTTTTCCCTTTAATACATAATTAAATAACATTAAAATTCAAAAAGAATTTAAAATTATTTCATTTTTTAAATAATGTTTAGCATTATTCTGTTGTTCAGGTGATAGGGGGGGGGGGGGGTCATGCTCATGACCCACCTCTTGGATCCACCACTGTTTACCAGGCATAAAAAAAAATGCAGTACCTGCTACTGAGTTGCAGAGTACCCAAATGAAACTGCACTTTGATCCCCTTCTCGGTGCATTTCCAAAAAAATCGCCAAATTGCCCGTTTTTGCATTTTGTCTCCTAGAATCAAAAACTCTAGGAGACATCATGCAAAAGCATGCATTTAAAGATGGCAACAATAAAAATAAAGCAAAAATACATATTTTAAAACACAGAAAATACACAAATTTTGAAAAAAAAAATCATACATTATCCGCTTGTTAATAATTTTACTACCTGTACAAGAAAAACATAGTACACACACCCACTTTTAAATACAAAACAACCCTTTTTCAGTTTAAAAAGTATATATAATATTAAGCTTTGACAGAAATTAATCATTTTTTCCCTTTAATACATAATTAAATAACATTAAAATTCAAAAAGAATTTAAAATTTCATTTTTTAAATAATGTTTAGCATTGTTCTGTTGTTCAGGTGATGGTGGTGGTGGTGGTGGTGGGGGGGGGGTGTCATGCTCATGACCCACCTCTTGGATCCACCATTGTTTACCAGGCATTAAAAAAAAAATTCAGTACCTGCTACCGTTCTGCTACTGAGTGGCAGAGTACCCAAATGAAACTGCACTTTGATCCCCCTCTAGGTGCGTTTCCAAAAAAAAATCGCCAAATTGGCCCGTTTTTGCGTTTTGTCTCTTAGAATCCCAAACTCTAGGAGACATCATGCAAAAGCATGCATTTAAAGATGGCAACAATAAAAATAAAGCAAAAATACATATTTTAAAACACAGAAAATACACAAATTTTGAAAAAAAAAAATCCTACATTATCCGCCTGGTAATCATTTTATTTTCTGTACAAGAAAAATGTATACACACCTACTTTTAAATACAAAACAACACTTTTTTAGTTAAAAAATATATACAGTAAACTCCCTCAAATCCGCACAGCTTGGGACCAGAGGTTGTGCGGATTTTATAATTTTGCAGATTTCTGGTTATTGTTTTGGTTACATTTTTTAAACAGTAATTTGAATGTAGCTAATGATGTAATCGAAATTATATGAATGCTTGCAATATAGCAAAATATTAAAATAGTAAAGTATTAAACTAAAATAATAAACAGTAAGATAATTTTAAAAATGATTAATATTTTTAAATAAAAAAAAAGTTAAATTATTAAAAATTAAATAATTAATGTATAATTAAATATGCATAATAAAGATGAATTATTGAATGAAACTTTCCTCTTAAAGGTACCATGTTAATAATTTCACATAAAAATCATAAAGTAAGGAAGTTGTATTTAAGGTTTAGTCAGATTTAATATGCAAAAAAGTTTGATTGATAAATATATATATTTAGTAAAAAGATTGTGATTATTACCAATGATATTGGCAATATCTTGATTTTTACCAGAAATACATTTATACTTATTTCATGAAAAACCATGAGTTCAGTCATATTATCTATAATTACATATTAAAATACATGCAGAATAATTATATAAAACTAAAAAATTCTGTAATTGTGTTCTGGCATCTGAACTAAAACTTTCATTGTTTACATCTGTAATGATGTGTGGATTTTACGTTTGCAGATTTGAGGGAGTCTACTGTATATATTAAGCTTTGACTGCAATTAATCATTTTTTTTTCCTTTAATACATAGTAATTAAATAACATTAAAATTCAAAAAGAATATAAAATATATTTCATTTTTTAAATAATTTTTAGCATTTTTCTATTGTTCAAGGGGGGGGAGGATTACCCCCCCTCTTGGATCAGGGCCTAAACTAGCCTTTTTGCACCCGGGGCAAACATGGATTTTGCCCATTTTTTGCTTCTGCAAAGTATATTTAGAAAGAGAATTTTACTAATTTTCTAATATTAGACTTACTTTAAAATTTAAAATATGTAATCATAAAATATGTAATACTGAACTACGTAATCTACAATGGCAGATACAAGGGGGAGATGACTGGCGTCAGAGGGGGGGGGGGGTCATGAACACCAACAAAAATATTCTACTTTAATCCCCTTCTTGGTGTATTAAAAAAAAAAAAAAATCCCCAAATTGGCATGTTTTTGCGTTTTGTCTCCCAGATTTTCAAACTCTAGGAGACACCACACAAAAGTATGCATTTTAAGATGGCGACAATCAAAATAAAGCAAAAATACATATTTTAAAACACAAAAAATACACAAATTTTGAAAAAAAAAAAAATCATTATCCGCCCTGTAATAATTTTATTTTCTGTACAAGAAAAATGTACTGTTTGTACTACAAACACCTACTTTTAAATACAAAACAACCCTTTTTCAGTTAAATATATATATATATATATATTAAGCTTTGACTTGACAGCAAATTATTCCTTTTTTTCTTTTAATACATAATTAAATAACATTAAAATTCAAAACTAGTTAAAAATATATTTCATTTTTTAAATAATTTTTTGCATTTTTCTGTTGTTCAGGGGGGGGGTGTCATTATCCCCCCCTCTTGGATCCGCCATTGTTTACCAGGCATAAAAAAATGCAGTGCCTGGTGCCGTTCTGCTACTGAGTTAGAGTACCCAAATTAAACTGCACTTTGATCCCCTTCTTGGTGTTTTCCCAAAAAAATCACCAAATCGGCACGTTTTTGCGTTTTGTCTCCCAGAATTTCCAAACTCTAGGAGACATCACGCAAAAACGTTCACTTTAAGATGGCGACAATAAAAATAAAGCAAAAATACATATTTTAAAACACAGGAAATACAAAAATTTTTTTTAAAAAAATCACACATTATGAGTCTTGTAATAATTTTACTTTCTGTACAAGAAAAATGTACACACGCCTACTTTTAACAATTTCGAGGGCAGCGTCCTTAAAAAAGGCCACCTAAATTTAACTCCCAAACTGACAAATGGCACCAAGAATATTTAATTAAAATTTTCCAATTATAATGTATGTGAAAATAAGCAAGTTCGTATTTTCTAATAAATTCGTTTTTAAATTCCGGTGTCAGTCCATTATTGCATCGGTTTATGAACAGAATTACTCTGCACCGGTAAAGGTTATATACTACAAAACAACCATTTTTTAGTTTAAAAAGTATATGTATATTAAGCTTTGACAGCAATTAATCATTTTTTTCTTTTAATACTTAAATAACATTAAAATTTTAAAAAAATTAAAAATTCTTTCATTTTTTAAATAAATTTTAGCATTTTTATGTTGTTCAGGGAGAGGGGGTCATCACCCTCTCTTGGATCAGGAACGAAACTAAACATTTTTGCACCGGGTGCAAACATGGAACGGGAGGGGCAACCCCCTTCCCCCCCTCTTCTGCAAAGTATATTTAGAAAGATAATTTTACTAATTTTCTAATATCCGACTTATTTTAAAATTAAAAATATGAAATCATAAAATATGTAATACTGAACTACGTAATCTAGAATGGCGGATCCAAGGGGGAGGTGACAGAGGTCATGACCCCCCCCCCCCTTGAAAACCAACAAAAATATTTTAACTAAACTTTGATCCCCGCCCCCCTTCTTGGTGCATTTCCAAACCAAATCACAAAATCGGCATGTTTTTGCGTTTTGTCTCCCAGATTACCAAACTCTAGGAGACAACACGCAAAAGTGTGCATTTTAAAATGGCGACAATCAAAATAAAGTAGAAATACACATTTTAAAACACAGAAAATACACAAATTTTGAAAAAAAAAAATCATACATTATCTGCTCGTTAATAATTTTACTACCTGTACAAGAAAAACATAGTACACACACCTACTTTTAAATACAAAACAACCCTTATTTTCAGTTTAAAAAGTATATATAATATTAAGCTTTGACAGAAATTAATCATTTTTCCCTTTAATACATAATTAAATAACATTAAAATTCAAAAAGAATTTAAAATTTCATTTTTTAAATAATGTTTAGCATTATTCTGTAGTTCAGGTGATGGTGGTGGGGGGTGGGGGGGGGTGTCATGCTCAAGACCCACCTCTTGGATCCACCATTGTTTACCAGGCATAAAAAAAAAAAAATGCAGTACCTGCTACCGTTCTGCTACTGTGTGGCAGAGTACCCAAATGAAACTGCACTTTGATCCCCTTCTCGGTGCGTTTCCAAAAAAATCGCCAAATTGGCCCGTTTTTGCGTTTTGTCTCTTAGAATCCCAAACTCTAGGAGACATCATGCAAAAGCATGCATTTAAAGATGGCAACAATAAAAATAAAGCAAAAATACATATTTTAAAACACAGAAAATACCCAAATTTTGAAAAAAAAAAATCCTACATTATCCGCCTGGTAATCATTTTATTTTCTGTACAAGAAAAATGTATACACACCTACTTTTAAAAACAAAACAACACTTTTTTAGTTAAAAAATATATACAGTAGACTCCCTCAAATCCGCACAGCTTGGGACCAGAGGTTGTGCGGATTTTATAATTTTGCAGGTTTCTGGTTATTGTTTTGTTTACATTTTTTAAACAGTAATTTGAATGTAGCTAATGATGTAATCGAAATTATATGAATACTTGCAATATAGCAAAATATTAAAATAGCAAAGTATTAAACTAAAATAATAAACAGTAAGATAATTTTAAAAATGGTTAATATTTTTAAATAAAAATAAAAGTTAAATTATTAAAAATTAAATAATTAATGTATAATTAAATATGCATAATAAAGATGAATTATTGAATGAAACTTTCCTCTTAAAGGTACCATGTTAATAATTTCACATAAAAATCATAAAGTAAGGAAGTTGTATTTAAGGTTTAGTCAGATTTAATATGCAAAAAAGTTTGATTGATACATATATATATTTAGTAAAAAGATTGTGATTATTACCAATGATATTGGCAATATCTTGATTTTTACCAGAAATAAATTTATACTAATTTCATGAAAAACCATGAGTTCAGTCATATTATCTATAATTACATATTAAAATACATGCAGAATAATTATATAAAACTAAAAAATTCTGTAATTGTGTTCTGGCATCTGAACTAAAACTTTCATTGTTTACATCTGTAATGATGTGTGGGTTTTAGGTTTGCAGATTTGAGGGAGTCTACTGTATATATTAAGCTTTGACTGCAATTAATCGTTTTTTTTTCCCTTTAATACATAGTAATTAAATAACATTAAAATTCAAAAAGAATATAAAATATATTTCATTTTTTAAATAATTTTTAGCATTTTTCTATTGTTCAAGGGGGGGGGAAGAGATTACCCCCCTCTTGGATCAGGGCCGAAACTAGCCTTTTTTGCACCCGGGGCAAACATGGATTTTGCCCATTTTTTGCTTCTGCAAAGTATATTTAGAAAGAGAATTTTACTAATTTTCTAATATTAGACTTACTTTAAAATTTAAAATATGTAATCATAAAATATGTAATACTGAACTACGTAATCTACAATGGCAGATACAAGGGGGAGATGACTGGTGTCAGAGGGGGGGGGGGTCATGAACACCAACAAAAATATTCTACTTTAATCCCCTTCTTGGTGTGTTAAAAAAAAAAAAAATACCCAAATTGGCATGTTTTTGTGTTTTGTCTCCCAGATTTTCAAACTCTAGGAGACACCACATGAAAGTATGCATTTTAAGATGGCGACAATCAAAATAAAGCAAAAATACATACTTTAAAACACAGAAAATACACAAATTTTGAAAAAAAAAAAAATCATTAACCGCCCTGTAATAATTTTATTTTCTGTACAAGAAAAATGTACAGTTTGTACCACAAACAACTACTTTTAAATACAAAACAACACTTTTTCAGTTAAAAATATGTATATATATATTAAGCTTTGACTTGACAGCAATTAATCCTTTTTTTCTTTTAATACATAATTAAATAACAAAATTCAAAACTAGTTAAAAATATATTTCATTTTTTAAATAATTTTTTGCATTTTTCTGTTGTTCAGGGGGGTGTCATTATCCTCCCCTCTTGGATCCGCCATTGTTTACCAGGCATAAAAAAATGCAGTGCCTGGTGCCGTTCTGCTACTGAGTTAGAGTACCCAAATTAAACTGCACTTTGATCCCCTTCTTGGTGTTTTCCCAAAAAAATCACCAAATCGGCACGTTTTTGCGTTTTGTCTCCCAGAATTTCCAAACTCTAGGAGACATCACGCAAAAACGTTCACTTTAAGATGGCGACAAAAATAAAGCAAAAATACATATTTTTAAACACAGGAAATACAAAATTTTTTTTAAAAAAAATCACACATTATGAGTCTTGTAATAATTTTACTTTCTGCACAAGAAAAATGTACACACGCATATTTTTAACAATTTCAAGGGCGGCGTCCTTAAAAAAGGACACCTAAATTTAATTACAAAACTGACAAATGGCACCAAGAATATTTAATTAAAATTTTCCTATTATAATGTACGTGAAAATAAGCAAGTTCGTATTTTCTAATAAATTTGTTTATAAATTCCGGTGTCAGTCCATTATTGCATCGGTTTATGAACAGAATTACTCTGCACCGGTAAAGGTTATATACTACAAAACAACCATTTTTTAGTTTAAAAAGTATATATATATTAAGCTTTGACAGCAATTAATCATTTTTTTCCTTTAATACTTAATTAAATAACATTAAAATTTAAAAAAAATTAAAAATTATTTCATTTTTTATATAAATTTTAGCATTTTTATGTTGTTCAGGGGGAGGGGGGTCATCACCCCCTCTTGGATCAGGAACGAAACTAGACATTTTTGCACCGGGTGCAAACATGGAACGGGAGGGCAACCCCCTTCCCCCCCTCTTCTGCAAAGTATATTTAGAAAGATAATTTTACTAATTTTCTAATATCCGACTTATTTTAAAATTAAAAATATGAAATCATAAAATATGTAATACTGAACTACGTAATCTAGAATGGCGGATCCAAGGGGGAGGTGACAGAGGTCATGACCCCCCCCCCCTTGAAAACCAACAAAAATATTTTAACTAAACTTTGATCCCCCCTTCTTGGTGCATTTCCAAACCAAATCACAAAATCGGCATGTTTTTGCGTTTTGACTCCCAGATTACCAAACTCTAGGAGACAACACGCAAAAGTGTGCATTTTAAAATGGCGACAATCAAAATAAAGCAAAAATACACATTTTAAAACACAGAAAATAGACAAATAAAAAAAAAAATCATACATTATCTGCACTGTAATAATTTTACTTTCTGTATAAGAAAAATGTACACACACCTACTTTTAAGTATACAAAATAACCCTTTTTCAGTTTTAAATATATATATATATATATTAAGCTTTGACAGCAATTAATCATTTTTTTCCTTTAACACAAAAATCTTAAAATATTTATAATCAGCACTAAGTATTTGACAATTTTGATATTTGCAAACCCTGCCAAAATTTTTTTTATCTTAAGTGATAGAGTATTTTATGAACTTTTTTGGATTTTAATATCATCCCCCCCTCCCTCCTCTGCCTGTTTCTTTTTGAAAATCGCAGCTGTAGGGGTTATTTTGGGTGTTATTGAAAAAAAGGTGTTAAAAGGGGGTTTTGTTTTTCTTAAATCCTGACATAATAATATTAAAGCATTTTGGTTGCCAGAATGATTGGTACTTTTTTTTTTTTTTTTTTTTTTTTTGCTTATTTTAAAATATTTTTTCTCTTTATACGATCAGAAAATGTAAAAGGATTTATACATACAACAACCAGAAACAACATATACATACAGACTTGCCAATCTCCGAGACCCAAAAATAGGATTTTATTTCAGAATTCGGGTTTTTATTTTTTTCCAGTAAAAACATTATTTTAAAAATGTAATCACGTTCTGTACCAGTTTAATTACAAAATAATAATGAAGAACTTCATTATTATTCGAGACAAATTACGATATGATAATAAAAATTTCAAGCTATTAAAAAATGTGTATGAAACTCAAGGGCACAGGAAAACGTGGAAAATCAGAAATATTATCAAGTCTATAATATTTTCACAACATTTATTTGTGAAAAAAGTAATAACATCAGAAAGAATGAAATAGGTACTTACATATTTCCGAGAAAAGGTATTTTTTCACCTTCCAAGGAGCTCTCGCTGTAGCAATGGCGTCCGCTTCCTCCTTCCTCGCTGGAGAGTTCATCAAAACAACAACACCGACTTCATCCGGGACTTCGCGCAGCCTTCGTCTTTCAACCAATCAGATTTGCGCTTCCAGAAAAACTGTGATTTCGCCCATTTTTCACCGTGATTGGATATTGGGCAGTTATCTGTTGTTGGTGAGTTACCAATCAGCACGTTTTCATCGGCAAATGAGCTCATAGTGTTAGCTTTAGTTGATGAAATATAGCCTCATCAAAACCGGTTCTCATAGGTTGCTCGCAATGATATACGTGTATTATTTCTCGAGCAACTTTCGAGGAATTGATGAAAGGCCTAGCAAAATGCGACCAGTCGCTGCTACTAGGGCAATTCTGACAGTATAAATAAACTCTACACCCTTAAATTAGCCTAAAAACCTATTTTTATGCAATTCGTACGATACGTTTTCGATAAATTAATTATTTTAAAGGCTCTATCCAAATTCATGTTCGGTACTCGATTGTTGACCGAGTTTACTTGATCAAGGCATCTTAAGCGCCGCTCAAGAAGTCATAGAAGACAGCTATATTACAATATAGCATAAGAAATTTCAAAATAAGGTCACTTCTATCACAGACAGCCCCTTAAACCACCATTTTGCCGTTTTTTAACCATAATTTGAAAATTACTTGGAAGAAAAATGTGAAAATTTGGATTTCCATAAAGCAGGACTTAATGAATCTAAATTTATCAAAAAAATTGTAGGCTGCGATTCAGAATTTTTCGAATATTCATTTCATAATTCACAATTCATATCATAAAATGATAAAAATTTCAAATTCAACGTATTTATGTTTGAGTATTTTAGTATTATTGCTACACAAAAATTAGCTCATATGGGATTATAATTTCAGGCGATATTGATAAAAGTATGGAATGCAATTTAACATTAGAAGCCCTAAATTTTGAATGTTTATAATTCAAAACTTATCACTCAAATTACTTGAAATTTGGTGTATATAGTCAAAGTTTGAACCGAGGATTTGAAATATCTTGCTAAAATTGAGTATTGCAGTTGAACAAAATAAAGTTTGGGTTCATTTTAATATGTAGATGGCCCCTTAAGCAAATTTTATATTCACCATTTAAAAGTAGACTTTATTTCAAATCGTTCGGTACCAGTAACTTTCTTCTACGATAATTTTTTGAAGAGTTAGTAGGGGGGGGGGGTTACTTTTCTTTTGCACGACTGTGCCACTTTATCCTAATAGCAGTCATTACCATACTTAATAATGAAATTCTGATTTTAACAAGGAAAATATTACTATTCGAAAATAAAGGTACTCAAGGTACCCTCAGCACCCCTTTATGTACATTTATCGAGATATAAATCGAACGATGAGCAGTTATTTTATATTGAATTGTACTGTGTGTAATTTCCTATATTTTAATTCAATTTGAATAACTAAGATTCAAATAGTCACAAAAAATATAGAATTATCAAATACATTGAAAACAATTAGAAACTCAACTAATTTAATCATCTATAAAATAATAAACAAATTATTTAAAAAGAAAATAGAGTCTCTAAAAAAATAAAGTATTATTATTTTTTTAATATTGACATTTATGTAATGATAATTAATGAACCATCTAGTTTAATTAAATAACGGAACAAACTGCTGTCTCAGCTAAAATATAAATACCACTGAGAATTTTTAAAAATACACAGCGACTGATTTCGTAGAATATTTACATGAGGCATGCAATTGAGTCATCACTATTATAAATATGATCAATTTAAATATTATATTCACAAAAGTATTCTTAAAAGTGTTTAATGCTTATGTAATGCATGATCATAAACGATTCCCATGTGTAGTTCAATAGCGTGTGCAATAAAAGGAATCAGTTTTTCGATAATCACTTAAGAATTAAGAAAACACATAATTTTCACAAAATAATTACTCTAAATTGCAAAAATTTCCTTCTAATCCAATTTTTAAATATTTTAGATACATGTAGGAATTATGATTTGTCTAATAGAACTGATCATGTTTAAGGAAATTGTACTTGTAAAATGACAAACAATTGTACAAAGGTGTTGTACGTATTACAAAAAAGGATTATCTAGCTCAAACAAAGCTTTCAATATCAGCAGAAAGCTCATTATAATTCACCTATTTTTTAGACTGAGAACTTTAAACCAAGCACTTATTTAATGTGGATGTTATTAAGGTGAGGAGTAAGGTTAATTCGGTGATAAACATTATAATAGGCGATACAAGTAATGCTGGTTTATTTAATTAATTCCCATATAATAGTACACCATCTGAACAGTATGTTCCTAAATTTGTATTGCAAAATATTGGTAAATAAGCCGTTAGCAACAAATATTCGCATGCGCCTGATTTAAGGGGTCTTGTACCTTTTAAACGTGACGAAATTTAACAAACAAATTCAAAGTCTGAATTAGTCTATCTTCAAAATCTTGATTATGTATAAACATGAAATTTTGGATATTGATTAAACAGATTGTGCTTTTTAAAATATGCTGTCATTAGAAATTTATCAGCCTTTACAGAATTTGCGTATTGTTGAAATCAAAATAGGTCTTTTTTTATCCCATAAGTCATTGCGCGCATGATATCTTGAGAATTTATCGATGGATTGTCATGAAATTTTTTAAAAATACTAAACATATATGTGTGTATAAAATGAACTACTCTTAGAACAAATTAATTTCATTAACTATGTAAAAAAATGTTTTTGTTAAAAAAATAAAAACTAGTTGGATGTGCCAATCCCAAAACTTTCTTCTATCTTATACATCTTAATATTGGAAAACCTAGTTACACATGTTAATACTTCAATATTATTAGTTCAATACTATACCAACTTTGATTTTCATCTTAAATTTCTGCTCAAGTCAATTAAACGGACTAAAAACGAGTTAATCTATATCATGATATTTGTTAAAATTATTAATTTTTCCTTATTCTGTCGTTATCAGTTGTTTGCGAATAGCCGGCATAGCAGGAAGCGAGTTCCCGCCGCTGCATGAGCCGCCGATGCACAATAGAACTACGAAAAATCAAGAAAAGTATACAAAAATCGCTAGCACGGAGCCCCTTTACCACGCAATATTTCCAAATTCAAGGAGAACCTGTTGGCCAAAGCCAAAAACAAGCACAAACATTTTGGTTCAATTGTATGCATAATTTTATACGCTGTTCGATGGTACAATAATGAAAATGGAACAGAGATCGGAATTATAGCGCCCCCTTCTTTCGGAATTTTTTCAAGTTCAGGGAGGACTTGTTTGCCATAGCCAGAAACATGCACAAAAAATTTGGTTCAATTATATGGATAACTTCATACACTTTTCGATGGTACAATAATGAAAATGATACAGACATCGCAATTATAGTGCCCCCTTCCGGCAGAATTTTTCCAAATTCAGGGAGGACCTTCGTGACATGACCAAAAATAAACACATAAAATTTGGTTCAATTCTATGCATAACTTCATACACTTTTCGGCGGTACAATATTCAAAATTGCACAAAAATTGTACAAAAATCGCTATTACAGCGACCTCTACGAGCGATGTTTTTTACAAATTAAGGGAGGACCTCCTTGCCATAGCCAAGAACTTAAAATTTTTTTTGGTTCAATTCTATGCATAACTTCATACACTTTTCGATGGTGCAATATTCAAAATCGCACAAAAATCGCTATTACAGCGGCCCCTAACGGCGAATTTTTTGCAAATTCATGGAGGACCTGCTTGCCATATCCAAAAACTTAAAATAAAAATTTGGTTTAATTCTATGCATAACTTCATACACTTTTGGACGGTACAATATTCAAAATCGCACAAAAATCGCTATTACAGCGCCCCCTACCGGCGATTTTTTTCCAAATTCAGGGAGGACCTGCTTGCCATAGCCAAAAACTTAAACTAAAAATTCGGTTCGATTCTCTGCATAACTTCATACACTTTTCGATGGTACAATATTCAAAATCGCACAAAAAACGCATTTACAGCGCCCCCTACCAGCGAATTTTTTCCAAATTCAGGGAGGACCTGCTTGTCATATCCAAAAACTTAAACTAAAAATTTGGTTCAATTCTATGCATAACTCCATACACTTTTGGATGGTACAATATTCAAAATTGCACAAAAAAATATTTATATCAGCGCTCCCTACCGGCGAATTTTTTCCAAATTCCGGGAGGACCTGCTTGCCATAGCCAAAAACTTATAATAAAATTTTGGTTTAATTCTATACATAACTTCATACACTTTTTGATGGTACAGTGGCGACAGACAGACGGACACACAGACAGAGAGACATTTTCTATAAACATGTTTTTTTGAATCTCTGACCCCTAAAACATGCAAATCCGTCGAAAACCGGAAGTCGAAAAAAATTTCGATTACAATACTTTCTTCTATTGAAGATAGAAGAAAGTAAAAATTATATTTTTAATGAATAAAAATATTCTTAACTAAAAATATTACCATTGTAAATACTTAAAAGTAGTTTATTTTAAACACACATATTTTTTTAGTATCTTTACCAATTTCCACGACAATTCATACATACTTTCTCAAGATATCATGCGCGCAATGACTTCTGGAGTAAAAAAAAAAAAAAAAAAAAAAAAAAAAAAAAAAAAAAAAAAAAATGGCCATTTTGATTTCAACAATACACAAATTCTGTAAAAGGCTAATAAATTAGGAATGATAGCATATTACAAAGCACGATCGGCTTAACCAATATCCAAAATTTCATGTTTATACATAAAAAGGTTTGAAAGATAGGCTAATTCAAAATTTGAAGTTTTTTGTTAATTTTTGAAGCGTTTAAAAAGTACAAGACCAATTAAAAAAGAATCAAAGTCCCATTAAAAAAAAAAAAAAGAATATTTCAATTCAAAAATAATTTATTCAAAATAAATTTATTCAAAAATATGAAATTCAAATTCAAAAGATGTTATTCAGTTAACAATTTGCTGAATGTATTTTTATAGGTAAATTTTCGGAATCAATAGTTGCCACGTATACGAACACATTACCCCTATTATGCACAAACATAAAAATCGAACGAATGTTTTAAAAGTCGAAAAAAAGTATGTACGCAGTAGTGTGCAAATTAATTTCGCATTTGAACGAAACATTTTATTTCAGCCTTTTATTTTAGAACATTTTTATGATGTACAGAAAGAATTATTTTACATTTTCTGCCATGAAAATAACTTGCTTCAACTCATATTTTTTAGTGAAAATTCGTGCAATTCGTATTCGTATGTAGAAATTCGTATGAATGTCTCGTGTGCATCTGGGAGGGGGGGGGGGAGGGAGGGTGCTGGCATTAAAAAATTAACAAGTATGTCTTTTGGGGAAAAAAATTCAATTTCAGCTCACAATATTCCGATATCTTTCTGAAATTTCATGTTATTTATCTGTGATTTCTATAGTAGTTGCGGTAAAGAGTAAATTGCGAAAATTCAAATATTACGAAATAATCAAATTATTAACTTCTAATCAACTCTTATAAAATCGTAATGAAATGCATTTATGAAACGACTTTATGAAACAACTTTATGAAAGAACAGATTAAGCGACTGATTATGGTTAACAGCTATTTCTCCTAGAATATGGAACGTTTGGGTGTGAAATTAACACAAATTTTCCGTATTGATCCGCTGATGTCAAAAGTGTTGTTAGAATTTTTAAATTCGAAATAGTTTGCGAGATATTATTTTTTTTTTCTAATTTTAATGACATTTATGATATGATGCGAACTAAATTACTCCATTTTTTGTGAAAATAAATGGAAAATAGGAATATTTAGGTATTATTAGATTTCTTTTTTTCGTCATTGTCAAACTGGTACTTATTATATTTTTTCTCAATCGCAAGTTAAGACAATATTGTGATTAAGTTAAGTTTTACAGGAAAGTCGAATAAATAAATAGTTAAATAATAATAAACAAATAAATAAATAATAAATTCTTATTTTATTTAATAAAATTTATTTATTTGAAGAGATATATTTTTTTCATATTTTACAAAAGGTTAATATTTTGAATTCTTTACATTTGTAACGAAGCGCAAAGAATAATATTTCGTTACGATTAAAAATTTATTCACACGTGGCTATCAAAACCCCAAAACTTTAAAATTAGAATTAAATGAGTGTGTATTAAAAGCGGGAAAATATTGAAATTTGCGTCAAAAAAATTGCATTTACACGTGAATATTAAAAGATAAAGAAAACTTTAAAATAATAAATATATTAATATGCGTTAAAAGCAAAAAAATTGGAAAAATTAGTCATATTTAAAATGGCCAGATAATAATGCTGTCAAACAATTTAAATGAAAAATATAATAAATAATAAATTTATAAATGAAAAATTATTTCGATGCGGGACATTTATTTTATATTTCGAGATAATCTTTTTATTTTAGTTGTCATTTCTAGGACACCGCAATTAATAATATTTCCTTCCTAAAAGCAAAAGTATTTTTTGTTATGTCATAAATGTGCTTGTATGTTATGTTCATGAATGCTAAAAAGAGAAAGAACACTTTGGTGAAAACTAAGGGAGATTGAAAATGTCTGTATTGTATTATGTCGAAATTTTTATAATGTTGTTAAATATACTGGGAGGCAAATAATCTTTTTACATAATTCCTTTTATATTAACTTATTTTCAAATGATTAACTGATCTTATAAAAAAACGAAAACAGCCATTAGATATCCCAACAGCTAGTGATTCAGCCTTGAAATTTACCAATCACAGGAAAATGAATATAAACCCGTTTACAGCTGTTCGCTACTGTTTTTTTAATTATAATCCGAACTTCTCTCATCTTTTATAAGTCGACCAAATTAGCGTGTTTTTAGAATCAGAGGTGTATGAACGTGGGTTGGTGAGAGCAGCTCGTAGGGAATAGAGCCCCTTAGTAGCAGTACTTAGTTTCACTTGCTCTTTGTCAGGGTTCCTAAAAGTACAGCAAACATTTATTATAGACGATACACGTTATGAGCAAAAGAATTTTGAAAACAAAAAAAGAGTTTTTGAAAGAAATGGTTATGTTTTCATAAATATACCATCAACTATTACGAAAGCAGATACACACATTGCGCATACCAAAACAGCGTATTTCTCGAGCTTTGACTGTGTGTTTGACCTTACTTTAATAAATGGTTATATTTTTTAATTAATTATTATAAATCTATCATTACATCTAATAATTTATTTTAATTTCCACCTTTTATAATACTATAATTTAGTATAGAAATTAGATGCTTGCTGTTTTTGGTGGATACGTTCAGAGATAGTAATATTATATATAACTAGTCGGGTGTACAAATCACAAAACTTTCTTCTATCGCATACATGTTAATAGTATTTCAAAATCTGCTATCACAGTGCCAAAATTAAATGGCAATCTGTGCCCATCTTGAGGTTTCTAAAGATAAAGAATTATGTGCATTAATTCTTGAATTATGATTATTGCTGAAATCGTGAAAATCCACAAAAATGTAGCCTAAAGCGCCACCTATTGAGTGATTTACACAAAAACCTAATCAGCAAAGCTTATGTCAACGTCTATCTGAATGTGAAGTTTGGGGTAAATCCCTGCATTAATTTTTGAGATACAGCTAATGCAAAAATCGTGAAAATTCCAGCATAGCAGCTCCACCTAATGGGCGATTAACCCCAAAACTTAATCAGCAACCACTTTTGTAAACTTTTTACTAAATCTGAAGTGAGATGAAAATTCGTGCATTAGTTCTTGAGATAGTGCTATTGCAAAAATCGTGAAAAATGCAGCATAGGATTGCGACGTTTTCGGCGATTTACGCCAACAAGTACTCAACACCAATTCATAAAAAGGACTAACTGAATCTGAAGTTTGATGAGTATACCTGCATTAGTTCTTGAGATAAAGCTGTTGCGGAAGTCGTGTAAATCCTGCAAGATGCAGCATAGCAGCGCCACATTTTGGGTGATTTGCAGGAAACCGTAATCGGCACCAACTTATATGAAGGACTAACTGAATCTGAAGTTTGATGAAAATCCGTGCATTCGTTCTTGAGATAGAGCTATTGCAGAAATCGCAAAAAATGCAGCATAGCACCGCCACCTGTTGGGCGATTTACACCAAAACCTAATCAGTTCTAGTTTATAACAGTGACTACTTGTATATAATTTTTCATAAAATTCCGTGCATTAGTTCTTGAGATACCGCGCCCACAATATTTCTGTCAAAGACATACAGACAGACAGACTCACAGGCTCATAGACAGACATTTTGTAAAAACATGTTTTTTGGAATCTTTGACCCCTAAACGTGGAAAAGGTGGAAAATTGGTAGTTGGAAATTTTCACGAATCCAATACTTCCTTCTTGTAAAAAGATAATAAAAATTCATTACCTCATCTCTTTGCCTTCATGAGATATAATTTTTCAAAAACTGGAATTTATTCTAATATTCAGTACATTTTGAAGTATTCAAGCCCATCATCATTATAAGTCTAATATTAAGAAATAAGAATAATTTAATTTTTTTTTTCTATATCTCTATTAGATTAAAAAAATATGTACGATTTTATAATCCTTTGATTTCTGAAAAATAACACTTTTTAACCACTTCATAACTGAAAAGTTTTTTTAAAATAGAATTTTTTTTCAAATGGATTTTAACTCCTTCCCTAAATATGTTTTTGTATACAAAATTAAGGAAATAATACAGTGGCAAGAAAAACAACATGTTGAAATTGCAAGGAATGACCCATTTCTGGATTTTAATTGATGTACATATATATTTCTAATACTTAGAACTTTGATATTTTACATCTTTATTTTCTTTTACCCGATTTTAAGTGCTCTGTGTATCTCCATGTAATTTTTATCTGTTCTATACTATAAGCTCAAATTGAAATATACTAACCATTAGCTTGAATTTAAATATACTGATCATGAGCTTAAATTGATGAATGAGATTTGAAAATATTGCCGATATTTAGTGGCGCATTAAATTTCTTCAGAGTAGAGGTACACAATGACCTTTAAAAATCTTTCCTAAAAAATTTATTTTTATACATCGTGAACTGGAGAATATTTTTTTTGCTTTAAAATAAAACAATTAAATGGAAGCATCGATGCTGATAACATCGTAAACTAAATGTCGTTTTCATCTAACTATGCAAAAGATCTACAAGCAGGGTATAAGACGATTATTTATTGCTGTACTATCCCAACACAGCAGTTAATATAAATTGTTCATAGAATTCTAAATATATGGCGATATTCAATTACTTTTTCATGCCAAAGTTTTATTTATCATTTAAGCTGTTTTGCATTGTTATTGCTGAAATGAAGTCGTAAATTTCGTAAAACGTACGAGCTGGAAAGATACAAAAATACATTATTTAAAAAGATAATTTACTATACGTATACACTTTTTTTTACATGCTTAAAATTATGTATTATAACATCTGAGTAAATATGTTTTAAATCGCAGTTGTTGGGTTACAAAGGGTTAAGTACTTAACAATAAAATTTTTGAGGAATAGTAGATCATTCACTTGTTTAAATGGAGACATAAGGGAATTTTTTTTGAAAAACTGAATCTTTTTATTGACTGAAAAATTCCTTTGAACCCATTCTTCTGAATCCATTGGTATGCCAGTTTTTTTTTTTTTTTGATTATTACAAACAATTATAAAATTTCAAGGGAAAAGTGACTGGGACGCCACGCCCACTCACATTAGGAAGACACGACTGGAACGCCACGCCCACTCCCATCAATTTTACTGCATCATTCTATACTCATTTATACATATATATATCTAAATTTTATCCAAGTATTTATGTATACATTAGAACCTCTTTAACCGAAACTCTCAGTTAACCGAAATCTATTCTTAAAATTTTTTACTATCACATTCCTCGTGCCAGGCGGTCCTTTCCGAACCACGGCCCCACCAGTGGCCGAGAGGTTCTGCTCTCGAAGCTGGTAGACGGGAGGTGCTGGGTTCGATCCCAATCGCGCCCGTCGGCCTAATCGTTCGGAGTTTTCGTGGTTTTCTTCGAGCCGTGGAACTTCCATGCGTTAATACGGATTAGGTTCCCTTAGAAAGACCCACACGGAGGGCACTCCCCCCGGGCCTATATCCCTCGTGTAGATAATTGGCCGTCAAAAATCAACCCAACCCTTTCCGAACCACGAGTACAGATAAATATTTTGGATTACCTTTCTTAAAATTTCTTTGAATTTAACTTGAGCTCCCGTACGAGATTTTTACTAGATAAAAATGTTCTTTTTTATCACTTCGAAAAAGAAAACAGAAACGCATTCCTTTAAGTATGGAAGAAAAAATTCAAATCATAAATGATGAAGAATCGGATGAGAGTATGGCAAAATAAGCTCAAGAATACGGCATTGGTATTGCAGCGGTTAGTGATAGAAGAGAGATGCTGCCAAAATGAAAAAGTTTTAGTTTTATTCAGAAAGCAGTAGAATGACTATGATACTGGTGAACCAATAGTATTAAAAAAACTTCATGATAGAGCTCCAAGGCAAAGGTAATCGATACTTCAACAAACAAAACTTTGTTTCAAGCCGTTGTGAAATGTGTAAAAGGTACTTAATTTCAAAATTTAAATTCAGGTAGTACATTTTTGTTTCTATTTTGCTATTGATTCATTTTTATTAAGCCCTTGCTCCGATAATAAAAAATATGGCGCATATTTGCCCTTAATTTTAAAATTGAAGCATTCTCGATTATCTGAAAATTTTGATTTTCGAAAAGTTGTCGGTCCCAATTACTTCAGATAATCGAGGATCTACTGTACTTTATTAATTCATGTGTTTGATGAAACTGTGCAACTGCTTCATACAAGTTACATCCGTCGAAGTTTTTTATCTCTTCAAAAAATTGTACTTTTTAGATAAAAACCCCATTAACTCCTAAAGTACTTGAGCGATTTCGATAAACAGAAATTTTGGTGGTAGAGTATAGATAAAAGATCATAAGTGGCAGACAGTTTAAAAAAAAATAATAATTTCAGAAAAAAAACATTTCTGAAAATTTTCCATTGCTCTAAAATAAAAAGTTATAAATTCAGAAAAAATAACTTGTTAATAGGGATTAAATTTTTCCGGTCCGGAAAATCGGTCTGGTATTTTCCGAGGAAACGGGTCTAAAAGAGCGCATATTTCCTCCATAATTTCATCCAGTCTTGTCTTCCCTTAAAAGACTTTTCGGCTTTCTCATTTTGTAAGACGGAGTACAAGTAAAAAAAAATATATACAAATCACACTTCAACACAAAACAAAATGCAGAAAGTTTGCGTCATTTTAATGAAAAATAAAAGAAGATTTTAAAAAGATTTACAGACATTTGACCGACTACCGATACTCACAACGTCTGTTCTGTCGATACGTAACCAGAAAACTCGATCTGACTTTATCAAAGAGAGGGAATTCTGAATATCTAAGTTTTTTCGCTGTCCTGAAAATTCGTATTTTTCAGGTAACAATCCATTATCTCATAAAGTACTCGAGAGATTTTGATAACTTTTCGGATGGCAACGTATAAATATAAGATTGGCAGGCAGTTTAAAAAGAAATAATCAGTATCGATTTTTTTTTTCTGGAAAAGGTAATATTTCTGTAAAATTTCCATTGCTCTAAAATAATAATAAAAAAATTAATCGCAGAAAAGAACTGTCCGCCAAAAGTCTTGAGCATGATCCAGTGAATATGAATTCAAAATTTCACCAAAATCGCTCGGGTAGTTTTAGAGGCAACGGGCCGTAAATCTCGCATATTTCCCATATAATTGCACCCAGTCTTGTTTTCCCTTAAAGGCCTTAAATTTGTGATTGTGTGGTTTTAGTTTATCGAGAATTAAAATAATATTTTCGGGGGAAGCTAATTTTATGACCATATTTAAGAACCTAAATTAGAGTTACCTAAAGTTTCAATTTCAGAAAATGTCCTTTTCTGTTATCTATGATGTAATTTTGATTTTGCAAAATGTTTATTTGTAATATTTTTTTATACTTCAGGTCTCAAGAGCTCAAAATGAATGTGAAACCATGAATTAGATGGATATAATTAGTTTTATCGCAGAAAACATTCTTAAAAATATCCCCAAGCAACATATCGTGAAAATTAGTTATCATGCATGAGAATAACGGAAAAAGACATTTTTTTACTTTTTACTTTATCTAGGGCTACTGAAAGCACTGTTTTTCGGTTTAATACTCCTATTTTGAAAACAAAATCATCATAGAAAAAAAGAGACAGAATTAGGCCGTACTGATTACAGTGAATACAAGAAATATATGGGGCATTCTCATAATCTTTTGACTTTCATGTCCCTGAACAATATTTTTTTATTTAATACACTTTTTTGTGTTTTTTTTTATTTCATATGCTGGGGAACATCCCATTGCATGATTGCATAACTGTATTAACGAGATAAATAAGTTTTGGACGATGTTGGGGGTCCAAATAACTCATCTACCGTCCCGTGTCCCCGATGCTGATTTTTAAGTTTGGAGCTGTCTGGATAAAATTGTTTCAATAAAAATAATTCGATGTAATTTTTTTCTGAAACTCGAACTATTGTTTTATATGAATATGTAGTTAAAAATTAACCTGCACACATTTTTAGGGTTGTAATTATTTTTTAAACTCTGTCACTGGGTTTTCGACCCCTTACCATCCCTCTTCTGAAATTATACAGAAAATCATTTCAGATGCAGCCACAGAATTTTTTTTCAAATTTTTTCTCATGCAGAAGTATGCTAGAGAAATAATGTCTGAAATTCTTTGGCAGGAAATTTACTGTAGAATTTAAATCAGCATTTAAATATCAATTTGAAGCATCGTGGCTTTATTGGTAGTCTCACCGTCCCCAACGTTTATTCCTGCACTTTTCGAGGTAAATTAAAAAAAATAATAATAATAATCCAATGTTAACAACTGTTTTTAAAAATCAATGAACATTGTGGCTATCACTTAGTCTTAATATGATTTCCTAAAAATAGGTGGTAATTTTCCTTACCGTTCCAACCTTACTGTCCCTTTTTGTACCATTTCGTTCCTTTTTAGGGTTTCGTTCATCTCACGAAACCCTATTCGTCTCGCTCCTTTGTCTGTCTGTCTGTCTGTCCGTCACAAAGCCCGTTCTCAGAAACTATACATGTTAAGAGACTTGAAATTTTGGGTACTTATAGCTGAACACCTCACATCAAACAACAAATCATAAAATTTTGAAAAAGTTGGTAATTAACCGAATTACGGGCTAATTAACTTCTAAAATTAACCAATCCACCTTTTTAACGCAAATTCAAAAGGACTTTATCGAAATCATCCGTGTTTCTCCTAAGGGTTGCCAGTAAAATCAGCCGAATGCACGGTTACCACGGAGGAAATTAAGCCGAAAAATGAAGTGGAGATTTTAAAGCGAAATCGTATATCAGAAAATATTGGTTCGAGAAATTTGTAAATGGAATAGACAGACGCAGAAAAAAATCTACTTTCATTTGGGATAAAGTTCACATTTCTGCAATGTGTATAAGTTAAAATATCCACTAAAAATCGATCGATAAAAATTTAATTTCTTTAATTGGAAAGACAAGGAAATAAAAAGATTTCAATTCGGCGGGAAAGCAGGTAGACATGACGACGCTGCGGTTTTCCATAATAGCATATTTTAATACGAAATTTTAACTTTTTAAATATTAAATTTTTTGATTAAATTTTTTGGCATCCCGATGTCAAATTTCTCGCTGATTTCATTGATACCCATATCTAAGTCCTATCTTAATTACAAGCTGAAATATTAATTATTATTTAATTAATCGGTTTATTGCTATCAAATGCGTCGATTAAAATGAAGAGACGCGCTTATTTAACCACGAATTAACTTAAATTAGGAAATCTAATAATTTGCCTGGGCTTTTTGAACAGCGATATGAGATAAGTATAACTCATTCATCAATAGAAAGTTTACTTCATACCACTATTTTCTAATAGTAATTTCAGGAAATATTTTGAATTATTGGTTAAGACCGCCACTCAGTCTGTTTGAAACTTTAAGATAGTTTATAACACATAGGAAAAAGTGTAAAAAAGAATGGAGTGTGATATTTCGAGGAAGGGGTGGGGAGCTAGAATTATTTTTAAAATCTTAGCGTTTGTTACCGCAGCAAATATTTTAAATTCTTGTTTAAGACCGCCACCATCCCGACCTATCTATCTACGGAAAGATTGCGTAAAGGAGTTTCGTTCAGATATGCTTTTGTTAAGAATAGAGTGCATTCCCTGGTGGTGGAATGTGGAACTAACATAACGCGATTTTGTTAAAATTAGGAAATCTAACAAGTCGATCTGTTTGAAACTTTAAGATATTTTATAACACATAAGATAAAGTGTAAGAAAGAATGACACGCGAAATTCCGGGGAGGGGGGGGGGGCTAGATTTCTATTTAAAAAATTAGCGTTTCGGACCGCTTTAGGTGACTTTTTGAGGGAGTCCTGAGATATATGCTACTTATTTAATATAAAATTGTCTAAAGTTTAGTTACCACTATTTCCTAATAGTAATTTCAGCAAATATCTTAATTTCTTATTAAGACCGCCACCACCTCGAGTAACATATCTACTTATAGGTTGTTTAACGGAGTTTCCTTCCGATACAGTTTTGTTAAGAATAGAGTGCGCTCCCTGGTGGTGGAATGTGTAACTAACATTTTTGTTAAAATTAGGAAATATAACAAGGCGATCTGTTTGAAATTTTAGGATAGTTTATAACACATTAGAAAAAGTTTATAAAAAATGGCGCGTGAAATTTCGGGAAGGTGGGGAGAGGGGGAGGGGCAAAATATTTCTTTTTTGCTTCATACCGTTTCAAGTGCGTTTTTTGATGGAGTCCTCAGATACATGCTACTTATACTTATTAAATATAAATATGTCAAAAGTTAAATTACCACTATTTCCGAATAGTAATTTCAAAAATTATCTTAAATTCTTGCTGAAGACCGCCACCCCCTCGAGTAACATATCTACTAATGGGTTGTGTAAAGGGGTTTCGTTCAGATACGCTTTTGTTAAGAATACAGTGCGCTCCCTGGTGGTGGAATGTGGAATTAACAGACCGCGATTTCATTTAAAGTAGGAAATCTAACAATTCAATCTGTTTTAAACTTTAAGATACTTTATAACACACGATAATAAATTATAAAGAAGAAGGGCGCGTCGCATTTCGAGGAGGTTGGGGGGGGGGTTGAGGGAGCTGCGCGAACAAAATTAGGAAATATAACTGGACGATCTCTTTGAAACTTTAATATGGCTTATAAAACATAACATAAATTTTTAAAATCAGGCCGCGTCAAAAATCATGGTGACCATCTGCCCACTCCCCCCCCCAAGGGGGCACTTTTCTAAATTTGGCAGATACCCGTCATGTGATATATCGTAGCATTTTGGGGGGGGGGAACAAAATTAGGAAATATAACAAGGCGAATATGTTTGATACTTTGACATAGTTTAGGATGTGTTTGCCAAAATTTAGAAGGTATTCCATGGCGATAAATGTACTGGACGTTTTGAAAGAAAGTGTTTTGAAAGAAATAGTAAACGAAACCCTTTGTGCGATGTATGATCACACTTACCCACTTGTTTCCAATACCATCCCCCTTTTTTTACCTTACCGTCCCTTCTTTAACACCCCTTTAAGACAATGTTATACAAAAAATTCTGTATTAAAAGTACCACATTGTTATTATGTCTTATTTGAATGTCCTGTGGGTACTATGCAAATTCATTATAAGTAAAAATTTGAAGAAAATAAAAAGTTATAGGGGTAAAATGGTAAGGAAAATTAAACTCGCAAGTTTAACTTAAACCTCAGTTAAATAAAAAAAAAATTTCGCTTCGCTGCTGACCATTTTTTCTTTATTTTGAACCATTAAGGCATTCGTCTTCATCAGATTAAAATGTTATTTTAGCAAATTTAATTTCGCCAGATTTTTTTCCCCATAAGTCAAAAGATTGTGAGAATTCCCCATATACACTGCTCAAAAAATTAGGGGATCAAGCAAAAAATTAATATGTACAGCGCAAGAACGCTATGTATGGGCATAAAAGCGGTAGTGCAGGTTTACCAATGCGCAATACAAAAAAAAATGTAAGGGGAGCTTTTATTCTTTGAAAAGATGGAAAGAACATGAAAAGGTGGTTTAGGGCAACAATTTGGTTTCAGTAAATGATAAAAAAAGTATTGTTTAGAAATAATGCGAGATTTTTAATATGGCGTGTGGTCTCCTCGAACAGCTAAGACTGCTGCACAGTTGTTTTCCATGGATGCGATGAAGTTATCGATAAGAGTTTGGGGAATACAGTTCCACTGCTCAAAATTTGCAATCTCCAATTCCCGGAGAGGCTTTGGCTAAAGGAGGCTTTGGTCTCGCAACAATCCGTCGTCTGAGTACGTCCCAAACATGCCCCATCGGATTTAGGTCAGGAGAACATGCTGGCCATTCCATACGCTGTATTGTTTTAGCTTCAAGCATGTTTTCCACAAGACGAACTGCATAAGGTCTGGCATTTTCATGCATGGAAAAAAAGAACACACTAATTGCTGCAACATAAAATACGACATGAGGCCTCAATATCTCGTCTGTAAAACTTCGGGCCGTCAGAGTACCATTTCGGATGATATGCAGGCACCTACGTCCACATATGCTGATTCCAGCCCATATCATCAACCCACCTCGTCTGTAATATGATCTTTCACGAACGAATGTGGAATTATTTTGAGTGCGTCTTTCTCTCCATGTCAAAACGCATCATATATTACATCCAGACTGAATCGGGACTCGTCAGTAAACAGAAATTGACTCCAACAACGTTGCCTCCAAACTCGATGTTCAGCTAGCTGTCCAACTTCTTTGGGCCGCACAGTTGCTTGAGATCAACGAAAAACAGACCATTGGCTTACGTCATAGAGACCACCCGAATGAAGAATATTTCGGACTCTTTGGCTTGACACCCTTCGTCATGTGGCTAAGAACAACTGTGTTTGCAGCAGAGTAGCATTGCCCGTTCCATCTCGACAAGCTGTTAACAGGATATATCGGTCATCAGTTTCTGTGGTAGCACATAGCCGACCTTTCTTTTTTCGATGTCTACCATTCCATGTGTCTTGGAATCGATTCCACAGCCTAGCATTGACACTTCCTGTGACCCCAACAGCGTCCGCTACACTTCGTCGTGTTTCCCCGGATTTGGACTGTCCCGATAACTCGCCAAGCCCTCGATTTCGTTAAATCACATTGTTGTGAGATTTTCAAGTCATCTTTTCTCAAAACGCAAGCTGAACAGTTGAATTTTACGACAGACGTTTCTGCAAAATCACGATTTATTCTTTTATCTCCTTTTTCTACTTTTTGAGGTCATAAACTTTAATTTGCATGTGAAGTTTTTTTATCTGTTTTCTACTGCGCTTTAAATTATGGATGTCTTATATTACGTTATTTATCGGTGTAAATATTTGCGTAATTTTGTTAAAACCTTGTGATCCCCTAATAGTTTTGAGCAGTGTAGTTTAATTTTCAAATCTTTTCAACATAGTTGTTTGTTTTGACATTTTTCTATGTATTTGTCCGTAATTAAATCCATTGTTGAAAATAGTATGCAATTGTAACATCATAAAGTGTAATTGGTGATTCATCACCTGTCGGCGGGTATGAAAACAATGCTTTAAGATTAATTAATTTAATTCCTACTATTAGTTCACATGCTCCCTATATATATTGTTCAAATTTTCAATCGTTAATAAAATACTTATCATTCATCCAAACATATTCAAATATATATTTTTAAACTTGATGTGAACTTTTTATGACACTTGATGTTAATACAGTTTTTTTCAAATATTAATTCATTAATTCAATTCAATTAATTAATTTTTATATGGGAGAAAAAATGGAGGCCATTGATTATTGAACGTCATTTAATGCATCTCCATACCTATAAGTGGGTGTACCATAGGGGGGACCCTGTTTTGTCGCCAAATGCCGCCAAGTTTATCGCCAATTTTGGCGTCAAAATAAGTCGCCAAATGTGACGCCAACTTGTAGATATCTCTAATATTTTGCCAAATTCCCATATACATTTGGGTGGTCACAAGAAATCAATTTTCGAATTTTTTTGCGGGGACCCCCCAAAAAGTTGTCAATTGACAAGAAAATGAGATTGGCATAGTTTCAGCTCATTTGGATAATATTAACACGTGCCTCATTGAGGTTTAAGTTTGAAGAAAACGTGATGCTGTTTTTCCTTCATGAAATGAATACAATTGAACCTAGAAACATAATGCAGGTCTCATTTTATAAAAAAAAAAAGTTTTGCTTTGAAGAACCACACACCATTTTTTTCTAAAAATGTATAGATTTAAAAATATGCGTATTTTTCAGGACCAGACTTCACCTGAATCCTAAAAATTGACTTTTTATGAAAAAGCGTTCATTATGAAAACCAATTTCATCTGCTTTTTACCTTTTGTTTTTCTTTTTTTCGTTTTCTGAAGTCCAATAAAGTGTTTGATTAAACAAAATTCCATAGAAAAGAAAAAAAAATCGAATTTTAAACTGAAAGAATTTAAAAATAGAGAGGGCAAAGGAAGTATAGAAATGAGAGCAAATAATGCTCATTTGCATTTTATTATTAAAGCTGTGTTACAAGAAAGAAGGCATAATAAAGAAAATAAATTATTTTCCCTTACAACTGTTACGTTAACCGTTTCCGGCACAGAAAAATTCTGTTCGTAAAAGGATGAAATGATTGTCTACCCCGGAATTTACAAACGAGTTTTTTAGAAATTAAAAACACATTACTTTAACCTTTCATTGTAAAAGCAAAATTTTATTAAAATATTCTTCGTGCCGTTTGTAAGTTTGGAATTAAAATTAGGTGGTCCCGGCGTGGGACACTGCGCCGGAAAGGATTTAAGTTGTAATGGTTTAGATAAGGTGGCTTATGTTGACTTTTCTTACCAAAGTATTATCTAAAAATGAAAATGCAACTTGATCCGAGTTAAGATACCAAAGGCGGTTTGTCATTTTAGCAAGTGCTTTGTCTGTAACCTATTTATCAAAATTTCTGTAGTGAACAAGTGATTTTATTATTTGCAGGTCTTGAATTGGGGGCTAAAGTGGCAGTGGAAGTATTGAAGCACGCTTTTACATAAATATTGATTAGAAATAAGAAAATATCTCTGATACCTTTTTTTTCTAAATTTGTTATTGAAAGATGATCCCTGAAACAATATATTTTGAGAGAATGAATGACCTGTGCCGCCATCCATTTGACATGATTAAAAGCACCAGGTGCTCTGAAAAAATGTCTTTTGCAGGAAGGAGATCTATAAAAATTAAACAAAGTTGGATAAACTCTTTATAATTATCCTGAGCTGTTAATTTTTAAAAGTTCCTGTAAGAAAATTTGAAATTTCTTCTGAATTAACTATTTATACCTGGTATTTCATCTTCAATAGCATTTGTATACTTACTCTGGTTTAATTTAGACCACCCAATCAGAATTGTTTTTTTTTTTTTTAATATCTGGCTGAGGGGCAGTGATTATGCCCATTTTACAATCAAGAACAGCTTTTAGGAAAATTTCTAAATGATGGTGGCGGCATGGTAAATACAGAAGACTTTTCCTTTAACAATTGCTATAGAAAAATGCAGGTTCCTCTGAGGCGACCTGTGTTTACTGCAGTTGTATACAAAATATCGCCTGGAATTTACCAACTTCCTCCCACTCTTCAACTGCTGAAAATACAGCTTTCAGCTGAATTATTCCGATACTATTTTTAAGTTGAGGAACTCGCAGTAACTGTTCTTCATCCCCACAACTAATTAAAACTTTTATCCACTCTACATTTTCTTTATCCAAAAAATGGTGAAGCAGTTTTCCTCCCCAGTGAACAACAGTTCTCTCTAAACGGGAATTTTAAAATCTGTTTTTGATGAGCTCAGTTTTTTGTTTACGAAACAGTTATTTTCAGAGTCGATGTCTGTGGTTAGCTAGCGGATGTATTCTAAGTCTAACAGCTTCTCTGGCGTTCAGTTCATTTTGCGAATATTATAAAATAAAATACATAAAACCTGACAATTACTTGGCTGCTTACTGTCGATGATTTGATGAGACATGTGGCCAATTTAAAATACATTTTTGCCATCATATCAAGAGGGGGAAGGGGTTTTACGGAATGTTTCGTCAATTCTAAAAATAGATAACCATAACAGATAACAAAAACAACCTTGTAATAAAAAGAGAAATTCAGAGGTTCATCTGCAATACAAATCGAGATGCTCTTTCTTACTAGACACAGAACTAGATAACTAATAATCAATTATTTCGTGAAATATTTTTAAAGTTACAAAAATTGTTCACTTATTTTTGCCTATTAATAAAATTAATACAAAAAAATTATCAAAAGTAATAAAATTTTTAATTTGTCATTTTTTACCTATGTTTCAAAAATGCAGAGTTTGAGGGTATGGTTCACTAGCTGTCCTGAAAAATACTAAATGTTCATTAAATATAAGTTTTCATGAGAATAAAAGTTCAAGGCAACAACAGTTTCTATGAAATAAAACAAGCATCAGGTTTCTAAGAAAAATAGTTTTCACGTAAAGACAGAAAAACAACAATTTTTTGCCAAAAATTGCAAATTTTCAAGAATTCAACTTCGATGAGGCACGGGTTAATGTTATTTATTTGAGCTGAAACTTTTCGAATCTCATTTTCTAACTAATTGGCAACTTTTAGGAGGGTCCCCCGAAGAAAACGTTAATAAAAAATTTCCCCATGTTGCTTGTGACCACCCTAATAGACATTCATTGTAAACCAATAGGGTGTACTTGTTTATAGAAAATCAACAAATTGAGATATTTTAATGCAGCAAAAACTAATATTAGCTTAAGGGATTATATTAAATTTTTCTTTTATAACCTAAGTAAAAATTGACTTTATTTTTATTTTATTTTTATATTACTAGTTTATAATTAAGTTCTATGAATATTAAAATTGTATTTTTATGTGAAAAAACAGTTTGTAACATTTTCAAAACTCTTGGGTATGAAGAAGTGATAGAAACATCGATTAAAATTCGAACTTTATACATAAGAACCAAGTTGATAAAAATAAAAGAGTGCAGTAATAAAACAGAAATTTTAATAACATGAAACTTGTTAATTAAAAAGCTTTTTGTTTAAACAAACAGTTTCTTTTTTGTAGTGTGACATTTCTTCTAATTTCATACAAAATTTCGCTAGAAGATAAGAGAACGTATATTAGTTGAATTTTATTTTGCATATCTTGAAAAACTAAATTTATTCAAATTAAGGTAAAAGTTTAATTAATAGTTTTCAGTGTAAAAATTATATAATTTGAATTTTCTCGAAAGTTTTAGAAACATGTACATGGCATTTTTGAATTGTTTCTTCACATTAAAAAAATTACTCCACCGTTAACGATAAATTAATAAATTAATGAGAAATATATTTTAACACTGCATAAATGAGATATTTCTGTTCAAATTTGTTATAACAAATTTTCAAAGGCACGAATGTAATAAAGATTGTTATACTGCTTAAAAAATAAATAAGATACTACATAACTAATATAAGCAAAATAACGAAAAATCATGAATCCTGCATATATTATTTCACATTTTCCAACACACTCAGTATACTGTACAAAACGTCACAGTTCAGGTGAAATATCCTTCTATATATATAAAAAAAAGTTTTGATTTGGAAATGGACCAATGAGAATCTGCGTAGATATTCCCGGTAGATCGGCATACAATTTGAATTCTTAAGCATGGCCTTTCTTCGTTAATATTAAAAAAAACTGTGGCATACAAAAATATGAAAATCGATGGTATTATAGAGAAATGTTTGATAAACACGCTGATGCAGACAGTTTTCAAATCGAAGAATTATTTTAAGAGATATTTAATGCTAAAGTTGGACAAAATCGTTCCATCAAAAAAGTTTTATTGGAGCAAAAACTATACATGAGAATTTAATCATTTTTAGATCATTTTATACGTTATAAGTTCCGGGTGTGCAGATTGCATTTATTTTTTTTTTTATTTGACCCATTTTTGAGGTTTTATGTCTATTTTAAATTTAAATTTTCAACATTTCAAGAAATATTTTTTCATATTTTAGAAATTGTTATTATTTTAAACTGTTGCCAACTGTATAAACAGCACAAACAATAATGTTTACTTCAAATTAAAAATTTATTTACACGTGACTATTATAAACAGAAAAAAACTTTAAAATTAGAATTAATTGCGCGAGACATTTGATATTTTGAGATAATCTTTCAACTATTACCGTGAATTCGAAGACACCGCAAATAATATTTCCTTCTAGCAACAAAAGTATTTTCACGTGAATATTAATAACAGAAATAAAACTTTGGTGTAAATTACGTCAGATTTATAACGATACATTTAAAATGAATTATTTAAAAGAACTACCTTATAGCGCTGTTAATAAATACCGGGACACAATGACACTGTTTATTTAATTACTGTATGATGTACTAAATAATTAGCTTATTTTCTAATGTTTAACTAATTTTTTTAATTACATACGAAAACAGCCAATGTATCTCTTAACAGCAGCAGATTTGGTCTTAAAAATCCCCAATCCAAGGAAAGAGAATGGAAACCCGTTTACAGAGAGATCGCTACTGTTTTTGTTTTAATTCAATATTTTTAAAGCCAATTAAATTAGCGTGCTTTTTGGATTTTGTTGTGCCTGAACGGGGGTTGGCGAGCGTAGCTCGTAGGGGGCAGAGTTCCCTAGTGATGTCTAAATAAACAATTTAAAAATCCATTTTCTGCTATTACAATCAAGTATATCAAAAATATCAGTTTTCTTTTTTGTGCAGTCTTGTTTATTATCTATGGATTTGTATGTATACTACATGGTATGCTAAAAGTTAGTACAGTAAAACCACAGTTGAAAATTTCTGTTCAGCATTTTTCGTGAATGAACAGAGATGTACTTGAGATCTTTTGTGCTGCCATGTGTATGACCTATAGAATTTATCCCCACCAAAAACAATGCAATTTAATACCCGAACTGAAAATGCACTTCCAGCAATTATTGTTCACTAGGGTATCGTACCCGGGCTTCCCGGGATAGAGAATATAGGTGAAAACACATTATAAAATTGAAAATTAATATACATATATATTTTACATGCAATATATTTTATAGATTACCCGCTAACAATAGAAAAGTATTTTTCATATGAAAAATATGAATTATACAATAAAGTGAACTTTTGAAATTTATCAAAAGCGATATTTTTGTATTAGCCGTATGCTAAGAGATATTAGCACAAGATTTTGCTACTTACGGCATCTTTTTATGTTCAGATAATTTCAGAGCTTTAAGCGGGTAGTTCAATTACATGTCTGTTAAATTGGTGTTTTATTTATATTATATTATTTATTTATTTATTCATAGAGGAAGTTTTAATTTTTTTATGGAATATTAGCCGTAAAAAAATGACGAACCCTTTATGTTGTTTTAAGGGCAAACGAATTAATCTTTCATAATCAATATCCAGTGATAGAGATAAATTTAAAAAAAAAATCATGTTTGAAAATTATTTTTAAATCCATAGATAATCAGTAAACTAAGATTCACTTTGCAAACAAATTCCATTTGACAGATTGTTTTCTTCCTATTTCGCGGTCTAAAAATTTTAATTGTTCGATTACAAATATGTTGAATGTGTTTTTTTTATATATTACTCTCTTATTTATTTATAAAGAAAGCATTAATTTCGTTATGGAAAATTAGTCAGAAATAAATGCTGAACAATTTTTGTTGCTTTATGTGCAAAATGTTTCTTATTATTAATATGTATTGATGCCGACACGCGATAAGATAAATTACAAAAATTCATGATTGAAAATCATTTTAAAGAACATAATAAATCAGTCAATTAAGATACAATTTTTAGGACAAATTGCATTTGAAAGTATATTTTTTTCTTGTGCGAAGTTCTAAAAATTTTAAATATATGGCCGTCATAAGGTTAAAAAATTGCAGTAGCGAAAATTTCAAAACCGAAATTTGATCGTGAAGTATTGTCGATCGCAAAATTACGTCAGCGTTACGCACAGATACGTTTGTCATTTATAATATATATACGTAATCCGCAAAATCTAATAAAAATCAGTTTTTATGATGAAGTTATCTAGTGAGGCTCTTATGCTTGGTATTCCGGAATGAAAAACAACAAAATTTATTCCACTTTAATATGATCATAGAATTTTCTCCCCATGAAAGCTAAGCCCGACATCATTTACTTCCTCTCAAAATTTACATACGCATCTCTTATGTCCATATTCACCATTTTCAAACAATTGGTATTTTAATTTTATCATTTAAAAATTATTTTAACTGAAAACTTGAGTCACGATTGTCAGCAATATCTTTGCATACAATCGCAATCTTAACTCGAGGTTCTAATCCCAGTACTGGAGACTAAAAGTTGACTTAATATATATTTTATAGACGCATTGTAAAAGATTTATTTTTTTCTGAGAAAATGATTGTTTTATTTTAAATATGACGTCATTTACGCTGACTTAAGCATTTCGCATAGTTTCTGAAACATAGTATCAGTACACATGCAGAAGGAAACAAATATGAAAACTTTGTGACGAAAAATGCGTGTTTTCAGAAGCAGTACATCATTTTTCGTTCAAAATATTATGTCCCTAATGTAATTTTACACCACAAAACCCTATACAACAATTTGTATCAACAGTTTATAATTTTTATCAGAAAATGGCGTGAATAAAGATAAATAAACCCCACTTTTTTCTCTCTTCTCTGCAATAATGAAAAATATCTAATTACCACCATTATGAAAAAATTCATAAAATACTTTTAAAAAATCTGAATATTTAAAAGACAGCCAGTGCGGCCACATCTACAAATGAACAGCTTTCAGTTAAAAAAATTATTAGAAATTTAGTTCAGTTGAAAGTTCTAGGCAGATGACTAAAAAATAGCCTTGTGTTTTAAATATATATATCGTAGGCTAATTGAGAAATCAGGCTCTTCACGAAGAGCCTAGGCTGTTTGCAAAGAGCCGGGCTAGTTGCAGAATCATCTTTCTTTTTCCAATTAGCCTGATATTTTTCAGGCCTTTTGCAAAGAGTCTAGACAGTGTTAGGGTAATTGAAAAATGACCACTTATTTCCCAATTTGGTTGCATTTTTTAGGCTTATTAACCCATAACCCGACCCGAACCCGAAAATTAAATTACAACAGACAAAATAATTTCAGTCTACATGAAACCCGACCCGAACCTGATTGTTCCATTTAAAAAAAACCCGAAATCCGTCCCGAACCAAACCTGACAAAAATATTGCAAATATCCATAATCCGATGTGATCAAGACAAAATAATTTCCGTACACACACAACCCGAGACGAACCTAAAAATTCTATTTAAAAAAAACTCAAAAATCTGAGCCGAAACAAATCTGAACGAAATACTCCAAATAACTAAAACCGAATTCAAGCAAGGCGAAATAATTTCCGGGCATGTTACCCGACCCGAACCTAAAAATTCCATTTGAAAAAAAAAAACCCGAAATCTGACCCGAACCAAATCTAAACACTATAAAAATATTCTACTGAACCATAACCCGATCCGAGTAAGACAAAATAATTTCTATAGACACGCAACCCAACCCGAACCTAACAATTTCATTTGAAAAAAAAATATATATGAAATTTGAATTCGACAAAAAATATTCCAAAGATCCATAATGCGATACGAGCAAAGAAAATAATTTCCGTGGACACGCAGCTCGACCCGAATCTACATATTTCATTTGAAAGAAATACCAAATTTGAGCCCGACGAAAACAATCCAAAGATACATAACCGAATCCGAACAAGAAAAATTAGTTTCCGTGGACACTTAACACTATCAGAACATAAAAATTCCATTTGAAGTCAGCCTGAAACCCGACCCGAAAAAAATCTTAACCCGACAAAAATATTGCAAAAAAAAATAATAACCCGATGCGAGCAAGACAAAATAATTTCTGCCGACAGGCAATCCGATTCGAACCTGAAAGTTTTAATTGAACTCAATCCGAAACTCGATCCGAAACCGGATTATGGTCGGTTTTCGGCTTGACTTCGACTGGAAACTTTAAGTTTGGATTTGATTGCGTGTCGACGGAAACAATTTTGTCTTGTTCGCATCGGTTTACGCTTCTTTAAAATATTTTTTGTCGTTTTGAGATCGGGTTCCGGCCGGGTTTCAGGTTGACTTCAATTGGAATTTTCAGATTGCATGACGACGGAGATTATTTTGTCTTGCTCGGATCCAGTTATGATTCTTTGAAATATTTTTGTCAGATTCAGGTTTGGTTCGGTTCAGATTTCGGGTTTTTTCTAACAGAATTTTCAGGATCGGGTCGTGTTCCGTGTCCACGGAAATTATTTTGTCTTGCTCTGGTCGGGTTATGGTTTTTGGGGATATTTTTGTCAGATTCAGATATGGTTCGGTTCACATTTCAGGGTTTTTTCAAATGGAATTTTTAGGTTCGGGTCGGGCTGCATGTCCACGGAAAGCATTTTGTCTTACTCTGATCGGGTTATGGTTTCAAAGAATATTTTTTGTCGGTTATCATGTTTGTTTCAGGTCACATTTCGGGTTTTTTCAAACCAATTTTTTAGGTTCGGATCGGGTTGCGATCCTCCACAGAAGTGATGTCCAAAGAAATGAATTTGTCTTGCTCGAATCGGGTTATGGTTCTTTGGAATATTTTTGTCGGGTTCAGATGCGGTTCGTGTCAGATTTTGTGGGCTTTCTAAACGGAACTTTTAGCTTCGGGAACTTTTAGGTCGTGTTGCGTGTGCACAGAAATTATTTTGTCTTGCTCGTATCGGGTTATGGTTTTTGGAGAATTTTTGTCGGATTCAGATTTACTGAGGGTCACATTACAGGTTTTTCCTCAAATAGAATGTTTAGGATCGGTTCGGATTACCTGTCAAAAGAAATTCTTTTGTCTTGTTTAGATAGGTTACGCTTCTTTAGAATATTTTTGTCGGTTATTATATTTGGTTAGTGTTATATTTCGGGATTTTTCAAACACAATTTTTAGGTTCGAGTCGAGTTGCGTGTCCACGGAAATTATTTCGTCTTGTTCGGATCGGTTTATGGTTCTTTGGAATATTTTTGTCGGGTTGAGATTTGGATCGCGTCAGATTTCGGGTTTTTTTCTAATGAAAGTTTTGGGTTCGGGTCTGGTTGCGTGTTCATGGAAATTATAATGTCTTACTCGGATCGAGTTATGGTGATTTAGAATATTTTTGTCGGTTATTATATTTCGTTCGGGTAAGATTTCGGTTTCTATTGTTATCGGGTTCTGCTCGGGTGTCGTGCGGCAGAAATTATTTTGTCTTTCTGGGATCGGGGTACGGTCTTTTGTAATTTATGTTTCGGATTCGGGTCGGGTTATGGGTTAATAAGCCTAAAAATTCACCCTGATTGAGAAATAAGTAGTAATTTTTCAATTAGACTAACGGTGTCTAGGCGTTTTGCAATGAGCCTGAAAAATATCAGGCTAATTGGAAAAAGGGAGATGATTCTCCAATTAGCCCGGCTCTTTGCAAACAGCCTAGTCTCTTTGCAAAGAGCCTGATTTCTCAATTAGCCTACGACATATATATTATGTAAAATTATGAAAAATTAAATTAAGCAAATTATGTTATTTTCCTAAAATTATAATAGGATGTCTTGAAGAATAGGAATAAAATTTTATTTGTCCAGAGACTTTTGGACAAAAACTTGAGCAACCTCATGTTATTTTAAACCTGGAATTATTGCCAATATATTTTTTGTTTACTTGTCTAACACGGAGAAGCGAATTCATCCAGGTGAGAATCATCCTATCTGAGCATGAACGCTGTATGTCACTGCTCTTCTACAAAGACACTCTATTTTTTTTAAAAACATTGCATTTTATCAATGTGTGATTTCGATTAAGTGGAGCATTTTCACCAGTGAATAATGTCAAAGCAGGTGTGGTGAAAATAGCGCACTTCTACAAAACATATTTCAGTTTTCTGTAATTAATAAAAATTAAATTTACGCCTTTTTATGTAAAATGACGTCATTTGCATCAGCTGAAGTATTTCACTTTTACTACCCAGTCTTAAACAACATATGTTGAAAAGTATACTTATGACTTCATTATTGCGGAATAATACACAATCGAAACAAAAAACAATGTCGTTATTGAAGAAGCTGGGCAAAATAAATCGGATTCCTAATACCTCATATGCCTTCATTTGTTTGTTTATAATAGCTCTGTGTTTTATGAGAAATCATTTATTTATATATATTTTTTCAAAATTCTGAAAATGTTATTACACATGATTAATAAAATAGCATTCTTTCAGCTTTTTGACATGAATTTAGCAAATTCGGAGAAAGTAAATCACACAAATCCTCTTTAAAATACGTTTTTGTAAAGAGAAAGTGTTGTATCTTTTGTAAAGTAAGTTTCAATAAACTAAAAATAATTTAAATGTTAAAAAAACGAAATAAAACCAAAATCCACCGGGTTTTATAACAAATGATATTCTTGACATAGCATGCATTTTAATTTCAATTTATTTTTCAGTTTTTACGAGAATATGGCAACAAAAAGATACAGTAATCTACTATTTTCCTTTTACTTTCAATACAAATGTAGTGCTTCAGATGCCATGATTACAAAAAAAGTATTAAAAACAACAAAAAAATTAATGTCTCAAAAATAAACTGAGATACAGATTTCAAACAAATTGCATTTAAAAGCACATGTTTTACCCTACACAACGGTCTAAAAATTGAAAATGTGCAATGTTTAGAAGTTTAAAAATTTGCAGCACCGAAAATTGTAAAACCGAATTTACATTCTAAATTTGAAAGTGTTGCCATTCGCAAAATGACGTATGCGTTACGCACAGATATGTTTGTCCTTTATAATATAGATAGATATATAGGGTACAATAGTTTAATTTCTTCTGTAGCCCAATTATTTTGTGTGTCCGAGTAAAAGAACGATGTGTTCTATGCATACCGTTATCTACAGTAAGCGCAGTGTAGTATTTCAGTGATATATAAGTTTCAGTATGTTGATTATGGAGTAATATCATTAAACTACACCGCAAATGATTTTCTCCAATAGACCGTAATGTAAGGGAAATATTTTGAGTGTCTCTGTAAATGAACCGTAAATGTTATATGCTTGTTTTTCAATACCAAATATGCCATAGTGATACCCAATAACATCCAAAAATTTCATGGCAATCGGACTATATCTACGAAAGTTAGAGCACAGACAGACAAATCAAATTCATAAATCCTTTTCAACTTTCTTGGAAAGTGTTAAAAATAATAAACAAATATATTTTTTAAAGTGCAAATTCTATAACCTAAAATTTACATAATTTCTAAAATATATATAAACGAAAAAAGTAAAATTCGTGTCATTTTGAAAAAAGTTTATTTACGAATAGCTACAATCAAAATAACAAAATACTACACGAATCAGTAAATGTCTCTCCAGTTATTAACTTAATCATATATCTATAATTTTATCTGAGAGGTCTGAGTTGAGATTTATCAGATGAAAAGTATATTTTCATATAATTACAATAACGAAGATAATTAAGAAAACGCGCGTAATTTGAAACCACTGCTCAGCTAAATAACTACTTACAAATGCAATTAATGACGTTCTTTTAAGGTTTAAATGCAAAAACCTTGGAGTACAGGAACTTTGAGTAAATGTATTTTTGTATGAGGTGCATAAAAACCTCACCCAATACAAATTGCTACTTTTTTTTTAAATAATAAAATTAATTAAGATGTCAAATATACATAATATCGCCGATAGACACCGTACAGTTAAAATGTTTTGAAAGACATACAAAGAAAGACTGTACGGATTTTCATGTTTTTCGGGGAAGAAAAAAACATGTTTGAACTCATGTTTTTCAATGAAGATTTGGTTTCGAGTGCAATTAGGTTATCAACAAAAAAATAAATAAAAACAAAAATATTTCTATCATAACAATTTCTGTATCATCTGCAGCTGAAAGTAATAATTGTTTAGGGCGTTCACAATGTTTGTGAGCAATTGTGCAGTAATATCACGTATGCTCATAAAAATATTAAACTTTCTTTTGATAATAAAAAATTCCACGTGTTTTTAACTACCTTTAGTTGCGCATAGGCATGTTTCATTCACAGTTTATTAGTCAATTATATAGTAAAAAATGCATATAAAAACACCAGTCTAATATGCTCAAAATCGAAGATAACAGCGATGATATAAGAAAAAATGTTTCAAATCCGAAGTTTTCGCGAATTTTATCAACGTGGTGTATACGCAGTATGATGAAATATATGCTTAATAAACAGATCTATATAAATATGGTAGAAAAACATTTACATAAACATAGTAGAAAATAGATTCACAAAGCAAATATACATTTAAAAATAATAACAACGTTTATATGTACAAACACATTTCTTTCTTTTATAATAGAAAGGTGTAAATCATTAAAGTTAAATTTATTTGGTTGTACTTTATTTATTGTCAAAATAGGAGATACATAAAAATATATAATGTAAACTTTAAAAATTCACAGTCTTACTTAAAAGGCGACTAAAGTAATGAAAAAGATGTTACAAGTTTAAAATATACATTTTATTTAAAACTTCTTTACTTTAAAACTATCCAAGCTCGTCATCAGATAATATATTAATAACTAAAGGTTGTTTATTTATACAAATACGCCACTTTGTTTTGAAAATGAGAGATCCAATAATTACTAGAGTCGAAAGTAGAAGTAGCAGTAGCAGTAATTTCAACTCTATTAATTATTGGTAATAATATAAATTTCGCTAACTTCAAACATTGACAGCTTTAAAGAGCATGTTGGACATATAAAAACGTATAAAACCGTCATAAAGCTATAGATTCACTCCTTAATTTCAATTGCAATGACCGCCATTGTTGAGCGCATGGTAATAAACTTATATATACCTAAAATTAGTGTTGAGTGATTTTATATTTTTATACGAAAATATATTAAAACTGAATATAAGGATTGGAGTTCTACTGCCTTCGTCAGCGTGCACCAGCGTGCATGAGGTGAACCATTAATGAACCATGATTTGTTACCCCCACTTTTACCTTCAGCCAGCAGCATACACCGGGGGTGCTAAGCAATCTCTAGTCTGTTTTGAAATTATATTATAAAGTGAATATCTTTTCAATTAACTTAACGTTGGGGCCGTACTACCTTCAATATTAAAATGGAATTCTATCCAAACGAACTAAGGTTCTCATTATAATAATTGTCGGTTTAGAGGATCCGGGACACAAAAATATTCAAATTTTCTAAAAAAACTTTTATTGCATTTAAAATATTTCAATGTTTTTCTGCTTAAAATGACATTTAAATCATGTTTCTATCTTAATGAGAACAGGAAATATTAAAACTTTCGTTTCGGTTTTGTTTTCAAAATCTATCTTTAAAGCAATGGCTGTCATGAAAACGATTTCTTGTGAAAATGCGTTTTTCTTCATGATGACTTTTTCACTATTTCTCGTATTTAAATCGTTATAAGTCAAGAACCGTTAAAGATAAATTGTTGGAACTTGAAACGTGTCTTTTTCAATTGTTTTACTTTAATTTTGATTTAGCAAATTACAATATATATATATATATATATATATATATTTACTTTTGAAAATATGATTTTTTTTAAAGTTACACAATTTTTTTAAAATTTTTACTTTAAATATTTGTTTATTTTTTAAATTAGTATTTTTTTAAATGCTGCTTAAATTGTCCCACTTTTTTTATAAATTTTATTTATTTTTAATTTTTTAAAAAATATATGAGAAGTTTTATCATGTGATTTAGTTTACAAATAACATTGTTAACCATCACAAAAAAAAAGAAAACTCAATAAATAAAATTATTTTAAATTGTGTCCCGCACCCCTTAATTTATGCTATAAAATTTCTGTTGACCTTTGAAACTGATTTGGGGCAAAAGCTCAGTGATATTTTGTTACGGTAATTATAAATTAACAATTATTGATTAAGAGCAAAGACTTACATTTATGTTATCTGATACAAAAGAAGAATATTCACATGCTTTGATATGACTTTCATAAACGCGATCAAAGGTGCCAACAGAGAAGCGGAAACGTCGGAAATGGCGAAAACGGCATTTTGTCAAAACGGGTAACCTTTGATTACTTCTTCACTAATGGGTTCAGAATAAACATGTACTTTGTATTAATAATAAAACATTGTCTAATGAAATTAAATGTCAGCAAACGCATGCGAACGCAAGAAAACTGCGCTAAATTATTAAAATAATATTTTTTTCTTTAATCTAAATAAAAATTTCATATTTTTTTTATTTGTTACTGAAGAACTATTCTTCGAATAATATGCATGAAATAAATAAAAATTAATGTAAATATCCAGTGTACATTCGATTACTTTTGCTACTGATTTGTATTTCTGCCAAACTCACTGGTTCTGAATCATTGCATAAAAATACTGCACTCCTGCCAAGAGCTGCGATAAAGCAACAAAACTAGCGTTGGTACTAAAAATCTTTCATCGCCAAATTCCAACTGTCACGTGGGTTGTGTTGACCGTACTTACTGACGAAAGAAATGGGGATGAGCTCTATATATGTTTACTCTGAGGAAGTATCAGTTAATCTCTCACGAGTATCACCGCAGTTGTTCTGAAATATCACCATATTCACAATTGTCCCCAAACCGACACTAAATCTGTACTCACCGTGATTTCTATAATTCGTGAATCGTCCACGCTGTGGATCAAGAAAATAAATCATATAAATAAAAGGAAAGGCAAAATAATTTTATTTTCTGAATTAACCACACAAATTACCCATCTCAAAAATCACGAATCTAAATAACTCCATTGTGATATTTTTTTTCACAAAATCTTACATGAAAATTTATGATATAGTACATAATAAATATCCATCATTTATTTTGATAAATTTAACGCATTTGCTATCACATATTTTTCTTTTTTTCTGTATAATAATGCGTAAGATTAAGAAAGTTAATTAAGCATAGGGATATTTAATAATGCGTAAGTAAAATAGCTATTTCATAACATGCACAAAATATGTTTTAATAAAAATAATGTATGGCTCATTCACCTGCTAACAATAAAAAAGCATCAAGCACTCTCGTGATTTTTATAAAGATAGTAATGTAAACATACAATCAATTAATTATATCCCCAGAGCACTTAAAGATCAAAGATTAATTAAAATATTTTTGTGGCGTGAAACGATTTATCCGAAAAATTGTTATTATAAAAAAAACACCCGGCTAATTAGAGAAAATATTCAAAAATGATGTGTAAAAACATGTGAACATTTTTCTATTATAAAGAAATTAACAGAAATTTTACATGTTAAGAAGATGTATCCACTATAAACATATTAAAAAAAAAATTCTTTGGATGTCTATATATTTGTATGTATGTGTTTTGGGAAAGGCAGAATTTAATAAAAATTATTACTTTAAGGGGTCTTGTACCATTTAAACGCGATGAAAATTAACGAAAAAATTGAGAGTTTTAATCAGTCTATTTTCAAAACATAAAACATATAAACACAAATATTAAATTTTTACTATTGAGTAAACAGATTGTTCTTTGTAATATACTACTTTTAGAAATTTATTAGACTTTTACAAAATTTGTGTATTGTTGAAATCAAAATAGCTCCTTTTTTTTACTCCATAAGTCACTGCGCGCATGATATCTCCAAAAAGTATGCATGGAAAGTCATGGAATTTGGAAAAGATAGTAAACAAATATGTGTGTTTAAATTGATCTACCCTTGGGTCAGTATTATTTCACTAACTATATAAAAAAATATTTTGTAAAAAGAAAAATCAAAATTTTACATTTTTAATGAATAAAAATAGACATGACTAAAAATACTATCATCGTAAATACTTAAACGTAGATCAGTTTAAACACACATATTTGTTTAGTATATTTATGAAATTTCATGACAATCCATGCATACTTTCTCGAGATATCATGCGTACAATGATTTATGGAGGGAAAAAAAGCTATTTTGCTTTCAGCAATACACAAATTCTGTAAAAGTCTGATAAATTTCTACTAGTAGAATATTACAAAACACCATCTGTTTAACCAATATCATAAATTTCATATTTATATTACATAAAAAGCTTTTTAAGATAGACTAATTCAAACTTTAAATTTTTTCGTTAATTTTCGTCGCGTTTAAAAGGTACATGAGCCTTTAAAATAACATTTGTCATTTTTACTAGGTTAATAACGTACGCTTCAGATGCGCTAACCATCAGAGCTGATGATTTATACGATATGATTGATTTCATTTGATTATTTATTCCGACAATAAAGTGTAAGTAGTGCGAAAAAATCAAGGGTTTTAGACATTTTAAACAATGGGTGCTGTGAATGGAGGAGAGGAAAAGGTAAATTTTTGGATAAGGGGTATATCGATAAAAATGTTAAAATGTACAAATCTTCCAGAAAACAGAATATTCTATTTTTTTTTAAGTAGAATGATGTAATTGACACGACAAGATTAAACCCGATAAGTAGCACTAATTCTGTAGTAATGTTAATGAGAGTGTTTCTTCTCTGCATTCAAGAAAAAATCAGCGCTCGCAGTTTGACGATTTCGATCATTACATTTCTCGCCAAATGAAGAATTTTGTAGCGATTTAGTGCCATGGCGATAGGTAGCGAGGAGCCTGGTAACATATAGTGAAATTACATAAATTAGTTCTTGAGATATAGCTATCGTGGAAATCGTGAAAAACAAAGCATAGCAAGGACACCTGTTGGGCGGCATATATGAAATTTAATAAAGGTCTATTAATGTCAAGGTCAAACAAAATATGAAGTTTTGTGAAATTCCGTGAAGTTGTTCTGAATTTGTAACTATCGTGGAAATTGTAAAAATTAGAGATTAGCAGCGACACCTGTTGTGTGATTTGACACAAAGCCTAATCAGCGTCTATGTATGGTAAGTTATAAGAGAATCTGAAGTTTAATGAAATTCGATGCATTAGTTCTTAAGATTTAGCTATAATGAAACTATTAGAAATACAGCATAGCAACACCACTTGTTAGGCGATTTACACCAAAACGCAATCAGTACAAATTCATGTAAAGGCTTCGCTGAATCTAAAGTGTGATTTAATTCCGTGAATTAGTACTCCAGGTAGATAGGTTATAAAATTTATGTTATATGGACAGACAGAATCACAAACATACTTTTCCTAAAAACAACCAAATTGTATTTAGAATCTTAGGAGGTCGCCATTTTTAACTGATACATTGCTTATAAAAATCGATGATAGTAAAAGAAAGAAAGTCTAAAAAAAACCTGCATCACATTTAAAACTTAAAAAGTATTAAGTAGCGAAATTAAATACACATTAATTCAACACACGTTTAAGCAAAAACATTTTAGTGAAGCAATATTGTTGAAAATGCCTTCTGAAATAACGGTTGTAGTTTTAAGAGACTTCGTGTGCTATTTTTAAACTAAAAGCAAGATGATTTCATAAAAGTCATCTTGAACTTGTTTTATTTTGATGTTTTATTCATTCTTACATGATCTTTAAAGAAAATTTCATTCTAAGCATCTATTAAGCATAAACATTGTTTGTATCATTCTTTAGCAATTCTTCTATCACAGGGAAGTCATAAAAATAAATGCTGAGGCTGCTTTATTTTATGGCTTATAAAAGAGATATTTTAGAGTAAACTTATGCATTCTAAAGTGCATATATTATAAGAGACTCAGAAAAATTAAACACATTAAAAAGCTCTAAAACAAATTTATACTTAGTTTGAAGTACTACGAGGCATTAAATAAAGTAGAAAAGTATATACAGTGTGTCCACGTATAACCTGACCGACCTTTATTTTCGCAAATGTTGGTCCTAGATGCATACTTTCAATCACAAAAATGGTCAAAATTAGTTACAGGGTTAAGATAAAAGAAGTTTGGAGCGAAAAAACAATTTAGTGAAGAATTACAGAATCTAAATTTTTATACGGTCCCCCGGTCCTATAAGTTATATTTAGTTAAATTTCCCTGTTACACTGGCAAGTAAGGCGAATAAAGTCCCGTTATTCTACGATTAAAATTGACAGAGTAATGGCTGTTTAAAGTTGGAGTATATATTTTGCTGCATATTAAGGGTCATTCACAAATTTAGTAGGAATATAATTTCGTCAGATATATTAAAGAAATGGTTGAGAGTAAGATTAGCATTGCAATATAAATTTGAAATATTTAATCATTCTGACATTTTACTGCAAAATGTACAATTTGTACTGAACATTATAAAGGGATAAAAATAACAGATTTTTTAAAATTGATTCTTATGTATTTTTTAGCACTGAATTCGAAAATGATCTTCATTTTAAACCATCACGTCAGGAATTTTCTCATATCGCAAATTTCAAAGTTAAAAAGCTCAAAGTTAAAATTGATTCCCCCGCACCTCTCAACCTCATCGGACCCCCAAGCTGTTTAGCTGTAAGAAACCCAGTATAAGCCAAAAAATCTAATAAATTATTGAATTAAATAAAATTAAACTGAATAAAAAAGTTGTGTGTATAGATTCTATACGTGGTATAAAATCTATACACACAGCTTGTTATACAATTAAAATATTTATACAAAACAGAACAACCTATTATTATAAAAATAGCAAATAAAGCCTTTGTGGAACAATATTAAAAAGCAGAAAAACCAACGTTTTAAATGCACAAATAATACATGAAAAGCAGCAAACAGCTGTTTGCTGCTTTTCATATATTATTTGTGCATTTAAAACGTTGGTTTTTCTGCTTTTTAGCCTATTATTATTCAAGAGAAAATAATAAATGGCATTTTGACAAATATTTCTGTATAAAATAAATAAAGTAAATTAATTTGAATGAAATCTTAAGAGTATTTAGATAAAGAAAAATCATAATTTATAATAAGTATATGGATGCATATATATGTTTTTGGTATCATTTCATTTGTAAAAATTTAAGGTTTGTGAATATTGAATGTATATCGTAATATGGCAATTAATTAAGAATTTTGTAATATTTTATATGAAAATTAACAGTGTGATAAAAATTCACATATACTTCAGACGAAAATAGGGCAATAAAACTTATAGGAAGGGCACATGGACGCCATATAAGACATGTTAATAATAAAGCCAGTCACAATTATTTATGATGCACTTAGCACTGACAGGGCTACTATTTATTGGTATCATCGTGTGTGGCAGAAGTGGTCCGAAGCTCACAGGTGACGTCAGATCCCCGTAAACGAAGAGAAAAAATTAGCTATGCGTTGGAAAAATACGGAGACGCCCAGAAGAGGGGATCAAAAGCGAACCACAGCCAAGAGATCAGGCGCACCAGTAAGAGAGAAGCACCAATCGACGAATAAAAAAAATCATATTGTACTAATGAAATACGCCCATATTTATACAAAACAGAACAACCTATTATTATTCAAGAGAAAATAATAAATGGCATTTTGACAAATATTTCTTTATAAAATAAATAAAGTAAATTAATTTGAATAAAATCTTAAGATTATTTAGATAAAGAATAATCATAATTTATAATAAGTATATGGATGCATATATATGTTTTTGGTATCATTTCATTTGTAAAAATTTAAGGTTTGTGAATATTGAATGTATTTCGTAATATGGCAATTAATTAAGAATTTTGTAATATTTTATATGAAAATTAACAGTGTGATAAAAATTCACATATACTTCAGACGAAAATAGGGCAATAAAACTTATAGGAAGGGCACATGGACGCCATATAAGACATGTTAATAATAAAGCCAGTCACAATTATTTATGATGCACTTAGCACTGACAGGGCTACTATTTATTGGTATCATCGTGTGTGGCAGAAGTGGTCCGAAGCTCACAGGTGACGTCAGATCCCCGTAAACGAAGAGAAAATATTAGCTATGCGTTGGAAAAATACGGAGACGCCCAGAAGAGGGGATCAAAAGCGAACCACAGCCAAGAGATCAGGCGCACCAGTAAGAGAGAAGCACCAATCGACGAATAAAAAAAATCATATTGTACTAATGAAATACGCCCATATTTATACAAAACAGAACAACCTATTATTATTCAAGAGAAAATAATAAATGGCATTTTGACAAATATTTCTTTATAAAATAAATAAAGTAAATTAATTTGAATAAAATCTTAAGATTATTTAGATAAAGAATAATCATAATTTATAATAAGTATATGGATGCATATATATGTTTTTGGTATCATTTCATTTGTAAAAATTTAAGGTTTGTGAATATTGAATGTATTTCGTAATATGGCAATTAATTAAGAATTTTGTAATATTTTATATGAAAATTAACAGTGTGATAAAAATTCACATATACTTCAGACGAAAATAGGGCAATAAAACTTATAGGAAGGGCACATGGACGCCATATAAGACATGTTAATAATAAAGCCAGTCACAATTATTTATGATGCACTTAGCACTGACAGGGCTACTATTTATTGGTATCATCGTGTGTGGCAGAAGTGGTCCGAAGCTCACAGGTGACGTCAGATCCCCGTAAACGAAGAGAAAATATTAGCTATGCGTTGGAAAAATACGGAGACGCCCAGAAGAGGGGATCAAAAGCGAACCACAGCCAAGAGATCGGGCGCACCAGTAAGAGAGAAGCACCAATCGACGAATAAAAAAAATCATATTGTACTAATGAAATACGCCCATATTTATACAAAACAGAACAACCTATTATTATTCAAGAGAAAATAATAAATGGCATTTTGACAAATATTTCTTTATAAAATAAATAAAGTAAATTAATTTGAATAAAATCTTAAGAGTATTTAGATAAAGAAAAATCATAATTTATAATAAGTATATGGATGCATATATATGTTTTTGGTATCATTTCATTTGTAAGAATTTAAGGTTTGTGAATATTGAATGTATTTCGTAATATGGCAATTAATTAAGAATTTTGTAATATTTTATATGAAAATTAACAGTGTGATAAAAATTCACATATACTTCAGACGAAAATAGGACAATAAAACTTATAGGAAGGGCACATGGACGCCATATAAGACATGTTAATAATAAAGTCAGTCACAATTATTTATGATGCACTTAGCACTGACAGGGCTAATATTTATTGGTATCATCGTGTGTGGCAGAAGGGGTTCGAAGCTCACAGGTGACGTCAGATCCTCGTAAACGAAGAGAAAAAATTAGCTATGCGTTGGGAAAATACGGAGACGCCCAGAAGAGGGGATCAAAAGCGAACCACAGCCAAGAGATCAGGCGCACCAGTAAGAGAGAAGCGCCAATCGACGAATAAAAAAAATCATATTGTACTAATGAAATACGCCCATATTTATACAAAACAGAACAAGCTATTATTATTCAAGAGAAAATAATAAATGGCATTTTGACAAATATTTCTTTATAAAATAAATAAAGTAAATTAATTTGAATAAAATCTTAAGAGTATTTAGATAAAGAAAAATCATAATTTATAATAAGTATATGGATGCATATATATGTTTTTGGTATCATTTAATTTGTAAAAATTTAAGGTTTGTGAATATTGAATGTATTTCGTAATATGGCAATTAATTAAGAATTTTGTAATATTTTATATGAAAATTAACAGTGTGATAAAAATTCACATATACTTCAGACGAAAATAGGGCAATAAAACTTATAGGAAGGGCACATGGACGCCATATAAGACATGTTAATAATAAAGCCAGTCACAATTATTTATGATGCACTTAGCACTGACTACTATTTATTGGTATCATCGTGTGTGGCAGAAGTGGTCCGAAGCTCACAGGCAGGGTTGGGTTTTTGACGTCAAAAAGTGGTTTTTGACATGACAAGCGTCAAAAACTGGTTTAAACTGTCGTAAACTGGTTTAAACTGTCAAAAACTGGTTTAAACCGTCGAAAACTGCCAAATACATGTAACACGCTAAAACATTTTAACAATAGATAAACATTAAATAAGTCAATGATTTATGTGATCTTTTATTGAAATTTAATAATTTAAAAAATATATTATTTGCAATAAAATATATATATATATATTTTTTTTTTGGATTTTTCAACCAGAAGAAAATAATTTTGCACAATTAAATAATCCGGATCAATTTTACCACACAGCATGCTGCAGCACACCACGTGTTTAGCACATTTATTTACACCCAAAAGATTTTTGAGTTCAGAGTGTATGAAGCGTTAGAAAATAGTCTGTCTCTTAATTGATGCTGAGCTAGTAGGACTTGATAGCAAAAGCATTGCTAGATGAGCAAGTTTTGAAGCAGGCTCTAAAAGCTGTTGCATTTAGTGATACCTTTCCACCAAACAATGGAGTCCTCCCTATAGCACTGAAATAAGAAGACTGGAAAGGGGATTCTTTAGCTTCATACACAATCAGTATGGGTAAGCATCCATAAACTCTCTCCGTAGCTCAAGCGCGAGCTGAATCAACTGATACAGCAGTCAACCCTTGCCCCTGATGGTTGGGATGCAAAGTATAAGCCAAACAATGATATGGTTTCATGATTTGATCCCTTCTATTATGCACTTTTTCAATATGGGCTTACAGGAATTTTCTTTTAGATGACCGAGCCAATTTTGTTCAGTTTTAAAATCGAAAACATTTTTATATATTGAAAGAAAGCATGTTTTAAAAAGATTTTGACTTTAAGCTTTTTTTTTTTTTAATTACTTCTCTTATTTTGTAAATGTTTAAAATTAATAATCCAATTTCAATTTTGAATGGAATGGTTATTGCCTAGACTAGAATAACATTGATGCACATTATCTTGTTATACATACAAAAAAATCTACACTTTTCTAAGTTTTTTTCCCCCATAAAAAAAGCTAGCTAATGCTTTAAGCTCTCAAAAGTAAGCGAAATTAAAACAATTTTAAGTAAGAGAAAAAATGTACAGCTCAGGTGAGCTTAATGTCTACTTTTTAGAAAAACACAATTTTACAAAAAAAAAAAAAAGATAAATAAAAAAATAAAATAAAAATAAATAAAAATTTTACCCTGTTAAAAAGTTGTACTTAACAATAATACTTTACTATGTACTAATTACTGATATACAGTAAGAGTGAATTTAAAATATTACATGTAATGTTGTCAAGTGTGACATTTAATTTGAATTTTTACAGATCAATTTAGTATTTGAGGTTTTTGACATGACGGTTTAAACTATGGTTTAAACCTGACATAAACTGACACATGTCAAAAACCTGCCAACCCTGTAATTATTACTAATACTATATACTAATTATACAATTACAGTAATAGTGAATTTTAAATATTACATCTAATGTGTGACATTTAATGTGAAATTTTACAGATCACTGTAAGTATTTGAGGTTTTTGACGAGGTTTTTGACATGACGGTTTAAACCGCAGTTTAAACTGTCAAAAACTGACATGTGTCAAAAACCTGCCAACCCTGCTCACAGGTGACGTCAGATCCCCGTAAACGAAGAGAAAAAATTAGCAATGCGTTGGAAAAATACGGAGACGCCCAGAAGAGGGGATCAAAAGCGAATCACAGCCAAGAGATCAGCCGCACCAGTAAGAGAGAAGCACCAATCGACGAATAAAAAAAATCATATTGTACTAATGAAATACGCCCATATTTATACAAAACAGAACAACCTATTATTATTCAAGAGAAAATAATAAATGGCATTTTGACAAATATTTCTTTATAAAATAAATAAAGTAAATTAATTTGAATAAAATCTTAAAAGTATTTAGATAAAGAAAAATCATAATTTATAATAAGTATATGGATGCATATATATGTTTTTGGTATCATTTCATTTGTAAAAATTTAAGATTTGTGAATATTGAATGTATTTCGTAATATGGCAATTAATTGAGAATTTTGTAATATTTTATATGAAAATTAACAGTGTGATAAAAATTCACATATACTTCAGACGAAAATAGGGCAATAAAACTTATAGGAAGGGCACATGGACGCCATATAAGATATGTTAATAATAAAGCCAGTCACAATTATTTATGATGCACTTAGCACTGACAGGGCTACTATTTATTGGTATCATCGTGTGTGGCAGAAGTGGTCCGAAGCTCACAGGTGACGTCAGATCCCCGTAAACGAAGAGAAAAAATTAGCTATGGGTTGGAAAAATACGGAGACGCCCAGAAGAGGGGATCAAAAGCGAACCACAGCCAAGAGATCAGGCGCACCAGTAAGAGAGAAGCACCAATCGACGAATAAAAAAAATCATATTGTACTAATGAAATACGCCCATTTTTTGTGGAGGAAGATTTTGAAAAAAAAAGGGACACTTGGATTTTGTCTTCACCTATGTCGCTCCTCCTGAAGGAAGCTCTGGGATTAGTCTTGCGACCAAAAGGGGTAAGTTGATAAGCTGAAGTCTGCGAAATCCTGCATCACCCTGTATCGGACTTGGGAAGAAGTCTGATCTCGGAGGGCTCCAACATTTCTAATGGCTATTGATGGATGGAACTCTGCGAAAATTTTCATCATCCTGAATTGATTATGCACAGAACTCTGACCTAGGAGTGCGACACCATTTTTCTGATTGCCACTAGCGGATGAGATGGGATGCCACACCGAAAAGTTCCAGTTATCACAGTGATTGTGTAAGGAGTTCGGCCAAAAGAGACTATATGAACTTTAATGTGTTCGGTCAAAAGTGACTTTCAAAATTTGAAAGGTGCGGACCAAATCTACCTAGTGATAAGAACTATCAGTGCTCTACAGGAAGTGTTTTTGCCCCTTTCGTCTGAGGTATATGGTGAGTTCATTACTTAATATATGGCTATTATTTTATTATATATAGTTATGTTGTATGCGTAGGATTTTCTGTGTCTAATATTTTATAGGCAAAATTTTAATGCAGTTATGAGTATTTGTCATTATTATGGACTTATCATAGCATTAAAATATCAGCGTTGGAAATTTGTCAATAACTTGGCTAAGAGGCCCATCTATTTGGGCTGTGAGAACTTCAACCAACGTTTTGAATCCAAAATTCCACAAAGATATGACTCATAATTATCTTGTTATGAGATCTCATGTAACTGAGTATGCTGTCAAATTAAGATGCATTTAAGAGTAATTATGTTTGATATATGGAAGTTATGTGCTTGAAAATAATAAAATTTGATTCTATATGTGCATTTCCTATCTTTTCTTTGAAGCATTATTCTTAATCTTTCTTTTCAGAGGTATATTAAATTTATGAGTTTTAAGAGTTTAATTTTAGAAAATATTAAATCGATTAATTATCTATGCAACCCACTGAATCCTGAATGTAAATTTTAACGTTAAATAAGTCGATTCTCAGTATTGACGTATAATTTTATTCAAAATTTATTCTCCTCTTATTTTATTAATTAATATTACCCTCTTTTGATCTTTCACAACGCGGATCGGGTAATATTTCTATCATTTGTACTACCACTTTATTGTCGCGTGACCAAGTGTGTTGGTGATGGATCGTCACCACAAAAGTCTTACATCTATTTTATAGTATCAGATTTTTCGCTATTTTTTAACCTTGAAATTTACGATTTGCGAAAAATTTTGACATGATGGTTAAAAGTGAAGGTAATTTTTTGATTCATCGTTAAAAAATACTAAATCGTTAAAAAAATAATAAATGTAATTATAAAAGTTAAAAAACACAACTATCGCAGATTTATGTTATCTAATCTAAAGCTCCTTTCTTAAACTTATTGACGGTAATCTATCCAAAATTTTTTGTGTGTTATCCTCTAATATTGTATTGTCATCGGATTTAAGCCAGTATGTAAAATTTAACTTCGATCGGACATTTGAAAGAAGTTAAACTTCGAGTACAAATTTTAAACTGTAAACACGATCATTGCAAGTTAAATAAAACCTTATGAAAATAGCATAATTTTACTTAAAAGAAATCATAGCCTCAAATCCTTACAAAATAAAACATATGTTAAAATACAATTATTTTAACTAATCTGAAACTTAACTAATAACAGTTAATCGTAATATTTGTACGATTTCTTTCAAAGCGCAGATACCTTGAAATAAGTTAAGTACTTTATACATGACCCCTGAAAGAATGGTCGAAATCATTCGTTTTTATATGCAAAAAAGTGGTATAAGTCATGCATTTCAAAGTTTCATAACTCGGTCATTTTTTTTAGTTGAATGGGACTTTTATTGCCGTACTTATTAGTGCCACAGTCAATTTTTAGTAAATATCACTTATAGGACCGGGGGACCGTATAATAATTTAAATTTCTTAAATTTTTAATAAATGTTTTTCTTGACCCAAATCACTTTAAAAATAATTCTTTAACTTATTTAAACGATTTTTGTAATTGGAAGTATGCATCTAGGACCAACGGTTACGAAAATAAAGGTCGGTCAAGTTATACGTGGACACACTGTATACAGTATTAAATATTCAAGAAAAGTCGAACAACAATCTCTGGATAATTTTTCACTCCAGTTGGGTTTATGGTATTGATTGTTTGTATGTGTGTAAAATATTTATATATACGTTTAACTGTTAAATGCAGGCGTTATTTATGTGTGTATGTGTGTTTTAATATATGTTGTAGTATTTTATTATAATAAATATGGTTTGTTTTATTTGTGGTATCTCACATAGTACTTAAAAGTGAACAATGTGAGCTTAATGATAAATAACTTTAAACAAAATTAAAATAAATTTTAACCATCAGAAATAAAAATATTTCAGATAAATCTAATTAGCGAAACAGCACCGAAAACTGGCGATATGAAGCAATTAAAATAATAAAACTTTGTAAAAAATTACCATAAAATAAAAACAATACATAGGACGCGTTTTGAACTAAAAGTATAACAGCTACATTATCAACGTCATCAGCTACAGTAAACACAGATTTAATTTAAACCTAATTAATTTCAGTCAAATATTAATTATTAATTATGAATTGAAGGAATGAAATGCTATTATTATGTGGAATAATAAATATTCAATAATAATGTTACAGATTTTAAAATTTGTGTTTAACCGAATAACACTTTAACTGTGAAATGAAAGTAATTAGTATCAAATCAATTTTAACGCATTTAGTATAAATTTTAATACAATTAATTAAATTATGCATTAAAGGTTAAACGAAAATTAAATATTAGTTTAAAGAATGAAACACTAATTATTAATTTTATCGTAGCTTAAAGTATTGGACACTTAATGTATAATACTGGTCATATATTAAAAAAATATTTTACTTTATTTAAGTATTGCGCGGCAGCGCAATACTTATTTATTTCCAGTGTCACTTCTCAATGTTAATTTAACATTAGAAAAGCCTATGGAGATGATAACTTTTTCATTTTTTCTTCCCACCTTTTTGTCCCTGATGCCACTCATTTTTTATTCTTTACTAATTCTAATAATATTATAAATTTAAAGTTTAAAAACGTTTGCCTGACGTCAGGGTCAAAACGAATGGCAAAATACCTTTGCATATGGGTGAATTATAACCCAGAGAGAAACAAGGGCCAATTTTTTTGTATATTATACTAGGGGGCTCGGCCCCCTACGAGCTACTCTCGCCAACCCCCGTCCAGACACCGCAGACGCTAAATGCACGCTAATTTGATTGGCTTTAAAAAGACTTCGAAAGATTGAGTTATATTTTAAAAAACAGTGGTTTATCTCCCTATAAACGAATTTCTATTCATTTCTCTTTGATTGGAAAATTTTAACGCCAAATCCGCTGCGGTACTACTTGATTATCCCGTCGACCAATTTCGCCAAATTATATAAATCGCCAAATTATACAAATTGACATAATTTTTATTTTAAATAACGAAAGAACAAATAAATTAGTACAACATTAATAAAAATACAAATAAAACGTCGAAATAAAAATAACTTGATGACGTAGACACGTGTAACAACATTTCAAAATAAGCTAATATAAAATGAATTAAGTAAACAGAGTCTTTGTCTCCTGGTATTTTTTAACAAAGCGAAGAGAAAGTTCTTTTAAATGAGACATTTTAAATTAATCGTTTTTAATCTGACGTAATTTTGACCAAACTATTCTTTCTCTTTTTAATATTCACGTGAAAATGCTTGTGTTAGAAATGAAATATTATTTGCGCTTTCCTAACAAAAATAGTTGAAAAGTATCCTCTCAAAATATCAAATAAATGTCTAGTGCAATTTCTAAATTTAAACAGTTTTGCAAAATTATTTTGTGTTCATTTTATGTAATAACTGTAATGTGACGTAAATATGACGTAATTTCTCCTATTTAAGACTTCTAACGCATGTTAATAAATTTATTATTTTACAAATTCCTTTCTCTCTTAAAATTCACGTGTAATTATAGTTTTTATGACGTAATTTTTAATAAGTTCCTGCTTTTTGTACATAATTATTTAATTCTAATTCCAAACGTTTTTTTCTGTTTATAATAGCCACGTGTAAATAAATTTTTAATTTATTACACGTATAAATATTTTTTTTTTCTTTTTGAAGCAAACATTATTGTTTTCGCTGTTTATACTGTTGGCAGCAGTTTAAATTAATATGACTTTCTAAAATCTGTAAAAAATATCTTTAGAAATGCTGAAAATTTGAATTTAAAATAGAAATAAAACCTCAAAAAATTAGCCAAATTAAAAAAAGAAATACAATCTGCACTCCGGCAAATTCTAACGCATAAAATGATGTAAAAATGATTACACTGTCATGTATAGTTTTTGCTGCTATAAAACTTTTTTAGTGGAACGATTTTGTCCAACTTTAGCATTAAATATCTCTTAAAATAATTCTTCGATTTGAAAACTGTCTGCATCAGCGTGTTTATCAAACATTTCTGTATAAAACCACCGATTTTCATATTTTTGTATGCATTATTTTTCTTAATATTAACGAAGAAAGACCTCTGGTCACAAAAAATTCAAAACCGGCGGCGGCGGCGGCGGCGGCGGCGGTGACAGCGGTAGTTACTTTTTTTTAGAATAGAGAGATTCAAATATTTTTCTTAATAATTCCAAATTTCACTTTTTTCATTGAGAATCAACGGACATTTTTAATAGAAAATGTAACATTTTTTCTTCATTGTTGCAAAAATTTCAAAAGCCGCAATACTAATTTATTTGGCTTTAGTAGAAAGATTCCCACGTGAAAAATTTTAATTGAAATAGATTTTTTTTTTCAAAAATTAAAAAGGTGAATATGGCGTCATAGTGGAAATAAAAAGGATATTTTCAGAATACGTTTTTGCTTTGGTCAAGTTTATATTTTAGTAAAAAGTTTCTAATGGATAGCTATTTTTACGCAGGTAGCGAACTTAGTTAAATTTTAAAATGTATTTTTTTTTTTTTTTCGAGATGAGAACTATTTATACCCCAAGTTAAACTTAGGTAATAATTTTCTGATGTGTTTACCCTTTGGGGGAGAATAAGGTTTAAAAATTCAAGTAAAACTTTTATTTTTTTTATTTTTTACTGTATCACAGCTATAATTTTGTTAAATATTAGCAGTAAGGATTCAATAGAATTTACATTTACATTCATAGCTTTCCTGAGTGGGAAATAGGGTATCTAAATTTAAGTGAAGTTAATTTTTATTTTCTTCTATCTCCAATAGAAGAAAGTATTGTAATCGAAAATTTTTTCGACTTCCCGTTTTCGACGGATTTACACGTTTTAGGGGTCAGAGATCCCAAAAAACATGTTTATAGAAAATGTCTGTCTGTCCGTGTGTCCGTGTGTCCGTCTGTCTGTCGCCATTGTACCATCAAAAAGTGTATGGAGTTATGCATAGAATTGAACCAAATTTCTATTTTAAGTTTTTGGCTATGGCAAGCAGATCCTCCCAGAATTTGGAAAAAATTAGCCGGTAGGGGGCGTTGTAATAGCTATTTTTGTGCGATTTTGAATATTGTACCATCCAAAAGCATATGAAGTTATGCATAGAATTGAACCAAATTTTTATTTTAAGTTTTTGGATATGGCAGGTATGGCCTCCCTGAATTTGGAAAAAATTCGCTGGTAGGGGACGCTATAACAGCGTTTTTTGTGCGATTTTGAATATTGTACCATCCAAAAGTATATGAAGTTATGCATATAATTGAACCAAATTTTTATTTTAAGTTTTTGGATATGGCAGGTAGGTCCTCCCTGAATTTGGAAAAAATTCACCGGTAGGGGGCGCTGTAACAACGTTTTTTGTGCGATTTTGAATATTGTACCATCCAAAACTGTGTGAAGTTACGCATAGAATGGAACCAAATTTTTATTTTAAGTTTTTGGCTTTGGCAAGCAGATCCTCCCTGAATTTGGAAAAACTTCGCCGCTAGGGGTCGCTGTAATAGCGATTTTTGTGCGATTTTGCATATTGTACCATCGAAAAGTGTATGAAGTTATGCATAGAATTGAATCAAATTTTTATTTTAAGTTCTTGGCTATGGCAAGCAGGTCCTTCCTTAATTTGGAAAAAAATAGCCGGTACGGGGCGCTTTAATAGCGATTTTTGTGCCTTTTTGAATATTGTACCATCGAAAAGTGTATGGAATTATGCATGGAATTGAGCCAAATTTTTTGTTTCTTTTTGGCCATGGTATGAAGGTCCTCCCTGAATTTGGAAAAATTCCGCTGGAAATCGCTATAATTATGATGTCTGTACCATTTTCTTTATTGTAGAATCGAAAAGTGTATAAAATTATGTATACAATTGAACCAAATTTTGTGTGCATGTTTTTGGCTTTAGCCAACAGATCCTCCTTGAATTTGGAAATATCGCGCGGTAAAAGGGCTCTGTGACAGCGATTTTTGTATACTTTTCTTTATTTTTCGTTGTTCTATTGTCCATCGGCGACTCTTGCAAAGGCGGGAACTCACTTCCTGCTAAGCCGGCTATTCGCAAACATCTGATAAAAACAGAATAAGGAAAAACTATTAATTTTAACAAATATCATGATATAAATTAACTCGTTTTTAGTTCATTTAATTGACTGAAGCAGGAATTTAAAATGAAAATCACAGTTGGTATAGTAATGAACTAATAATATTGAAGCATTAACATGTGTAACTAGTTTTTGAAATATTAAAATGTATAAGATAGAAGAAAGTTTTGGGATTGGCACATCCAACTAGTTTATGTTTTGATTATAGATTTTTTACGTTCATATTGGAAGTTTTTATCCAAACTACCGCAACCTGCATTATTACAGTGGTGAAATATTTTGAATTACACATTGGTAAACTGCATCCCACATTGTGATGCAATACCACATACATCAAAGCCTGATGATGATTCTCTGTATTAATTTTAAAATGCGTTCGTCTGAGTGCTGTAGTCATTAAAAAACTTGACATATTAAAAAAAACATAATTTGAAGAACAAATTAAAAAAACAAAATTTATTTCCTACATTGTTTAAGCCCGAGAAGGGACAGATATTAAGTTATTTCATTCAATTAGTTCTACATTTAATGTTAAATTTTTGTAACAAATTAGTTAAGCCAATTGAAGATTAAAAAATGAAAATAAAATTCATACAATATGATACTTAAAACATCCTAAAAACTTAGATTCCGTTCAAATGAAATCGAAATAAATCTTAGACTTCTTCCATTTTTAATTGAAAATATTTGTATTGCAGATTTAGTATTATGTTTATGAAAATTGTGCATAAAATGATAAAATGCATGCAAAATACAAAACCTAAAAAAAAGTCTAAGATTTATTTCGATTTCATTTGAACGGAATCTCAGTTTTTAGGATGTTTTAAGTATCATATTGTATGAATTTTATTTTTATTTTTTAATCTTCAATTGGCTTAACTACCCTAGTAGCAAAATGTATATGGCCCTTGAATGGCCGCTTATCGAATTCCGATGACACGATAAGTGGCCGATTATCGAATGCTCATCGGAGAGGGATGAATTTCATCGGCAATTACTCAGAAATGTCTCATTGGCCTGAGATCTATGGATGATCGTAATCTGATGAATTTTAGAAAAATATATGATGAAACACCGAGGAGTACGATTTGATAACGATGAACTTGCGATGACTTTTAGATGAGTTATCAACCAAATTCTGATTAGAAAGCGATGAATTATAGATTGGTTGGTTGGGTGTATAAATGAAAGCGATTTCAGAATATTTATTTTCGAAATATACATACATTAAAATTTTAAGCGTCAAAAATGTAAATACATTCTTTTAATTTCTATTAGCTTTACTACAATCGTTTGAAACAAAATATTTAAACAAAATTATCCAAATTGTATTTTTATTTTTTGAAGGAGGGGGAGGGGTGAGCTGAGTTAGAAAGAGTTCCATATTTTTTTATTTCTTAACAAATACTACTCTTTCATTTAAATAATCCTATTAAATTCTATTATTTAACCTCTTCCTAAAGCCTTTTATTTTAAATCAATTAAGTTTGCTTGTTTTCAACAAACTGATTTAAAAAAAAAATCAAATGCATTTTTTAAATATTAATATTCGACTAACAATTACCACTCTTATTGTTTATCATTATGTTTGATAGAAATATTTTAAAAGAATTTTATTAATTCTAAATTATTGTTCTGCTTTGATAAGTTTTTGCCCCTTAAATTTTTCATTAAAAAATATGAAAGGTTATTCCTTTCATTTTATTAGACTTTAAAAGACGAAAAATGCAATTGGGCCTTTTTCTACCAAGGTACATGAATAATTCAGTAAGTTATACTATTGTATAAACACTCATAACTCAAAAGAGTATATATTTTTAATTAAGCATATTTATTGGAAAGGGGGGGGGGGATTCAGGTGTCTAATTAGGTAGAATTTCGGTCTGTTCAGAGATCCTTGACAAGAGGCGTACAAAAGCAAAGGGCATCATACCCTCCTCGTTTAAATAAAGACCATTTTTTATCACACGAACTGTCCAAACACATACCCATATTTGGCAATAAACCGTTTTTCCCAAAAATAAATACTTTGAACCAGAAAAATTATTTAATTAAATGTGCCTTGCCTCTATTTAGTAGTGATTTGAAATATACTTTATTTCATTAAATAAATTTCTGGTTTAAAGTTTTTTTCTTCTTTCACTACGTGGGAAGGTGGTAATAAGTATACTTATTACAATTTCTTTGTTAAATATTTGATAATTCATATCTGTAAAGTGCAAAAAAATAAAACTCTTGAAGAAGCACACTGTAATAACAGATTATATTTCTAAAACAAATGTATGAATTAGGTTCAGCTTTGCAAGTCCCATTTTTAAGTCAAATCAATTTCATTTAACCCCTTGAGAGGCAAGTGATTGCGTTCCTGTAATGTTGAATTCACACCGGGATCTTTGAAAAATTCCGTTTCAAAATAAAGAAAAGCAATTTTACAAGTTTTTTCCATCAAAGTTACAAAAATAAAATTTATTTAAAAGTTTCCGGTGCAAATCTCGATTAAACTTAGGTGGGATAAAATATATCCCATCGTCCCTCAAGGGGTTAATATTCACAACTTTCACACCTACGGTTAATTTCTTTTCTATTAGTCTTATGTCATGCTGATACTTCACGATTGTATTGTCTGTGAAAACCCTAACTGTAGGGAAGGTAGGGGATTTCCCCCTCTGAAATATTTGTATCTTATTATGATTTAAGAAAAATTGACAGAAAAACTATTTAAATTAATATTTTACTAATTATTGATCAATCTAATTGTCAAAGTATTTGAAAATAACTTTTTGAGACTTTCTGATAATTTTTTTCTTACAACACTGCTGTTATGATTTTTTTCATTCAAAACATTTACATAAATTTATATTTATTATGGAATTGGGCTTCATTAACCCCTTGAGCTCTGATGGTTGAATTTTCTACCACTTAATTTTAATTAAAAAATGTCACAATGACACCGGAATATTCGACCAAATTTATTTGAAAAAGGTTTAATGCCTTTTTTCATGTATTTCGTAAACCGAATTTTTTCTTAGAAAGATACTGGTGCCAATGTGACAGTTGGAATTTTGAAGAAATTTACCCGCCAGAGCTCAAAGGGTTAAGCAGCACAGGATCAACATTCTCTGGAAGTGTAGGAAAAAATATTTTCAACACCTAGACTTATGCATCCCCATAGGTCACAATAGTTGAATGCGGACAAATCCACACAAAGTGGAATAAGCAAAAGGCTCGTGATATTTAAAATGTTTAACATTTAACTGATTTTGTTTATTAATCCATAAATTTCTGATTGAAACAAAATTTAAAATACTATTGTAGTAGTTATACAGTCAAACCTCGTTAACATAAATCTCAAGGCAAATTAAAAGTTTTTTCCCCATGTTATCATCAATAGTTTATATTATTATTAATAAAACCGTTGTATTAATTTTGACAGGCATTGTAGGAAAAATTCATATTAAAAGTACACCAGGTTAATTCTGTACATGTTAATGAGGTTTGAATGTACTTTTTGTTGTTTAATAGCAACAGCCATCTCCTGTTACTTTCTGTTTAGATATTAGGGTAGATAACTGAAAAAAATACATTATCTTAATTAGTTTTTTTTTCAGTTTTATATCTCTATGCCTATATAAAATATCACATTAATGTTAGCTATTTTATCTTATTGTTTCTAAACTTGAAGTGTTGTTTTAAGAATCTACATATACTATCTGCATTTTTTAATTACTAAATGAATAAAATACCCTAATTTCTAGTGCATAATCTGCTGAGAAATTTTAATAAATAAGATTTATGTTATTTCTATTTTTTACATATTATGCAACATATTTAAATAAACTTTATTGGTCTAAAACTTATTTGATTGGCTGCAAACTATGTACATCTGAAATTAGCGTACACAAAAAGTACTTAAATTCTGTTCAATTAACTTACTCATTTAATATAAATGTATTATTTGAAAGTTTTATTAAGGTTAAACAATGACAGAAAAAAAAAAAAAATGTTGTTGCTTCTTCCTGTAACCCTTCGTATAAATCGAAACAAAAATCTTCCAAGTTAAAAAAGTTTCTGAAGCAATTAATTGTCACAGATGACTCAAATGTTGCTTTGTACATTCACATCCCATAAAAAGTAGAAATAATAAAATATTTATTGAATATTCATGCATAAGAATTTAATGAGGACACCAGTTTCAAAACTCCTTATCTAAAAGTTAAAAAATAGAGTTTTCTCTGTCATTCCATTCTACTGGTACTGGTGGACATGAATCTGGAAAACAATACCATCTGCAAAACACTAGCTTTATTGTGTATTTCTGGCATTGTAAAATCTTGGTTTACAATGAAAACCAATGGACGCGATCAGAGGTTTTTCACGATTTCCCAAAATTTGATTTACTGGATAAGGCAAATTTTGAAACTCACATACTCAAATATAGCTAATAATTTCCAAATCAAACATGAATTAACTCATTTGATATAAATTTAAGATTTATTTATTTTTAAATAACACATAACATACACATCAAAAGAAATTCAAAGTAAGATTAAATATATAAGTGCATCAATTACACTGTTTTTATTTATAAATAATGTTCCAACAGGAACAAACAAAAACTAATGCGTTTAAAATAACTTTGGAAAAAAAATTCTCAAGAGAAATTGATCTTTATTTTGTATCTGGAGAATTACATGAAGTATCTTGTTTTAGAAGTGTTCTGGTCAAAGTATCAAACTGTACGGAATGGCACCTTTTCTTAAGCGTAGGTAACATATTCCATTTTCTGCAGTATAGAGGGGGATCTCATGAATGTCAGCAGATGTAAAATGCAGTTCACAAAGCTAGACAAAAAGAGAACAAAATAGTAAATTTTTATGCATAATCATGTGTATGTATATACATATAAAAGTGTGGTTTATTTCAGTTAGCTTTATTAAGTACACTTGTAGTATTTTATTTCCATGGGAGAGATATGGGGTCATTCTAAAAAAAAAAAAAAAAAAAAAAAAGTCCATTTTGAAATTTTTAAGAAAGAAAAAATATCTTTTGAGATGGTTGAATACTAATTCAAAAATAGAAACTGAAGGTGGATTTATGATTTTGGCCCCAGCTTAGCATTTTTTTTTTTTATTTATCTTGGATTTTTTGGGTCTGCACAATTTGAAATAATTGTAAAAATTTTGGTCTGTGCAGACCTTTAATGCCTACTGTTATTTAACATCTGTTAATTTTTCTATACACAAGCTAAAATTAACAAAGATAAAACTTTCCAATAGCAACCTGCAAATTTACAAAGAAAAAAAAATTAAGACTTCATATACAAAATTACACTTTGTTTCTACAAACAGTTTCAGCGTTATTAACCATTTTACAAAGAAGCAAGATGGAGATTTTCTCCATATTGAAACCTGGCACTTATATCAATATACCCTACAGATTTCACCCAAAATATTATTTCAAACAACAACAACAAAAAAAAAACAGCTTTTTGCTATGAAGAAAAGGTGGTTTTATGATTTCATTGGATTTTCTATAATTTTCTTTAAAGGCAGTATACCATTCATTGTGTCGAAAAGTAGGTCAATTTCTTTTCTTTTTTTACATAGAAAGAATAAAGTAACATAAAAACTGAATTTACCCAGTTATTATTCATAGTTTGTAGTATAACAGATATTTTTATTATACAACAACAACTATTACAACTGATAGAGATATTGTCAGTTGCATATACAACATTTTTAGCTTGACATGTAAAATATACAGTTTAAATGGATCAACCAATCACGTTTTTTCTTTTTGGAAATAGCAGAATATTTTGTTGTAATAATAATATCTACTAAAAAACAACTTTTCAAAAGTAAAAAAAAAGCCAAGCAAAAAAAAAAAAGAAAAAGAAAAAAGGTGAAAGTTGTGGCTAAAAAATAGTGTGATATCAAATTTCCAAGCTTATATTACGGTACTTATTTAACATTTTTTGATAAAAATTTACCATATGTAAGTCGAGTACCTAAGTATGCGTTGATAGAAAGCCTTTTCTCCTTTACTTAAATACATCATAACGTGTTTCTGAAAATTACTTTTTTTTAATTATGCATGATCGGCTTGGCGGCCATCTTTCCATATTTTACACAAATTTCAAAGCACACAAGTTCATTGTTAAGATTGGAAGTTCGAAATTGTTACTAATGCAAACATTTTATTCTTTTAATTTATGGAAATGAGTGCCTAAAAATTTGTGTCTAAAAATAAAGCTGAAGTAACTTCAGGTTTCATCTTATGATTCTCTTTTTTGGGAGGGGGGGTTAATTAATTAGTTAAAGCAGTAAAAATCAATTTGGTTTTTTCAAAATAAAAAAACTTTCTTAATTTATCTGTCTGTAGCTAAAACTAGAAGGTCGAAATTCTTAATAATGCAAATATGTTACGAGCTTGAGTGCTTAGAAATTTGTGTAAAATATGGAAAGATGGCCGCCAAGCCGATCATGCATAATTAAAAAAAAGTAATTTTCAGAAACACGTTATGATGTATTTAAGTAAAGGAGAAAAGGCTTTCTATCAACGCATACTTAGGTACTCGACTTACATATGGTAAATTTTTATCAAAAAATGTTAAATAAGTACCGTAATATAAGCTTGGAAATTTGATATCACACTATTTTTTAGCCACAACTTTCACCTTTTTTCTTTTTCTTTTTTTTTTTGCTTGGCTTTTTTTTTACTTTTGAAAAGTTGTTTTTTAGTAGATATCAGTTCTTTTTTTAAAACAAATGATATATAATTGAAATAATTCTACTAGCTCAAATTAAAATTAGTCCTTGTATAGCCTTTATAAGCAGGGAGCAAACACAATATTATACATTTTGTTTACCTATCATTCATTTTTTATAGTGATTAATAATTTAAAAGTAAGGAAAGTCAATTTCTTCTTTCAGAGTATCAGTCTTTCTCAATTTATATCTCCTTAAAATTTTCTACGAAAGATGAAAATTTAGTAAAAAACAGAGTCGAAATAAAATATATATTTACAGTTAGTCTGTCAGTTAATTGTTTTTTCTAACTTTTTTTTTGCTGACGGTTTTGCAAAATAAATTTACCCTTACAAATACCTACGGTTAATCCGAGAATGAAACCCCGCAGGCATCTAAAGAATCGAAGATCTGTAAATCTAGCAATTCTAGACATAATAAAGGAACATTTTTGATAAAAAAAATCTAAAAATTTAAAGATATAAACTGTACATATAACTTCATCTTCATTTAGATCGTGTTATAGAGAATAAAAAATAATATGTAATTTTACTCAAGTCTGTTTATCCATACCTATTTGCATAATTGTGAGGATATTAATTTACTATAAAATTTACCCTAAATTGATTATCTTTAATAGTCTATTATTAAAGCCGCATATGCATTAGAATTAAATATTTTTCGGTTAAAAATTGCCTGAAATCTATAGTCTTATCGTTCGTCAAATTTGTTTTTTTTTTTAATGCCCAGACTCTTTTTCTGAACTCTGACAAAAGATCACAGACATATTGAAGCTATCCAAATTCTTATATCTTTCTATCGTATTTCCTTTTTTGAGGGGGGTGTCAGGAAGAGCCCTTAAGAACTTCGTTTTATTCTCAGAATTCTGAATTATTCATTCAAATGATCTACCTACATAAGTCTTGTTGCATGAAGTTATACATCATGTGAATCTATTAAATTAATTTTGTGAAATACTAGATGGGAGCCAGTGATATTTCCAGACCATTTGCCTACATTTTAAACTTGAGTCATTTACTACTATTCATTAATTTTCTATACGAATTAAAGAAGTCGTTGTTTCCATGCCAACTGTACCTTTCACTATTGCTTGTTTGTTTGTTTGTTTGATTTATTGAACACATGCATCATATCACATGCGGATCACGGCGGGATTCGAATCTGCTTCCACCTACGCTCTCAAGTGATTAGCGGCATGGTGTCTTATCCACTCAGCCACGGTGGGTCACTATTGCTTTCTCTAATGCCCAGATACTCAAATTTAATCAACTGCACTTAGAATCATGGTCATAACAGAGAACATTTATATGTTAGAGCAGTGTTGCCAGTGGGCTACTTTTTTTTAATTCAGATTTCTTGATTGTGAAATTTCACTTATTATAAACGGTAAAATTCCCTTTGTTTTCGCCTTAATTAATATGTCATTAAATAAGGCGCATTTTACAATTTCAAAAAAGTGGTTCCAATCAAGTATCTGAATTAAAAAAAAGTAGCCCATCTGGCAACACTGTGTTAGAGTGGTGACATATGCACAAGTCGTGTACTCATATTCAATTTTTTGTCCAAAGTACGGTAACTCAGTTTTCAGTAATAGACGAGGAAGATTTCAATTAAACTAACCTGAAAAGTTAACAAACATTGACTTCCTGATTTGATTTTATTCAAAATTGTTTTAACCAACCAAAGTTAATGTCCGGGATCCAGATAAATTTTTCTCTGTTAGTAAAATTACATTGACCAATCAGTAGCCTCCATCCTTGCAGGCTTTTCGGTGTTTACTGCAAACATCAAAAAGTTCGGAAAAATGCAGACGTCTGATTGATCAATTTCATCCCGCTAATAGCGAAAAATCTATCTTGATCCCGGCCTATTCAACGCCCTTTAAATATTGGAGAAAGCCTTGACACGTGTCAGGAAAACGTCACACAAAGCAGAAAAAATAATTCATTGGCTCGTTCATATTCACGAGCCAATGAATGATTTTGTTTCTTTGCTTTGCCTGCTTTGTGTAATGTTTTCGTGACGCGAGTCAAGACTTTCTCAAATATTTAGGAGGCTTTGGCTTATTTCACCACCATGAAGTTATGAAAGGAGAGGAACAGACATGTCAATCTTCCCGTGTGAAAAACTAGTTGCCAAAAAAAAAACGAGTTCTTCCCTCTCATCATTTTGACCGATAGCAGCCCATTTAGCAGTCTCCAGTACAAGATGCCGCTATATACGGTGGACGCAGGAGGGAGGATGTTAGCGCGACCAATGACATAATAGGCCAGTTCATGATGTTTAAAAGTCACACGGAGTTGGATCGAGGCTAACGAAAAAGACAGGCTACCGCGGTGGGTCCGATTCTTCTTTTTTTACAAACCGCTGGAGTCACGTGATGCTCATTTCACGCACCTTCTTTGGTGCATTCGAGCATCACGTGACTCCAGCGGTCTGTAAAAAAAGGAGAATCGGACCCACCGCGGTAGCCTGTCTTTTTCGTTAGCCTCAGAGTTGGATCATCTTTACACGATGATTAATACAAAGCTGCGCGCCGACTTTTTTTTTTTTTTTTTTTTTTTTTTTTTTTTTTTTTTTTTTTTGTCCATTGCCGTGTACAGATAATCAACTCCGTGTGACGTTATGAACTGGCGTTATATGTTGTTGGCCACAGTTTAGGAACAGCTACAAATGACTTCATCTATATCTACTCCGAGGTAAACGAAAAAGACAGGTTACCGCGATGCTACCGCGCCTAGAATATATAGTGTGGAAATCGGCTATCCCAGTAATACTTTAAAAAGTTCTAAAATATTTGATTTCTTAAATTTCAAATGATGCTGAAATCCAATGAGTCGATCACAGCGATATCTGCAGGATATTTCCTAAAACTTCATGACGATTTGGTAGCAGCGTCTAGAATACCTAGTGTAGAAATATTTTATTAAACAACGCTAAAAATTTGTATCCCATAAATGATCGACGATACTACTAAAATCCCAAGTGTCGATCGCAGCGAAATCTGCGGGATTTTCGTATTACATTGTATAGACTAGCAATATCTTGCAGTTATCGAAAATATCCTTCAGATATCGCTGCGATCTGTATATTTCAGCAGCATCGTTGCACATTTAAGGATACAATATTTTAGCACTTTTTTAAGCATTACAGGGATAGCCAATTTCCACACTATATATTCTAGGCGCTATAATTTGGTATAGACGCTGTAGAATTTTTTTTTTCATTTTATTAACATACATCTGACCTGTGTGCTTGCCGTCAAGCCCGCTGTAATAATACGATGTTTACTTTGAAAGTATATCAGAGATGTCGCTGCGATCAGCTCCCTGGATTTCAGCGTCAGTGCACATTTAAGGGATTCAACTTTTTAGCGCTGCTTGGATAGCAAATTTCCACATTATGTATTCTAGACGCTATAGCGGTGCATTACACGTGTCTCTTTCTTCTTTAAAAAATATCCTGCAGATATCGCTTCAAATGACTGTTTGGAATTCAACATCGTTGTACATTTAAGGGATTCACTATTTCCGCGCTTTTTTAAGCATTGCTGGGATAGTCGATTTCTACAACATATAATCTAGGCCTATAACGGAGTTTAAATATAGTTTAAAAATCGGCTTATTAAAAAGGTGCTAAAAAATTGTATCCCATGAATGTTGAACGAGGCTGAACGATGAATGTCGATCACAGCGACATATGGTAATTCCAACGTAACTATTTCAAAAGACATCAAATGAGAAAACGTTTCGCTCAGAGAAGATCTAGAAAATGTTGCTGCTATCGACATTTGTCATTCAGTATTTTTCAATATTTATGGGATTCAATTTTTAGCAATTTTTAAAGTATTACTGGAATAGCCGGTTTCCATACAATGACCATGATCTAGGTAGATTTTCCTTTGTTATCGCAACGAGATTGACCAATCAGAAGCCAGAATTATTGCTAACTTTTCACTGTTTGCAAAAATGTACCTTGGATCTCGACCTATATTTCTAGACGTTATAACTGAGCTCAGGAATAGACAGAAAGCAAACTCCGTATTTTGATACATTAAGGCCGGGATCCAATTAGGAACAAGTGTGTCGCTATAACGAAGTAGCGACATATGGCCAATAAAGGTTTATTGGTAGGAGTGATAAAAACAAATCGTTAAAGGTCTTTGAGTGCGTGTCATTATCGTCAGAGTAATGCATATTGAATTATTTTCCTAGTCTAATAAAGCTCGTCCATGCGCGTATCGTCTAATGGAGGATATTCCAAATATGGGTTCAAGGATGAAAAAGTCACGTGGTACCGGCAATTTACCTAAAGAACTTCTAACTGATGAGAAGGGAAACAGGAAACTACTACTGCTTTCTTTCGTGAACTGTTTCATTGGCTAGCGGGGATTTACATTACGTCGACGGAGCCTTCCCTTCTTTACGTTAGACATTTTTGCCTTGACCACGTGATCATAACGTAGATAGAATAGCCTCTATTCAAGAAAGTGGATTGCCGTACTATAGCACCTAGAATATATATAGTGTGGAAATTGGCTTTCCCTGTAATGCTTAAAAAAGTGCTAAAATATTGTATCCCTTAACTGTGCAACGATGCTGCTGAAATATACAGATCACAGCGACATCTGCAGGATATTTTCTCAAACTTCAAGATATTGCTAGTCTATACAATGTAATCCTAAATCCCGCAGATGTCGCTGTGATCAATACTTGGGATTTTAGCAGTATCGTCGCACATTTAAGGGATACAAATTTTTAGCGTTGTTTGGATAGCATATTTCCACACAAGGTATTCTAGACGCTGTAGCCATACTTTCGGCAAAATCTTGAAATGAGCATGCTTCCTGTGCATATATCACCACTCTTATGTATAAAGGCTCTCTGTTATGGTGTTGATTCTGAGCGCTCTTTGTTAAATTTCTATATTTGTGTTTTAGAGAAAGCAATACAGAAAATTACTGTTACTATGGAAACAACAACTTCTTTAATATCGAATTGTATAGCAAAGGAGTTCAAAATCAGTGCCTTAAATAGTTTCGAATATGTATTGTTGTTATGACAATCAATACCGCTCCTGGATGTGGAAATGCAAAATTGTGTTCAACATAATGGAGGATATTCCATCTACATTTTGATCACGTGGTCAAGGTAAAAACTTCTATCGTAAAGAAGGGAAGGCTCCGTAGACGTGTAATATAAATCCCCGCTAGCCAATGAAACGGTTCATGAAGCAAAGTAGTAGTATCTTCCCTTTTTATCAGTTAGAAGTTCCTTGGATAAATTACCGGTATCACGTGACTTTTTTCAGCCTCAAACCCATATTTGGAATATCCTCCATTGGGCGCAATGTAGATAGATTTTTGACTGTTAGAGAAACGAGATTCATCGATCAGAAGCCTGCATTTTTGTGAATTTTTCGCTGTTTGCAGAAATCCAGGCTATTGATTGGCGATTTTCGTTTCGCTAACAGCGAAAAATCTATCTGGATCCTGGCCTACATTTCTACAAACATTGCACTTCATACACGGCACTAAAAAACTGACTCAAAACTTTCATGACATAGACCGGGATCCAGAAACAGCAAATATTCTCAAACATGCAGGCTTCTGTTTGGTCAAACTCATTTCGCTAACAGCGAAAAATCTATCTGAATCTCAGCCATAGTTATCTTCGATGAAATCAATGCAAAAGGATAATATAAAGGAAAAGTATAAGATTTCTAAAATATTTTGGCGGATTTATCGCTATTTGGCATAATTTGTAAACTTTAGAACTAATTAACAGTTTTTCGCTAATTATGAATATAAAATTAATGTTTTTAAAGCTGAATTTTATAAAAGCACGTAGATTGAGTAAATATCTATCCAAAAATTCAATCTTTACTTTTTTCTGTCCATTATTTAAGTCTCTAGCTCGATTGAAACATAAGTTGTGACGAAGAAAAGAAATCTATCATTTTCAGTATCTCGACGTTATTTTAAAAAATCTATATCTCTGTTTATAATTAATTTATGAGGATGCATTTGATCTCAAATTGAAGATCTTCTTTATTAGGTCCTTTTGGTGTTAGTTTTATTTTTCTGCGATGATTGCTTCTTTTGATATGGGAAATTTTACGCGGCATATTTCGTCCATTTAACATGGTGAAGTTGTCTACAGTATAATAAGCAGTTACGGTGTCTTGTCGTTATTCTTGGCGTTTGTTTGTTTGGCGGGGTTAGCATTTTTTTTTCAGCTTGGCTTGGCAGAACGACCGTCCTGCTTGATATTCTTTGAGCTACACTGCAGTTAGAGAAAAAAGGTTGGAAAAGATGACACTTTTTTTCTAAAAACAATCCCCCCCCCCCGCCCCCCCCCCCACACACACCAAAAAATTAAATTTCAATGAGCTCCTGTAAAATTTGTAAAAAGTTTACACCACCATTGTTATTTTATGTCACACAGACCTTTCGATTCGAGACAGATTGCAGACAGTTTGAAGCGAAAATTTTACATTTTTGGCTTTATTTTCAGTCACACAGATTAAAATTTTACAATATCTGTTTTATTTCAGGCCCCATGTGCAGAAACCAAACAAACAAACAAAAAAAATCTACAATTTTGTATAATTTTATTCTTGCAAACCCGAGGAGAAAAAAAATGGCCAAATTTTCACAATTTGTGTTATAAAATTTAAAATATATTTCAAAATCAATATTTCTAAGTGGAAATAATGCCCTTCAGAGAAACACTTGAAAAAGCTAGCCCCCCACCCCACCCCCAAATTGGCATTTATCTTTGCATTTTCTAAAATTTTAATTCAATCAAGAATTGATTAATTAAAAATATTCTTTAATTAATTAAAAATCAAATAAATTACTTTTAATAAACTCTTGTTAAAATTATGTTCATTATTTTACTTAGATTAAATAATGATATAGTTGTGAAAGCATGAGAGAATTTGAAAAAAAAAACGACAGTGGATTTTTTCAAGTAGGCCTGCTCGCAAACCTTCCAATTGATAAGAATAAGTGATTTAAGATAATACTATGTCCAGTAATACTATTATGTAGAAAAGTATTACTCATCCTTGTTGAAATTATGACTTTAAAAGGGATAAAATATATTGAAGGGTTTCGGTAATTTTTGCTTTTTACAATTCTCCCTGAAAATTTTAATAATGAATTTTTCATATCTGTACCATGTTTGAAAATTGTCCGACCAATGTTGTAAACCGCATTTCAAAATTTCCAACTCATTTTTCATCAACTCATTTCCAACTCAACCAAAATTAGGTGTCCTTTTTTAATGACACCACCCTCGAAAGGGTTAAACGCTATATATGAAAACATAAGTTTTGGCTACTCCCCTTTTACCAATTTTTCTGTAGCTGTCATATTAGCATCTTTTTGTTTTCTATGGACTCTTAAAATATTATTTTTCATGTTTTCTCCAATGCTGAAGCTGGCATTACTTGCAATAAATCCATTTTTCTATACTAACTGCTTTAAACAATGCTTTCACATTTTTTCCAATATCGAAGTTAGTCGTCACTAGCAACAAATCTACTTTTTCCTATTTTCTACTAAGCCATCTGCTTTAATCTATGTTTTCTCTTTCTGCCAATGCTGAAACCAGCCATCAACTGCAATAAATCCACTTTTCTCCCATTTTCTCTGCTAAATCATCTGCTTTTTGTCACATGAGTAGACCACTGACTCTTGCATCTTTTTTGCCGATTGTTTGAAAACAAAAATGTCATAATCTTTTCCACTTCAGTTTGTAATATTCTGTATTACCATTCTTTTCTTTTTTTTTATTAAAAAACTTTCGATTTTTAAAGATTTTGCACATAAGAGGTTGAATAATTTTTAATTGAACTGCAGCATTGTGTTCGCTCATTTGAGGTAAAATATAACAATGTAAAATCTAATTTTTTTTTTAATACTTAAATCCATTTGCTTTTTATTCATAGTAGCCGTTGCCATTGACTTTCAAAGATAATTGAACAATATACAACTTACCACAACTGGTTGTCTGATATAGGTCAAAACTGGGAAATTTCATTAGCGGCCACTGGCTGGTAGAACTAGTTTTTTAAGTTACCACTTTTTTATTAAAATATACAAAACAGTAAAATTTCTATAAATATTCATCTAAAACTGAACAGCCCAAATAAATATGTTAATGTAAATATATTGGAACCCAAAAAAAGCAGAATCCTTGATGAAATGCAAGAAAATTTTATTCTCTCCTTGTAAAAAAGTGACTGGAAGGTGGCCGCTGATAGACAATTTTTCACTGGCCACTTTTTCTCATTTACTGGAACCTGTGGCCGGTGGCTAGTGCTAATTTTGACCTTTATTGTCTGACTAGAACTTTATTTGATAACGAAATAAATGGTTACGTGACGCTGCTAGCAGGTACATAATTTTTGTTCCCATTCCGAGGTTTACTGAAGCTTTTCCCTTGCAGCAGCTGTTGCGAGCTACTCACCTACATTCCTTAATTGACTGCATATTCCCATGTCATGCATGCATCTGCAACGTGATCACAAAAAATTCATAGGGATAAATTGCTACATTTTTTCTTATTTAGAATTCATGCCTTGAAAGGGCTTTTTAACAGAACTTCGCTTGTAACTGCTGCTGAAAAGGCAATACCATTAAACAAAGTATTTATCACACAGAGCGATGCTTTTAGCATGAATTGTTAGGTCGGGACATGATGATTTTGATAACACTAACAGGCTGATATTACACATAATCACATTAAGCAGCATCTGCTGCAAAAAGTAGTTTCTTTAGCATAAACATAATTATAATTACCCTTAGATTTCTCTTAAAAATCACGATGCAAGGAAACACTGTTTGCATTCTCAGAGAGTGGTCTCATAGGAATTTCAAGAACATCCTAAGGATAAAAAAAAATTAATATAAAAAAAAATAAAATGTATTGCATTTCATTAAAGTACCGAGACACAAAAAAAAAGCAATTGCATAAAATTTCTGGATTTCTTGATGTTTTTCAGGTGCAACGCTAAAAGTTAAGAATCATAAAATAGAATTCTTTTTTTAAAGATAAGGAATTTTAACGTACAAATAGTATTGACTCTAGGCTAATTTGGAAGGGCATAAAAAAGCACAGTGGACCTTTTCAAACTACGTTATGCACCCAGTGGTCCTTACTGCTCTTTTGGATGCACCCTTTTTATTTAATTTCATTGCAAAGTACGTCAATCGGCTGCAATAAAAAAATTTGAATTTCACTAATTGGCTGAGGGGAAAAAAATAGCAAAATTCATCGAATATGGGAAGGGAATGCGAAATTTATCAATTGGTCATAGAGAAGGGGAAAAATCGAGAAATTTGTCAACTCCATGCAAGAATATAACTGCAAAATCAATTAATTGTGATCGATTGATGGGGAAAAAATATCAAATTGTCTATCCACCTCAGAATAAAAAAATCATGCAATTTTTCAATGCAACAGAGGAAAAACAGAGTAATTTTGTGAATCAGTCAGAAGACGAAATGGCAGGATTTATAAATCGGTCGAAAATTTTGATAATTGGTCAAGACAGGGCTTGAAATTAAATTTTTCTTAGGAAGAGAGTCTCCCTCCTAACATTTATAAATGGAGGTGGAGTTGAGCTGTTTAAGGGAGGAAGGGGGGGGGGAGGGAAAAAATCTTTAAAATTCACTGTTATTTTACATGCTATTTAAAGTAATACATTAACACGGACATGACAAAATACCATTGAAGCAATTTAAATCAACAATTCAGAATAATTAGTATGCAAAATTTTTTCAATAAGGAAGAAAATCAAGCTGTTATACAGTCTATTATTCAACTTTCAATCAAATGTCATGAGTTCTTACAATGGGGTTGTTAAATGTAGTTCAGAAATTAGTTTTTATTCGATTTTGTGCCCTGAATTTCCTTTCAGAAGGTAAAATTGTGACAGACAGCACAAGCTCAACATTTATAACTTTGGAAATTATTGAAAACTTATGATTATGCTCGCTTTAAAAAATTTCAGGAAACTTTGCAATATTTAACGTGCCTCTATTTTTAACTACTTGCATGAACAATGTATATTCGCTGATGGCATCATGAATATCCATTTCAGAATGAAATTGTTTTATTATATCCTTAACGAAATTATAGTCAAAACAGGACTCCCTCACATTTTCTTTGATTAACAAACTGACTGTTGAAAAAACAGAATTTCGTCCAATCTATGGCAAAAAGTAACCGTTAAATTTGCAGTTGATTCAGAATAAAAAAAAAAAATCAAAATCTGAAATTTACAACAAATTTTCTGAAAGGTTACAGCAGATAGGTGAGGGGGGGAAGGGAGAGCAATCAATCCTCTTCTGGAGCTAATTACTTTTGTTGCAAGTTGAGTAAACTTTGTTTTTGGTTCGGGTCGATTTCAGGCTGAGCATACATTCCTGCAAGTTGGGTTCAGGTTAAAACCAATTTTTCAAAAGTTAGTTCAGTCTATTATTTCAGATTAACCCCTAGGGGTCGAGCGATTGGTATATGTGCCACTTAAGGTACTCAGAATCCTTCATTATTCTCACCAGTTATTTTTTAATGTAAAATTTACCTTATTTAATCAGAGCATTTTCGCGATTCAACTAAAGAAAATTTTCTGTTTTTAAAAACCGGTGGTAAAAGATTAAAATTAAGCCTCAAAGGGCTCTCATCACCAAGGGGTGAAAAACTATACCTATAATAATAAACAAATATTTGTATGTGTGTGTGTGTGCTGTTTTCTGAAGAAACCGCAACTTTTTTCTGCGAACCATTCACAAAATTTGCGTTTTTTCGACGATGACCTTTGATGAAATTTGTATTTTTTAAGAGGACCTTTTGACTACTAAATTCAAGTTTTTGGCATCCTACGAAGAAATTTGAGTTTTCGACATTCTTCGAAGAAATTTGAGTTTTCGACATCCTTCGAAGAAATTTGAGTTTTCGACATCCTTCGAAGAAATTTGAGTTTTCGACATCATTCGAAGAAATTTGAGTTTTCCACATCATTCGAAGAAATTTGAGTTTTCCACATCCTTCGAAGAAATTTGAGTTTTCGACATCCTTCGAAGAAATTTGAGTTTTCGACATACTTCGAAGAGATTTGAGTTTTCGACATCCTTCGAAGAAATTTGAGTTTTCGACATCCTTCGAAGAAATTTCAGTTTTCGACATCCTTCGAAGAAATTTGAGTTTTCGACATCCTTCGAAGAAATTTGAGTTTTCGACATCATTCGAAGAAATTTGAGTTTTCGACATCATTCGAAGAAATTTGAGTTTTCGACATACTTCGAAGAGATTTGAGTTTTCGGCATACTTCGAAGAGATTTGAGTTTCCGCGATCCTTCGAAGAGATTTGAGTTTCCGCGATCCTTCGAAGAGATTTGAGTTTCCGCGATCCTTCGAAGAGATTTGAGTTTCCGCGATCCTTCGAAGAGATTTGAGTTTCCGACATCCTTCGAAGAAATTTGAGTTTTCGACATCCTTCAAAGAAATTTGAGTTTTCGACATCCTTCGAAGAAATTTGAGTTTTCGACATCATTCGAAGAAATTTGAGTTTTCGACATCATTCGAAGAAATTTGAGTTTTCGACATCATTCGAAGAAATTTGAGTTTTCCACATCCTTCGAAGAAATTTGAGTTTTCGACATCCTTCGAAGAAATTTGAGTTTTCGACATCCTTCGAAGAAATTTGAGTTTTCGACATCCTTCGAAGAAATTTGAGTTTTCGACATCCTTCGAAGAAATTTGAGTTTTCGACATCCTTCGAAGAAATTTGAGTTTTCGACATCATTCGAAGAAATTTGAGTTTTCGACATCATTCGAAGAAATTTGAGTTTTCGACATACTTCGAAGAGATTTGAGTTTTCGGCATACTTCGAAGAGATTTGAGTTTCCGCGATCCTTCGAAGAGATTTGAGTTTCCGCGATCCTTCGAAGAGATTTGAGTTTCCGCGATCCTTCGAAGAGATTTGAGTTTTCGACATCCTTCGAAGAAATTTGAGTTTTCGACATCCTTCGAAGAAATTTGAGTTTTCGACATCCTTCGAAGAAATTTGAGTTTTCGACATCCTTCGAAGAAATCTGAGTTTTCGACATCCTTCGAAGAAATCTGAGTTTTCGACATCCATCGAAGAAATTTGATTTTTCGACATCCTTCGAAGAAATTTGAGTTTTCAGCATACTTTGAAGAGATTTGAGTTTCCGCGATCCTTCGAAGGAATTTGAGTTTCCTCGATCCTCTGACAAAATTTGATTTCTTGCAATCCTTTGACAAAATTTGAGTTTTCGCGATCTTTAGACAAAATTTAAGTTTTCGCAATCCTTTAATGAGATTCATGTTTTTTCTGTGATTCTTTGATGAAATTTGTGTTTTATTCATGATGCTTTGATTAAAATGTTTTTTCTGCGAACAACTGACAAAATCAATTTTTTGGTGACCATTTGTCACTTTTTCAGTTATATATTTTTTATGTCTGAATTTCCAGACTGATGACTGGTTTTTCATAATTTTTTGAACTTAATGCCTTAAATTTTCTAAAAATTCGGATAAGAATCACCCCCCCCCCCCCACCCGAATTCATTAATTGGCCATGAAAAATAACACAAAACTTGTCAATCAATCTTGGGGGAAAACCCCACAAAATTTGTTGATCATTCAAGGGAAAAAAAAATTTAATTTCAACAACCTTTCACAGTAAAAAACTTGCAAATGTATCAACAATCGGTTGCGCAAAAATATCACTAATTTGCACTCATTTTTTAAATAATTTTTAGCATTTTTCTGTTGTTCAGGGGGGGGGGGTGTCATTATCCACCTTCTTGGATCAGGGCTGAAACTAGCCTTTTTTGCACCCGGGGCAAACATGGATTTTGACGCACCTTCCCCCCTCTTCTGCAAAGTATATTTACGAAGAGAATTTTACTAATTTTGTTTTTTTATCAGACTTATTTTAAAATTTAAAATATGAAATCATAAAATATGTAATACTGAACTACGTAATTTACAATGGCAGATCCCAGGGTGGGGTGATGGCCAACAAAAATATTCTAAATAAACCTTGATCTCCTTCTTGGTGCGTTTCCAAACAAAAATCACCAAATTGCACGTTTTAGCAGTTTGTCTCCCAGATTTCCAAACTCTTGGAGACACCACGCAAAAGTGTGCCTTTTAAGATGGCGACAATCAAAATAAAGCAAAAATACATATTTTAAAACACAGAAAATACACAAATGTTGAAAAAAAAATCATACATGAACTGTTCGTTAATAATTTTACTACCTGTACAAGAAAAATGTAGTACACACACCTACTTTTAAATACAAAACAACCCTTTTTCAGTTTAAAAAGCATATATAATATTAAGCTTTGACAGAAATTAATCGTTTTTTTCCCTTTAATACATAATTAAATAACATTAAAATTCAAAAAGAATTTAAAATTATTTCATTTTTTAAATAATGTTTAGCATTATTCTGTTGTTCAGGTGATAGGGGGGGGGGGGACATGCTCATGATCCACCTCTTGGATCCACCATTGTTTACCAAGCATAAAAAAAAAATGCAGTACCTGCTACCGTTCTGCTACTGAGTTGCAGAGTACCCAAATGAAACTGCACTTTGATCCCCTTCTTGGTGCATTTCCAAAAAAATCGCCAAATTGGCCCGTTTTTGTGTTTTGTCTCCTAGAATCAAAAACTCTAGGAGACATCATGCAAAAGCATGCATTTAAAGATGGCAACAATAAAAATAAAGCAAAAATACATATTGTAAAACACAGAAAATACACAAATTTTGAAAAAAAAAATGATACATTATCCGCTCGTTAATAATTTTACTACCCGTACAAGAAAAATATAGTACACACACCTACTTTTAAATACAAAACAACCCTTTTTCAGTTTAAAAAGTATATATAATATTAAGCTTTGACAGAAATTAATCATTTTTTTCCTTTAATACATAATTAAATAACATTAAAATTCAAAAAGAATTTAAAATTTCATTTTTTAAATAATGTTTAGCATTATTCTGTTGTTCAGGTGATGGTGGTGGGGGTGGGGTGGGGGAGGGGGGGGGGGTGTCATGATCATGACCCACCTCTTGGATCCACCATTGTTTACCAGGCATAAAAAAAAAAATGCAGTACCTTCTACCGTTCTGCTACTGAGTGGCAGAGTACCCAAATGAAACTGCACTTTGATCCCCTTCTCGGTGCGTTTCCAAAAAAATCGCCAAATTGGCCCGTTTTTGCGTTTTGTCTCTTAGAATCCCAAACTCTAGGAGACATCATGCAAAAGCATGCATTTAAAGATGGCAACAATAAAAATAAAGCAAAAATACATATTTTAAAACACAGAAAATACACAAATTTTGAAGAAAAAAAAATCCTACATTATCTGCCTGGTAATCATTTTATTTTCTGTACAAGAAAAATGTATACACACCTACTTTTAAATACAAAACAACACTTTTTTAGTTAAAAAATATATACAGTAGACTCCCTCAAATCCGCACAGCTTGGGACCAGAGGTTGTGCGGATTTTATAATTTTGCAGATTTCTGGTTATTCTTTTGTTTACATTTTTTAAACAGTAATTTGAATGTAGCTAATGATGTAATCGAAATTATATGAATGCTTGCAATACAGCAAAATATTAAAATAGTAAAGTATTAAACTAAAATAATAAACAGTAAGATAATTTTAAAAATGATTAATATTTTTAAATAAAAATAAAGTTAAATTATTAAAAATTAAATAATTTATGTATAATTAAATATGCATAATAAAGATGAATTATTGAATGAAACTTTCCTCTTAAAGGTACCATGTTAATAATTTCACATAAATATCATAAAGTAAGGAAGTTGTATTTAAGGTTTAGTCAGATTTAATATGCAAAAAAGTTTGATTGATACATATATATATTTAGTAAAAAGATTGTGATTATTACCAATGATATTGGCAATATCTTGATTTTTACCAGAAATAAATTTATACTTATTTCATGAAAAACCATGAGTTCAGTCATACTATCTATAATTACATATTAAAATACATGCAGAATAATTATATAAAACTAAAAAATTCTGTAATTGTGTTCTGGCATCTGAACTAGAACTTTCATTGTTTACATCTGTAATGATGTGTGGATTTTAGGTTTGCAGATTTGAGGGAGTCTACTGTATATATTAAGCTTTGACTGCAATTAATCATTTTTTTCTCCCCTTTAATACATAGTAATTAAATAACATTAAAATTCAAAAAGAATATAAAATATATTTCATTTTTTAAATCATTTTTAGCATTTTTCTATTGTTCAAGGGGGGGGGGGATTGCCCCCCCTCTTGGATCAGGGCCGAAACTAGCCTTTTTTGCACCCGGGGCAAACATGGATTTTGCCCCCCCCCCCTCTTCTGCAAAGTATATTTAGAAAGAGAATTTTACTAATTTTCTAATATTAGATTTACTTTAAAATTTAAAATATGTAATACTGAACTACGTAATCTACAATGGCAGATACAAGGGGGAGATGACTGGCGTCAGAGGGGGGGGGGGGGCATGAACACCAACAAAAATATTCTACTTTAATCCCCTTCTTGGTGTGTTTAAAAAGAAAAATCCCCAAATTGGCATGTTTTTGCGTTTTGTCTCCCAGATTTTCAAACTCTAGGAGACACCACACAAAAGTATGCATTTTAAGATGGCGACAATCAAAATAAAGCAAAATTACATATTTTAAAACACAGAAAATACACAAATTTTGAAAAAAAAAATCATTAACCGCCCTGTAATAATTTTATTTTCTGTACAAGAAAAATGTACAGTTTGTACTACAAACACCTACTTTTAAATACAAAACAACCCTTTTTCAGTTTAAAAAAAAAATATATATATTAAGCTTTGACTTGACAGCAATTAATCCTTTTTTTCTTTTAATACATAATTAAATAACATTAAAATTCAAAACTAGTTAAAAATATATTTCATTTTTTAAATATTTTTTTGCATTTTTCTGTTGTTCAGGGGGGGTGTCATTATCCCTCCCTCTTGGATCCGCCATTGTTTACCAGGCATAAAAAAATGCAGTGCCTGGTGCCGTTCTGCTACTGAGTTAAGAGTACCCAAATTAAACTGCACTTTGATCCCCTTCTTGGTGTTTTCCCAAAAAAATCACCAAATTGGCACGTTTTTGCGTTTTGTCTCCCAGAATTTCCAAACTCTAGGAGACATCACGCAAAAACGTTCACTTTAAGATGGCGACAATAAAAACAGCGTTCAAAATCCTTGGTGGTCCGCTGGTCCGAGACCACCAAAAATTCAATCGGACCACTAATTTGAAAAATTTAATGGTCCGCAGGACCAGTAACTTCCCCTCCCCCCCCCCTCTCTGAAAGGTAAACATAAACTTTCCTGTCCCTGAGAAAACTGCAATCAAACACAAATCGCATAATTTTATTTAAAACAATAAATTTTAAAAAATAGCATTAAACCTTAGTCAGTTGAAATTAGTGGTACTTTGGTTGAGTAGCGGAGTACCGAGTAGTTGTGTAATAAGAAAAAAACACTGATGTGCACATAATGTGAGCTTGTGTGTACATATATATATATACACCTGTGTGTACATACATATAATATACATATATAGTATATATAAATTAACTAATTAAATTTGAAATTTATTTGTGCACTTTTTAAAGACAATTTTTGACAATTCAAAACGGTAGCAAAAAAAGAGAATTGACACATAACAAGTACAATTATTAACCGATATAAAATTAAAACATTCTTCAACCCTCAATTTATTCTGATACCTGAAATCTGTTTATGAAAAATAAAAATGTTTGTTGGTTACTGTAACAATTCATTGAATAATGCAAAACATGTCATATTTATTTTGTAACTGTACCTTATTTTCTTTTGATTAAAAATAAAAAGAGAAAAATAAAAAGAAGGGTACAAAAAGAGATACAGACTTTCTTAACAGAAGACTTATGTAAAACTGACGCTCCACTTGCATGGTAGGGGGGAGGGAGGATTTCAGATTATGTGCAGCCTTGCAAAAAAATTCTTAGTGCACCTTCAACCACTGTTTATTCTGAACGTATATTTTCAGAGGCAGGATAAATTTACAGTAGTAAAAGAAATGCCCTGTTTACTGGCGTTTGGTGTTTTTGCACCATAATTTGAAATATAATAAATTTAATTATTAATTTTTTAATTGCATTTTCAGTTTCTTTATCCAAAATAAGTCTTTTCTGTTTTCCTATATATTTAAAAAAACTTATTTTTATTTGTATAAATGTGAAACTAAATTTTAATCTGGAATTATTTTATGAGGGGTTTTGTTCTTAACTTTTTCTATATTTTGTAGACATATTGTTAAATACAGAGTAAATAATTTTATGAATTATTGCATACATTATACATTGATATTCGAATAACTTTTTACAGATCAGTTATAAGTTCATATGCTTAAAAAATGAAATTCTTACAACTACTCGGCCAAAATTTCACCGAGTACCGAGTACTCGGCAAATTGGCCGAGTACCGAGTATTTACCGAGTACTCGGTACGGCTCTAGTTGAAAGAGATAATCTGAAATGAAATATTTAATTAATAATTTTATAGTTTTTCTTTATGTACTGTTTAATTTTTAACAAATTATTATTTTACATTTTATTATGATGAAAATTTTGGATAACTGCAAAGGAAGTTTCACCCTAGGAAGGGAGAGGGTCACTCAAAGGGTTAAAGGGACGTAATAGAATTTTATGTAGCAGGCTAGTGATGATTACAGCGGACCAGTAAATTCTTATGCTTAGTGGTCCTTGGGACCAGGGACTTTTTTATATGAATTCTACCGCTGAAAAATAAAGCAAAAATACATATTTTAAAACACAGGAAATACAAAAATTTTTAAAAAAAATCACACATTATGAGTTTTGTAATAATTTTACTTTCTGTACAAGAAAAATGTACACACGCCTACTTTTAACAATTTCGAGGGCGGCGTCCTTAAAAAAGGACACCTAAATTTAATTCCAAAACTGACAAATGGCACCAAGAATATTTAATTAAAATCTTCCTATTATAATGTACGCGAAAATAAGCAAGTTCGTATTTTCTAATAAATTTGTTTATAAATTCCGGTGTCAGTCCATTATTGCATCGGTTTATGAACAGAATTACTCTGCACCGGTAAAGGTTATATACTACAAAACAACCATTTTTTAGTTTAAAAAGTATATATATATTAAGCTTTGACAGCAATTAATCATTTTTTTCCTTTAATACTTAATAAAATAACATTAAAATTTTTAAAAAATTAAAAATTATTTCATTTTTTAAATAAATTTTAGAATTTTTATTTTGTTCAGGGGGAGGGGGGTCATCATCCCCTCTTGGATCAGGAACGAAACTAGACTTTTTTGCACCGGGTGCAAACATGGAACGGGCGGGGCACCCCCCCCCCTCTTCTGCAAAGTATATTTACAAAGATAATTTTACTAATTTTCTAATATCCAATTTATTTTAAAATTAAAAATATGAAAACATAAAATATGTAATACTGAACTACGTAATCTAGAATGGCGGATCCAAGGGGTAGGTGACAGAGGTCATGACACCCCCCACCCTTGAAAACCAACAAAAATATTTTAACTAAACTTTGATCCCCCCCCCCTTCTTGGTGCATTTCCAAACCAAATCACAAAATCGGCATGTTTTTTCGGTTTGTCTCCCAGATTACCAAACTCTAGGAGACAACACGCAAAAGTGTGCATTTTAAAATGGCGACAATCAAAATAAAGCAAAAATACACATTTTAAAACACAGAAAATACACAAATTTTGAAAAAAAAAATTATACATTATCCGCTCGTTAATAATATTACTACCTGTACACGAAAAATATAGTACACACACCTACTTTTAAATACAAAACAACCCTTTTTCAGTTTAAAAACTATATATAATATTAAGCTTTAACAGAAATTAATCATTTTTTCCCCTTAATACATAATTAAATAACATTAAAATTCAAAAAGAATTTAAAATTATTTCATTTTTTAAATAATGTTTAGGATTATTCTGTTGTTCAGGTGATGGGGGGGGGGGTCATGCTCATGACCCACCTCTTGGATCCACCATTGTTTACCAGGCACAAAAAAAAAAAAAAAAATGCAGTACCTGCTACCGTTCTGCTACTGAGTTGCAGAGTACCCTAATGAAACTGCAATTTGATCCCCTTCTCGGTGCATTTCCAAAAAAATCGCCAAATTGGCCCGTTTTTGCATTTTGTCTCTTAGAATCCCAAACTCTAGGAGACATCATACAAAAGCATGCATTTAAAGATGGCAACAATAAAAATAAAGCAAAAATACATATTTTAAAACACAGAAAATACACAAATTTTGAAAAAAAAAAATCATACATTATCCGCTCGTTAATAATTTTACTACCTGTACAAGAAAAATATAGTACACACACCTACTTTTAAATACAAAACAACACTTTTTCAGTTTAAAAAGTACATATAATATTAAGCTTTGACAGAAATTAATCATTTTTTCCCCTTAATACATAATTAAATAACATTAAAATTCAAAAAGAATTTAAAATTATTTCATTTTTTAAATAATGTTTAGAATTATTCTGTTGTTCAGGTGATAGGGGGGGGGGGTCATGCTCATGTCCCACCTCTTCGATCCACCATTGTTTACCAGGCACAAAAAAAAAATGCAGTACCTGCTACCGTTCTGCTACTGAGTTGCAGAGTACCCTAATGAAACTGCACTTTGATCCCCTTCTCGGTGCATTTCCAAAAAAATCGCCAAATTGGCCCGTTTTTGCATTTTGTCTCTTAGAATCCCAAACTCTAGGAGACATCATGCAAAAGCATGCATTTAAAGATGGCAACAATAAAAATAAAGCAAAAATACATATTTTAAAATACAGAAAATACACAAATTTTGAAAAAAAAAAAAAAAAAATCCTACATTATCCGCCTGGTAATCATTTTATTTTCTGTACAAGAAAAATGTATACACACCTACTTTTAAATACAAAACAACACTTTTTTAGTTAAAAAATATATACAGTAGACTCCCTCAAATCCGCACAGCTTGGGACCAGAGGTTGTGCGGATTTTATAATTTTGCAGATTTCTGGTTATTGTTTTGTTTACATTTTTAAAACAGTAATTTGAATGTAGCTAATGATGTAATCGAAATTATATGAATGCTTGCAATATAGCAAAAATATTAAAATAGTAAAGTATTAAACTAAAATAATAAACAGTAAGATAATTTAAAAAATTATTAATATTTTTAAATAAAAATAAAGTTAAATTATTAAAAATTAATGTATAATTAAATATGCATAATAAAGATGAATTATTGAATGAAACTTTCCTCTTAAAGGTACCATGTTATCATGTTAATAATTTCACATAAAAATCAAAGTAAGGAAGTTTATTTAAGGTTTAGTCAGATTTAATATGCAAAAAAGTTTGATTGATACATATATATATTTAGTAAAAAGATTGTCATTATTACCAATGATATTGGCAATATCTTGATTTTTACCAGAAATAAATTTATACTTATTTCATGAAAAACCATGAGTTCAGTCATATTATCTATATTTACATATTAAAATACATGCAGAATAATTATATAAAACTAAAAAATTCTGTAATTGTGTTCTGGCATCTGAACTAAAACATTCATTGTTTACATCTCTAATGATGTGTGGATTTTAGGTTTGCAGATTTGAGGGAGTCTACTGTATATATTAAGCTTTGACTGCAATCAATCATTTTTTTTTTTCCTTTAATACATAGTAATTAAATAACATTAAAATTCAAAAAGAATATAAAATATATTTCATTTTTTAAATAATTTTTAGCATTTTTCTATTGTTCAAGGGGGGGGGGATTACCCCCCCCTCTTGGATCAGGGCCGAAACTAGCCTTTTTTGCACCCGGGGCAAACATGGATTTCCCCCCCCCCCTCTTCTGCAAAGTATATTTAGAAAGAGAATTTCACTAATTTTCTAATATTAGACTTACTTTAAAATTTAAAATATGTAATCATAAAATATGTAATACTGAACTACGTAATCTACAATGGCAGATACAAGGGGGAGATGACTGGCGTTAGAGGGGGGGGGGGGTCATGAACACCAACAAAAATACTCTACTTTAATCCCCTTCTTGGTCTGTTTCAAAAAAAAAAAATCCCCAAATTGGCATGTTTTGTCTCCCAGATTTTCAAACTCTAGGAGACACCACACAAAAGTATGCATTTTAAGATGGCGACAATCAAAATAAAGCAAAAATACATATTTTAAAACACAGAAAATACACAAATTTTGAAAAAAAAAATCATTATCCACCCTGTAATAATTTTATTTTCTATACAAGAAAAATGTACAGTTTGTACTACAAACACCTACTTTTAAATACAAAACAACCCTTTTTCAGTTAAAAAAAATATATATATATATGTTAAGCTTTGACTTGACAGCAATTAATCCTTTTTTTCTTTTAATACATAATTAAATAACATTAAAATTCAAAACTAGTTAAAAATATATTTCATTTTTTAAATAATTTTTTGCATTTTTCTGTTGTTCAGGCGGGGGGTGTCATTATCCCCCCTCTTGGATCCGCCATTGTTTACCAGGCATAAAAAAATGCAGTGCCTGGTGCCGTTCTGCTACTGAGTTAGAGTACCCAAATTAAACTGCACTTTGATCCCCTTCTTAGTGTTTTCCCAAAAAAATCAACAAATCGGCACGTTTTTGCGTTTTGTCTCCCAGAATTTCCAAACTCTAGGAGACATCACGCAAAAATGTTCACTTTAAGATGGCGACAATAAAAATAAAGCAAAAATACATATTTTAAAACACAGGAAATACGAAAATTTAAAAAAAAAAAAATCACACATTATGAGTCTTGTAATAATTTTACTTTCTGTACAAGAAAAATGTACACACGCCTACTTTTAACAATTTCGAGGGTGGCGTCCTTAAAAAAGGACACCTAAATTTAATTCCAAAACTGACAAATGGCATCAAGAATATTTAATTAAAATTTTCCTATTATAATGTACGTGAAAATAAGCAAGTTCGTATTTTCTAATAAATTTGGGTGTCAGTCCATTATTGCATCGGTTTATGAACAGAATTACTCTGCACCGGTAAAGGTTATATACTACAAAACAATCATTTTTTAGTTTAAAAAGTATATATATATTAAGCTTTGACAGCAATTAATCATTTTTTTCCTTTAATACTTAATAAAATAACATTAAAATTTTTAAAAAAATAAAAATTATTTCATTTTTTAAATAAATTTTATCATTTTTATGTTGTTCAGGGGGAGGGGGGTCATCACCCCCTCTTGGATCAGGAACGAAACTAGACTTTTTTGCACCGGGTGCAAACATGGAACGGGCGGGGCAACCCCCCCCCCCCCTCTTCTGCAAAGTATATTTAGAAAGATAATTTTACTAATTTTCTAATATCCGACTTATTTTAAAATTAAAAATATGAAATCATAAAATATGTAATACTGAACTACGTAATTTAGAATGGCGGATCCAAGGGGGAGGTGACAGAGGTCATGACCCCCCCCCCCTTGAAAACCAACAAAAATATTTTAACTAAACTTTGATCCCCCCTTCTTGGTGCATTTCCAAACCAAATCACAAAATCGACATGTTTTTTCGTTTTGTCTCCCAGATTACCAAACTCTAGGAGACAACACGCAAAAGTGTGCATTTTAAAATGGCGACAATCAAAATAAAGCAAAAATACACATTTTAAAACACAGAAAATAGACAAATTAAAAAAAAAAAAATCATACATTATCTGCACTGTAATAATTTTACTTTCTGTATAAGAAAAATGTACACACACCTACTTTTAAGTATACAAAATAACCCTTTTTCAGTTTAAATATATATATATATATATATATATATATATATTAAGCTTTGACAGCAATTAATCATTTTTTTCCTTTAACACAAAAATCTTAAAATATTTATAATCAGCACTAAGTATTTGACTATTTTGATATTTGCGAACCCTGCCAAAATTTTTTTATCTTAAGTGATAGAGTATTTTATGAACTTTTTTGGATTTTAATATCATCCCCCCCTCCCTCCTCTGCCTGTTTCTTTTTGAAAATCGCAGTTGTAGGGGTTATTTTGGGTGTTATTGAAAAAAAGGTGTTAAAAGGGGGTTTTGTTTTTCTTAAATCCTGACTTAATAATATTAAAGCATTTTGGTTGCCAGAATGATTGGTACTTTTTTTTTTTTTTTTGCTTATTTTAAAATATTTTTTCTCTTTATTCGATCAGAAAATGTAAAAGGATTTATACATACAGCAACCAGAAACAACATACTATACATACAGACTTGCCAATCTCCGAGACCCAAAAATCGGATTTTATTTCAGAATTCGGGTTTTTATTTTTCCCAGTAAAAACATTATTTTAAAAATGTAATCACGTTCTGTACCAGTTTAATTACGAAACAATAATGAAGAACTTCATTATTATTCGAGACAAATTACCGATATGATAATAAAAATTTCAAGCTATTAAAAAATGTGTATGAAACTCAAGGGCACAGGAAAACGTGGAAAATCAGAAATATTGGCAAGTCTGTATAATATTTTCACAACATTTATTTGTGAAAAAAGTAATAACATCAGAATGAATGAAATAGGTACTTACATATTTCCGAGAAAAAGTATTTTTTCAACTTCCAAGGAGCTCACGCTGTCGCCGTAGCAATGGCGTCCGCTTCCTCCTTCCTCGCTGGAGAGTTCATCAAAACAACAACACCGACTTCATCCGGGACTTCGCGCAGCCTTCGTCTTTCAACCAATCAGATTTGCGCTTCCAGAAAAACTCTAATTTCGCCCAAATTTCACCGTGTTTCGATATTGGGCAGTTATATGTCGTTGGTGAGTTACCAATCAGCACGTTTTCATCGGCAAATGAGCTCATAGTGTTAGCTTTAGTTGATGAAATATAGCCTCATCAAAACCGGTTCTCATATGTTGCTCGCAATGATATACGTGTATTATTTCTCGAGCAACTTTCGAGGAATTGATGAAAGGCCTAGCAAAATGCGACCAGTCGCTGCTACTAGGGTAATTTGTTACAAAAATTTAACATTAAATGTAGAACTAATTGAATGAAATAACTTAATATCTGTCCCTTCTCGGGCTTAAACAATGTAGGAAATAAATTTTGTTTTTTTAATTTGTTCTTCAAATTACGTTTTTGTTTAATCGTATATCGAATAGCTGTTTAAGGGGGCAATTTACCTCAACATTGATGAAAACATCGATTTTATATTAAATGAAAACCTGTTTAATTGTGAATATTTTGAAACGTCATTTTTGCCGAAACGCAAATTCTATCACGATATATTGTAAATTTTGATAATACACATAGCGCAATCACCCACACAAATTAGAACTTTATGATGGCTTTTCTCCGTGTTCATATTTTCTTCACTTTTATGTTTTAAAAATGGTAGGCTTTTTCTTTTGTATTTGAAATAAAGATTCAAATTCTTTTACGCATATTATATGTGATAAATAAATCCGAGCATGAAATTAGCCTTCAGGTTTTTTCTTTTGTTTTGTCTTGTTTTTTAAGTAAAAGTACACATAATACTTATTGCACAATATACTTAATACACATTTGAAAATCTTTAAAATATATCAACATTTAAAAAAGTAGTAGGGGTTTTACAAAATTCAAATTATTTTAACATTTTTAAAAATTGTAATTAAAAATGCGACTTTTTTTTTTAAATGTACTTTTAGTTGAACCTTGAAATGCAGTGAGTTCACCATATGAACAATATTTGTTAAACAAAAAAATGTTGAAAAGGTAAACTGTCTCCTAAACAGATTATTTTTATTATAAATGCGCTTTTATATGTAAGATACTCAGCAAAATTATATGCGGTAAAATTCTAAACGAATTTAATTTTTTTTTAATATATTATATATAAAAAAAAATATCTACCATTAAATTATATCTTTAAGTTAATGAGAGTAAAACACCGTGGAAAAAAATGTGAAAACGACTAAATTAGCAAATACAAGGTGTGTAAAAAATATAAGTCCCATAGTTGTGCGTGTCTGTAAGTAGAGCTTTTCACATTATTTAATAATGAAATTCTTATTTTATCAAGGAAAATTATTGCTATAATAATAAAATCTGAGTGTAGAAAAGTGTAGGTAACCATTCCGGTGCAAACCATTCTGCTCTGCGAGTCGACCATAGTTAAACGCCGTGTTAGGCTTAATGAAAACCATATGCTAACATATGACAGCTAAATGATAATTTCTACTACTTGAAATCATGTTTGTTCAGCTTATTTTCACACAAAACATGTATATCGTATCCATTTATAATGTATTAAGTTCTAAATTAAAATTAAGCTTTCATAAACATAGAAATCAGATCTATACAAACGATACTGTTGACATTCTGATTCAAATTTCAGCAAATCTAGAAACAATTGAATGACTCTTTGAACGCTTCATAAAAAAATACAGGTTAACGTCGAAGCTGCTCTTAAAATATTTGTAAAAGTATATTATAAGCTTTAAATATTTTAACTTTGTTTAAAACCTCTAAAAACTATCCAATTAAGTTCTAAATTTAAGGGCCGAATCAACAACAACAAGTTCTAAATTAAAAATAACAGATAACTATCCCCATCTGGTGGAAAAAAGATATAACTTTCGCTCCATGAAAATGTCGTGAAAGAACATTGCATTACATGATTTTTTTTTCTTTGTTCATTTGAGTTTGCTATTCTTTTGCAAAATTTCAGATTTCCTGTGACATTTGTGTTCTGTCTTATATGACAAATTAAAAATTATCCGAATTTGAATATAAAAAACTTTCAAATGCATTTACAATAAAGATTTATTTCAATGGCACTTTAGCATTAGTTAAAGGGAAATTAAAGGTTCAATTTTTTCTGTACCGAAGATTGCGAGCAGCGCCTCTGTAGGCCGTTTTGATTCCCAATAAATCAGTAGCTTATGTTTCTTGCTAATTCTTTTGGCTTCATCTATTAGCAATTAATTAAACAAATAAACGTTCTGTTGTAATCGTACTCTTTTTAAATGCATTTTATCAGATTTGAAGACATTGCAAATAAAATGAATATTTCTTATCGGTACAACATATTTTAATTATCTTGCATATAAAATTATGAATTTTAACATAGTTTGTAGCGAAAAAAAAGCCACGCTAAACAGCAAATTTTTAATGTAGAGGGAACCTAAACAAGCATTTGTAACATAGAATGTGTAGCTGAAAATGGAGCGTTTAAGCGTTGGTGACTAAACTTTTGTTTGCACAATTTCTTTGTTCGAGTCATAAAAAATCAAATGATAATGCTTTTTGATTAACAATGTGCGTGTGGCATGAATTTTTTTTTTTTTTTTTTTAATTTTTTTTTTTAAGTCAGAAAAATAAAATATATTTTTTAAATATTGTTTTGAAGATTTATCCTTCACATTCCTTCATTTTAACGGGGTTATATACAAGTTCGGAAATAAACGTACCCAAGGTAAGCCCTCTGCACCCCTTTATGTATATTTATACAGACATAAAACGACCATGTTCACTTACATTACATTGAATTGTACTGTATGTAATTTCCACCACTATTTTAATTCAATTTCAACAATAACCAAGATTCAAATAGTCACAAAAATATAAAATTGTCAAATAGATTGAAAACAATTAGAAACTCGACTAATTTAATATGCTATAAAAAAATATATATATTTAAATAGAAAATAGCCTCACTAAAAATAAAAATAAAGTACCATTTTTTAAAAAATATTAGGGAAATCTAATGATAGTTATAAAATTAAATTTTAAGGTGCTCTTTCACATCAAAAATAAACAAATAGAAATAATAATAATCAAATATCTTCTTAAACCATTCTATTTTGATTTCATCATTAAACAACATAGTCGATCATTAGAATCGAAAAAGATGCATTTTAATAGATTTTGGAAGTTTAAGGGAAACATCATTTTCCCCATGCAATGCGTTAATGAACCATCAAGTTTCATTAAATGACGGAACAAATTACTTCCACAGCGAAAATATAAATACTAGTGAGTATTTTTAAAAATACACAGCGACTAATATCGTTGGATATTTACATGAGGCTTGTAATTGTGCCATGACTATTATAAATATGATCAATTTAAATATTATATTCACAAAAGTATTCTGAAAAGTGTTTAATGCTTATGTAATCCACGATCATAAACGATTCCCATGTGTAGTTCAATAGCGTGCGAAATGAAAGGAATCAATTTTTCGATAATCACTTGAGAATTAAGAAAACACATAATTTTCGCAAAATAATTACTCTAAATTGTCCAATTTTCCTCCTAATCCAATACTAAATATTTTAGATAAATTTAGGAATTGTGATTTATCTAATAGAATTTATCATATTTAAGGAAATTTTACTTGTAAAATGACAATCAATTGTACAATTGTGATGCACTTATTACAAACAAGGATTATCTAGCTCAAAAAAAGCTTTCCATATCAGGAGAAAGTTCATTATATTTCTCCTTTTTGTAGACTAAGAACTTTAAAATAAGCACTTATTTAATATAGATGTTATTAAGGCGAGTGGTAAGGTTTATTCTGTGAGAAAAAAGCATATTTAAAAAAACAAAAACAATTACACGATACAGGTAACGCTGATTTATTTAATTAATTTCCATATAATAATACAACATCTGAACGATATTTTTCTAAACTTCTATGGCAAAATATTGGTAAATAAGCCGCTGGCAGCAAATCTCCGCAGGCGCCTCATTAAAAAAAAGAGAATCCAAGTCTCATTTTACAAAAGAATATTTCATAAATATGAAATTCAAATTCAAAAGATGTTATTCAGTTAACAAGTTGCTGAATGTATTTTTGTGGGTAATTTTTTTGAATCAATAATTGTCAAGTTTACGAACAGTTTACCCCTATTATACTCAAACATAAAATTCTAACGAATGTTTTAAAAACAATTTTAAAAGTCGGAAATGAAAAATATTTGCCGGCTGAATATATTTGAATATATTATTGACTGTATTTGAAGTCATCCATGAGCTTAAATTGATGAATGAGATTTGAAAATATTGTCGATATTTGGTAGCGCATACAATTTCTTTAGACCTTAGGCACAGAATAACCTATGCTACTTTCCTCAAAAAAAAAAAAAAAAAAAAAAATATATATATATATACACCGTAAGTGAAGATTTTTTTTTTTTTTTTTTTAAGCAAAAAAAAAAAAAAAAAAAAAAAAAAAAAAAAAAATCTTTAAAACAATTAAAAAAAAAACAATTAAATGAACGCATCAAGGCTGATAACATCGTAAACTAAATGTTGTTCATCTAACTTTACAAAAGATCTACAAGACAGTCTGGTCAAGAAAGTAAGTAATTTTCATGATTATTTTACATAACTCTTTTTATCGCGGCTTTTAATGTCTGCGATACCCCCCAAATCAATGTTATTTATACATTACAGCAGGGTATAAGACTTTATATATATATATATATATATATATATATATATATATATATATATATAAGACATTTTATTTATTGGTGCAATATCCCAACACAGCAGTTAATGTAAATTGTTCATAGAATTCTCAATATATAGCGACACTGAGTTACTTTTTCATGCTAAAGTTTTATTTATCATTTAAGCTGTTTTGCATTGTTATTGCTTAAATTAACTTCGTAAATTTTGTAAAATTAATTAAACTTGAAACGCACAAAAATAGATTATTTAGAAAGATAATTTAGTTCACTTTAAAAATTTGCAATTAGAAAACTGACAATAATTATGCTAAGTATATAATGTTCTGCTTATTGCAGCTGTTGAACATGTACATTTTAATCAATAATTTGTATTTTTATATTCTAATTTTTTTAAATTATATTTTACCTGCTTAAAACGAGGTATTATATCATCTGAGTAAATACTTTTTAAATCGGAGTTGTTGAGTTACAAAGGATTAAGAAATAAAACATCAATAAAAAGTTTCAGGGATGATATATTTGTTTAAAGGCCTTACTTATTTATTTTATATAGACTTATATAGACTACTTATTTATTTTTGCGTTTATCAAGTGCTAAAGAAATCACTTTTTTGCCTTAACACTCATATATTGAAAAAAAAATCACAAGGAAAAAAAATTTATAAATAAATAACAGAATTAGGCGGTACTGATTACAGTGGATATAAGAAATATATAGTTTAATTTTTTCGTTTATCTCTCGTTGATTAAATTCATTGTTGAAAATGGTATACAATTGTAACACCATAAAGAGTAATTGACGAACAAACGTTGGTAACAAAACAATGCTTTAAGATTAATTAACTTATAATTAAGTTCTATGATTATTAAGATTGTATTTTTATGTGAAAAAACACTTTGAAACAGGTATTCAAAATTCTTAGGTATGGAGAAGTGATGGAAACATCCATTATAAAATTCGATCTTTATACATAAAAAACAAGTTGATATAAATAAAAGAATGTAGCAATAAAAAAGAAATTTTAATAATATGAGACATTTTAATTAAAATGTTTTTTGTATAAACAAACAGATTCTTTTTTTAAAAGTGTGACATTTCTTCTAGTTTTCTGCAAAATTTTGCCAGAAGATGATAAAACGAATAATAGTTTTTCATATCTTGAAAAACTAAATTTATTCAAATTAAGGAGAAAGTTTGGTTAATATTTTTTCAGTGTAAAATGTGTAAGAAAATTTGAATTTTCTGAAAAGTTTTAGAAAGAATTGTACAGAGGACTTTTGATTTGTATCTTAGCACTGTAAAAAATGCTCAAGCGTTAACGACAAATTAATGAGAAATTTATTTTAACTTTGCATAAATGAGTTATTTCTGTTCAAATTTGTTATAACATATTTTCAAAAGCACGAAATTAATAAACATTGTTATATTGCTTATAAAATAAATAAAACACTACTTAACGAATATAAAAAAAAAAAAAAAACTAGCGAATATATTTTGAAGGCGGAGTTTCTATAATTTAAAACTTAGATCAATTCTAAAATATACATAAATGAAAGAAGTAAAATGTCGTGTCATTTTCAGAAAATGTATTTCAGAATAGCTGCAATCAAAATAAGAAAATACTACACGATGCAGCAAATGTCTTTCCAGTTATTATCTTAATATTATACCTACAATTATATCTGAGAGGCCTGAATTTAGTTTTATCAAATGAAACGTATATTTCCATATAATTACAATAATGAAGATAATTAAGAAAACGCGTGTAATTTGAAACCACTGCTGCGCTAAATAACTGCTTACAAATGCAATTAATAATGTTCTGTTAAGCTTTAAATGCGAAAACATTGGAATACAGGACCTTTGAGTAAATGTATTTTTGTATCAGCCGTATTAAAAATCTCACCCATTAAAAATTGCCGCTTTTTGTTAAATAATAAAATTAAATAATATATTAAATATACACTTTATCGCCGATAGACACCCGACAATTAAAGATATGTTGAAAGAAATTTAGAGAAAGACTGTAAGGATTTTCATGTTTTTTCCGGGAAGAAAAAAACATATTTGAACTCATATTTATCAATGAAGATTTGGTTTCGAGTACAATTAGGTTATCAACAAAAAATTAAATAAACACAAAAATATTTCAGATTACCCGCTATCATAATAATTTCTATATTATCTACGGCTGAAACAAATCATTGTTTAGGACGTGAACAATGTTTGTGAGCATTTGTGCAATAATATCAAGTATGCTCATAAAAATATGAACCTTTCTTTTAATAATTCAAAATTCCACGTGTTTTTAACTACCTTTAGTTGCGCATAGGTATGTTTCGTTCACAGTTTATTAGTCAATTATATAGGGGAAAATGTATATGAAAACACCAGTCTAATATGCTCAAAATCGAAAAAGATAACAGCGATGATATAAGAAAAAATGTTTTAAATCCGAAGTTTTCGGGAATTTTTATCAACGTGGTGTATACACAGTCTGATAAAATATATGCTTATAAACAGATGTATATAAATATGGTAGAAAAACATTTACATAAACACAGCAGAAAATAGATTGGCAAAGCAAACATACATTAATAATAACGTTTATAGGTACAAACACATTTCTTTCGTTTATAATAGAAAGGGGTAGATCCTTCAAGTTAAATTTATTTGGTTGTATTTTCTTTATTGTTAAAATAAGAGACGCATAAAATATATAATGTGAACTTTAAAATTTCACAGTCTTACTTAAAAGGCGGCTAAAGCAATGAAAAATATGTTACAAGTTTGAAACAATAATAATGTTTATAGGAACAAACACATTTCTTTCTTTTATAATATAAAATTTTAAATCATTCATGTTTAATTTATTTGGTTGTGCTTCCTATATTGCTAAAATAGGAGATGCATTTTAATAACTGTCACTATCAAACTATCAGCAAGGTACATTTCAATATAATTCATTGTTTTAACATCTGCGCACAGATATGCATTCTTTATTACAGCTGAAGAAATGCATTTGAAGTTATTTATCTGCAGCAGATCTGATTGTACGTTATTAAAAAAACTTGTTAAAACATATTTCCATCCCCACTTTTTAAGGAAAAACCATTACTAATCCATATTTGTACTTGTACTTTCTCGACATCTTTGTGAGCTCCCACGATATTTGACTGGAAATTTTTATAAGTTACATCGAGTGTTGAATACTAGTTTTTGAAAACAGATGTGACATCATTCGGAAAAGTGTAGTTCAAATGTATTTCATACGAATGCTCATATCTTATCAAAATCTTATTACAGACTCATCCACTAGTGTATGTCTAAGAGTAGTTAGGCACTCATTCAAAACTTAAGAAATACGTTGTCTTTTTATGCTAAATGTGTGTTCACGCATTCGTAATAGTTCAAGTTTTACAAATTTCAAATATTGATAGCTTTAAATAGTAAGTGATGCATGTAAAAACATGTAAAACTGCCATAAAGCTATAGTGTCTCTCCTAAACTTCAATTGCAATTAGTTATCAGTGCTGTTGCATGCTAATTAAGTATCTAAAATTCCCTCTTAACAGTTACCCCATATGTCTATAATTACTTCCCAAAGACTATGGGGTATTTGTGAACATAAATATTTGCGTCGAGATGGTAAAATGAAAAATATTATAAAGTTATTACACAGATTATTTCACCGCTAGATGACCTGCTCGGCATTGTCGAGCCCATAATAATAAACTTATCTATACATAAAATCAGTGTTGAGAGATTTTATGTTTTTAAACGAAAAGATATTGAAACCGAATATAATGATTGGAGTTCTACTGCCTTCGTCGGCGTGCACCCCGTAATTTGCATGAGTTTATATTTTTAAATGGAAATCTGTACAAACGAACCAATATTTGGACCCCACATTTCCCTTCAGCCAGCAGCATACACCGCGCGTTCTACGCACTCTCTGGTCTGTTTTGAACTTATATTTTTAAGCGAAAAAATGTTTTTAAACGACCATAATGTTGAGGATATACTACCTTCTATTTTAAAATGGAATTTTATCCAAACGAACTAAGATTCCCATTATAATAATTGTCGATTTAATTTCTACTATACAGATATATAAAAATTTAGATACTGGGCAAAATTTCAACATAAAACATAATGTTTTACCTAATCACATATGACTGCATATGAGGCTTAATACGACCGAAAATAGAACAAAACATTTACAAAAAACTGTTCGTATGTGCTCCATTTTCATAAAAGGTGCTGGGTATTTATGACGATAATTCTGTTGGACTTTGACAGAGATTTGGGGCAAAAGTTCAGTGACATTTTTTTGCGGTAATTATAACGTACCAAACATTGATTAAGAACAACAACTGACATTTGTTTTATCTTATTGAACCGGAAACTATTCACATGCACGGCAAAACTTTTTCTCAATTTGAACTGTTAAGGTTGGGATTACGGTGCCTCGCTCGACCGTATCTTACGCTCGAACGTGGGATAGGCGTCCCTGCGATCAGACGTAACTTCGTATCACTGTGCCTAGGCGCAAGTCCTAGTGCTTCGGCGTAAGTCCTCCTGCAGTCAGCCAATCACAGACCGCAGTTACATTTGCTGTGGTTGCGCGCGCATCCACTTGTGTCTTAATTTACGGCTGCTTCCAAGCTGTCGTAAGGTCGCGAGGCACTGTAATGCCGTTTACGTTTTGTTTATATCATAAGTCTCAAAGTTGATCTTAAGTGAGGCTCCGTAATCCCAGCCTTAGGAGGACATTTGTAAACGCGAGCAGAGAAGCAGAAACTCCCAAAACGCTACCAACCTGTCAAAAGGGATGTAAACCTTTAATTTCAACTTCATTTAAGTATCAGTTACTCTCACACGAGTATCATCGCTCTTGTTCTGAAATAGCCCCATGATCATAATTATCCCCATCTAACTGTAAATATGTATTCATCATGATTTCTATAATTCGTGAAAGTTACAAGCTGTCAATCAAGAAAATAAGTCATATAAATAAAAGGAATTTCAAATATAATTTTCTTCTCTGAGTTACCAGCACAGATTATCCATTTTAACGAGCACGCCCATTTTTGTAATGTTATAACATACATGGATAAATCTCACACCATTTTGTCTCCCATTATAAATTTGGATAAATACGTTTTAATGATAAATCTACTGTTGTATACTTTAAAATGCATCAATTACTACTTCATTTTAGGGAAAAATATCATGCTTTTTATATTTATTTACAGATTTTGCAGCAGTTTCTGAAAAAATCCCCTTTTTTATTAATAGCAACGATTTATTTTACACTTTAAAACATGAAAATTTTTACAAAATTAGCATTAATTACCTTTAATACTCTTATATCAATGTATACATATAGCTTTCATGTTACTTTATCAATAAATTTTAGCTTGTATGTGCAATCCCGTAAAAAACAGGTATCGAACACTTTCGTACAAGTGAGGGATTTATACATTCCAAGAATTATCTACCACCTTCCGATGGAACAAAGAAGAAATATTCCTTCACACATCCTTTCGTGACCTTAATCTTGAAAGGTACAAGTCAAGTCAGAAGCGTCTTCAAAAATACCTTTTTATCCCTTTTATCGAAGAAAAAATAATTGGGGTCAAATATATACCGGCGCGTGCGCTGACGGTTTAAATATCACGAATCAAAACGACACCATCGTGATATTGTTTCCAATAAATTATACATGAACATTTATGATACAGTACAAAATAAATACCCATCATTTATTTGGATAAGTTAAACTTATTTGCTGTTAAATATTTTTCTATTGTTTATAAAATTAAGCGTAAGATTAAAAAAGTTAATTAAGCATAAAAATAGTTATGAATGCGTAAGAAAAATTAGCTATTCGATAAAATGTATTAAATTATTTATTAATAAAAAGGATGGATGAGCTGTTTCACACGGTAACATTAAAAAAAAAATCTAGCACTCTTGTGATTTTTATAAAGATAGTAATGTAAATACGCAATCAATTAATAATATCCCCCGAGCACTTTAGTAGAACAAAGATGAAAGATTAATTAAAATATTTTTGTGGAGTGAAACGATTTATCCAAAAAAATGTAATTATAAAAAAACCTCCAAGCTATTTTGAGAAAAAACTCATAAATGCTCTGTGAAAACATGTGCGTATTTTTCTATTATAAGGAAAGTTAACAGAAATTTTATTGGTTAAGCTTATTTTTCGACTATAAATTGATAATATATATATATATATATTCTAGATGTATATGTATATATATATATATAAATATGTGTGTGTGTTTGTGTGTTTCGGGAGGGGTCGAGTTTAAAAACGTATTACTTCAATATAACATTCGTCATTTTTATTAGATTAATAAAGGAAGTTTTAGGTACACTAACCAGCAGTGCACTTTTGGTTCTAGGAACATTGTTTGAGTTATTAATACCAATATTCGTCTTCTATGTTATGCAAAAAAGAAATATATTCTGTCTGAAATTAGAAATTGTTAAATGAAAATTTTCAACTGTTTTGTGGGTTTTTTACTAATCACTAATCACTAATCACCCACTCGTGGAGAGCCAACATTTCGGTATAGGAACTGATTAACGAAATTTTAGTAGAATGTGTAGAAATATATAGTTCATATTTAGAGGTACAATAAAGATTTTGAATACCTTTGCGTCTATGAGCGAATATTTCTAAAGACTAGTTTTCAAATATATTATCGGTTCCATGAAATGTTTAATTAGGTTTCGTTTTTACCTTATTAAATGTCGAGTTCTTGTTAAAGTATTTTGGAAATGACAGAAAGATTTTCATAATTATACTTGACGCATGATTTTTCTTTCTTCTTTGTTTCTAGAACCTTTTAATTAATAAATGTCTATATTCGTCTCCTTTATAAAGTTTTAAGTATAAAAGTTACGCGCTCTGACATTTTTCGCACAATTTCAAGTCTTATTACATGACATTTTAACTACGTTCTTAAAAAGCTTTGGCGGATACGATTACGCACTTCAGACAATTCAGTTTTTTTTTTTTTTTTTTTTTTTTTTTTTTTTTTTTTTTTTTTTTTTTTTTACGACTTGATCGATAAAAGCTTATGAGAAGCCTTACATGCAGAATTTTCGTTGTTTTCCTTGTCATTCATTTATTGATTGTAGGAACATTATAGAAACATACAAAATTATGTAATTGTGGTGAAAGTGTATCCTAAACTTCGATCGGTTAAGTCGATTAATTTTCCGTGTTACTGAGAGTCAGTTCATCACGTATGTTGATGTAACTATTGTAAATAAATATTGCTTTTCAAGACAACTGCTTGTTTTTTAGAGTCATGGAGTCATTGCTTCAAAACAATGGGTAACTATAATTAAAACGTCTGAAAATCCATAACAATCTACGGGATTTTCGGTTGAATTTTGGTCGTATAGATAGATAAATGCATCACATTTTTTATATACATATTTGTTAATTCATGCGTCCGAGGAATAAAATTTGAGTTACGTCTATAACGTTATTACTAATATATAGTAATTTATTACCTATAAAAAATGTAATTATTAAAATACCGAATTGCTATTTACTGTTGTTAACATTCCCACTGTTTCTAAAACATACTATATAAAACATTCGTGCTACACGCAGATTTTCTATTATACGTATTCTTACTTTAACGCACTTCTTTGTCACAAAATGTTCATATGCTATTACATGTAAAATATACTGGTATCGCAATATATAAATTTTTCTAATCAATTTTTAAAAAGTGTATATTTAAATCCTTGATATATATTTTATTGTGTTATTCTCTAAAAGTCGAAAAAATATAATTTATGCAAAAAGAAAATTGCATAAAAAAATTCTGCGTTTTACCTGTAGTGGAAAAAGTTTACTAAAATTTATATTTACTGTTACATTCTCTTGGAGTATATTTTTTAACCACTAACTTAGGGGAATTTCTTTTTCGTAAAACCATCCGTGCAGTTTGATGCAGGAAAAAAAAACCTACATATTTCTTTTTAATGTGGCTTTTCCTTTTCTTTCTCAGCTTTAAAACGTATTATTTCCTTTAAAAAGTAAGAAAATCTTGCATCATGCATAGAATATTAGGCACTTTCCAGAAATTTCAAAACTATTTAACAAAACTTCTTGTTACATCAGGTGAGTCAAGATGTCTAATAAAACTATGTCGAAAATATATTTTGAAACCTAATTTCTTCCAATCACAGTTCATATTCGGTGCAGCATTTGAATATTTTTCTTTCTATGATATACAGATTTTCATACACATTTTACAGAATGCTAATAAAATTTAATTTATTAGAAAACACATAATGCAGTTGAAGATACACTTTTGGAAATTGCTGTCCATTAACAGTAATTTACTCAAATTCTTTTGCGCTGAATTCTATTACTTGTACAAATTACTTAAAACAAAGACACTTTATATCTAAAGTAAAGAAAAATTAAAAATAATTAAAATTAATTAAGAAAAATTAAAATGAAACAAAGACATTTCATATCTAAATTAATTTCACATAAAAAAAAAAACAAAAAAAAAACATACAAACAGCTGAAAATAAAATTCCAACAATTGCCACCCACAGATGGCAATGATGAGAACGTCTTTATAGAAACTCATGTATCAGAAAGTATTTATTTTCTACAAATATCTTTTAGTATACAAAATTTTGTTTAACTGAAAATGCATAGCACAGTCAAAAGTCCTTTAAAAGAAATTAACGCCCAAATACGACAATACTTACATATTATTCAGGTTGCCCGTACATGATATATATAATTTAGATACACTGCACAGCATAAATTTAATTAAGCTTATAAACGCATACCACAACTGAAAACACATATCCAGTAATTATAGTTCACCAGCAGTAATGCAGAACAATTATTTTTCGTGTCACTGTAAAAGTCCCTGAAGTGTTCTATACACTTCATATCCTATAAAATAATTGTGTAGTGCATCTAAGTAAGGCATGTGAAATTTATTTTGTTATCACACCTTTAGCGTGATGTAAAATATTTAACAAAAAGTAAACACTTTTTTTCATACACCATAATATAACGGAATATTTTTTGTATGTGTCTGTAGAACTAACTCTAGTGGAAACCATCTAATAACAGAGGATGTCCTTTTGTAAAAATTAGTAATATTAAATTAATAAAAGGAAAACATTAAATGTATTAAAAATTTAACATTTCAAACTGAAAAGCTTCAAATCCATTTTTAACCTCTGAACTCAGATGCAAACTGTAGAACGTGTCGATATTTTATCTAGGCTCATGCGTTTTATATCTATGATTGATTACATGCGAGAATCGCGTCCAAACGCAAAATTAATGTTTGCATAATTCCAGAAAATTGCTTTTTCTTTATTCATTAAAAATTTGTAAATAGTTTTTTTAATTATATTTGCAATGCTATCCATTGAAAAAAAAATATGTTTTAAACCTTCTTTATATTATCCTTTTACATCACATAAAAGTAATGAAAACATTCCGACATAATTAGCTTGAAAAACAACCAATATGTATAAAATCAAAGATGGAAATTGATGCGTAATGAAAGAATTAAGAAACATTTTCCAAAGTTAAGGGAATATTGTAAATGAGACACCATATTCTCATACAATTCTCATATAAATAAACCTCTCATAAAAATCAGAATATTGTTGAAAAGCCCTATTCAGCAATTACTGTTCGTTGTCGATAATGTATGCAAATTGTTCTATTTCGCTTTATCTAATCTCTCTATCTCTAATTTTATATGCGCAACACGTAATAAAATTGAAATTTAATTCTGCTTAAAAATAATTAAAAGTACTACCAGCAGTTTTCTGGTAATGTAAAATAATTCTTTTGAAATTAAAATTTAATTACTCAGAATAACTTGTAAAAGAACTGGAAACAGTTTTTCTGGCAAAAGTGTAAATGAACAAGAGCAGTTTTCTGGAAATACAAACGTTTAAAAGAACTAGGAATAGTTTTTTTGTAATGTAATTGTAACGTTTTGAAATTAAAATCAATATTACTGAAAGATGCATAAAAGTCCCAGGAAGTTTTCCAGAAATGTAAAAGTATCCTTTTATATATAAATTTAAATATAATGTACTTGGCCTATTATGGTTGTGAACCCCTCATATGATCTCTAGTTTTTTATAAACACCACGTAATGAAATTAAAATTTAATTTTCTTGAAAAACGCAAGGAAGAACTAGGAGCATTTTCTGACATTGTAAAATTATTCTTTTTAAATTAAAATTGAATTAAAATTGAACTATTCCGAAAATCGTAGAAAAAAACTGGGAGCAGTTTTTTTGGCAAACGTATAAAAAAACTTTGAGCAGTTTTCCGGCAATGCAAACGCATAAAAGAATTAGGAGCAGATTTCTTGCATTGTAAATGTATCTTTTTGAAGTTACAATTAAATTTGCTAAAAAACGTATAAAAGTATGTACCAGCAGAAGTTTTCTGGAAATGTAAATGCATCCTTTTCTAGATAAATTTATTTACAATGTACTCCTTATTTTATATCGAAATTTATCTAAGTACAAAACTGTTCATCAAAACCATTAGAGTTGCAATGCTATTATTTTAAACTGATTTTAATGATGGACAAAATAAATAATGCTTTAATATTTCATTGCTATATTTTTATCGCACTCGAAATGATAAAAAGCACATTTTCTTATAAATACTTTAGAGAACCTACCAATATATACCAAAAAGAAAAGCAATTTCGTTTTGATAATAAAATCACACCAGATCTTGATGTTTAAAAAAAAAAATGTATCTATAGCGTTTTAAAAACCCAGAGCACGTCTCACTTTTATCCAGATGTCCAATATATTTCCTTTCTTTCTCTTGTCTTCTGTGTTATAAAAAAATCTTAATTTGACTTAAATCTCGGTTGTTTCCCCCTAATGCTGTTTTGGGAATAATGGCGCATTGAAGTTTTTATCACGTGTTATTTCTGCAGCTGTTTTGGCACTGGATTTTTTTCTAAAGAGGTTCTCTTGATAGTATAGTATAAAATATTTAATTTTCTATCAGGGACATTCTCTTGAAAACAAAGACACATCGCACAAAAATTATATATTAAGTATTTCACCTTAAATAATGAATATGCTTGTACATTTAAGAACTTTTAGCCCTATACTTAAATGCGAAATAACTGTGTTATAACCGATGTTTTTCATTTGAATTGCATTAAATCTTCCTACTTTTTGAAAGAAAAAGAAATCCAATATTACTGTTTATTAATATCTTAATTAGTAACATTGATTTCACTCAATATTTCATTTCAAGGAAGAAACCGTATTTAAAATATAAAGACAAATTGAGAAATGCATTTTGAAAATTACGTGTTTTTTTTATGCAAAACATTATCAAAAGTATATTGGTTTTTTTAACATTTTGTTTCCTACTTCGGAGATGTTGAAATTAAAATGACGTCACTTTTCGAAACGTATAAAAACATGCTGCAGCTTATGAATTAAAATAATTACTTTACACGCAATAAATATTTGCTTTTTTTACCCCATAAACGATTTTTCTTTTGGTGCCATTGTAAAAATTTCTTTCAAAAATATTTAATTAAAAATAGTATATTATTTTTCTTTAATTCAATTATTTAACAAAATAAATACACTGCTGGCCACACAAAATGCAACACCAAGAAGGAACAGAGATATCACAGTGAAATTTATTTGGCAGCTAACATGTTGTACAAAGATCAGACGATTAAAATTACAGCATTTTGTGACGCGTGGATGATGACAAAATCAGTAGTTTGAGTAGCTACCATTGCTGGCTATAACCGCGGGCACAGGCCTCGGCATAGAATCAAAGAGGCTTTGGATGTCTCCTTGGGGTACAGCAGTCCATGCGGCTTCCACATATTGCCAAAGTTGATCTGGTGTAGCAGCGGGTGGTGTATCCCGGGCCAGTCGTTGTGCAAGCATGGACCACACGTTTTCGATTGGCGATAGATTGGGAGAACAAGCAGGCCAAGGAAGGAATTAAATCTGATGGGTAAAGAAGAACACTTGAACACTGCGTGCCACGCGTGGTCGCGCATTATCCTGTCGGAATATGGCTGATGGCAAGCGCTGAATGTATGGGAGGACCACGGGCTCCAATACCTTAGAGATATAGCACTGGCTGTTCCGTGTACCGGCAATTCGTACTAGAAGGGAGCGGCAGTGTAGTCCAATACCACCCCAAACTATTATACCGGGTGCAGGACCAGTGTAGCGATGCATAATGCAACAGTTCAGCAGCCTCTCACCACGGTGCCTCCAAACTCGAATCCGACCATCGTGGTGTTGCAGGCAGAAGCGGGATTCGTCAATAAACACAATGTCGTTCCATTCTGTTGTCCATGTCCACCATGCCTCGCACCATTCGTGGCGCAAACGCCTGTGGTTTCCAGTCAGGGGTAAACGAAGCAATGAACGCCTTGCAGAAATTTCACTCTGTTGTAAACGACGTCGATTGGTACGAGCGGACACCGAATGATGCGTAGCAGACCGATTCGGTTGTGCGATGGTTCGTGATGTGGCTTCGGGATCCATTACTGCAATGCGCACAATCTGCCTGTTATCACGGGCAGTGGTGCAACGAGGTGGGTGCGATTGGCCCCGTCGGTCCGTCGTTCTCTCCTGCATCCAGCGATTACAGATCCGAATCACAGTTGCTTGGTTTCGTTCAACACGTTGACCAATTTCTCTGAAGGATAATCCGCAATCCCTATAGGCTACTATTCTTCCTCGGTCGAATTCAGAATCTTGGTCAAAAGACGCTCGATGTCTTCCAGGAGGAATAGGTAGAAAGCTTACGCAAAAAAAATCCTCGCGAAAAAACAATTACCGTACTTCAAATCGCCATTATGTTCTTCCCTTATACAGCGCTTGCGGGTGGCGCTACGGTCGCCCGTGATGTGCGTCTGCGCTGCAATGCTAATGATTAGCATATTTCATCGCAGCAAACGTATGATGTAAATTTTGTTAGGAATAACAAGCCCTCTGTATCTTATCACCGTACTACTTTAGCTCTATAACTTATTTACATTTTTAGCTGAAACAGCCTTCCTTTATTTACAATATAAATACAGATTCTACTTACCTCATATCCTTGTTTTCCATAGTTATATATCCTTAAAATCCTTCATTTGATTTGCTTTCATCCTTAGTTACAGTTTACCTTTAATTGTATCTTCTTCTGCCGTTCATCTGTCTTTCAAAACATCGCGGTTCTCGGGGATCGTTTTCCACGTATGATAGTTGAGCAGTACTCCCGATCGCCACAAGATGGCGTTAGTTGTCCGGTAGAGTGCGTCGTAAGTCTCAGATCATTCTGGAAGCAATCTGTTTTGCATATGCCGGCAGTTGGTACGCATGTCCGAATCATATAAATATGCTTCGGCCAGCTTGTTTCTTGGCCAGTTGGGATTTACCCTTTTTAGCAAGATGTGAGCAGTTGTGGTTTATATTTTTATTGGCATGGAGGCTTATTAGAACTGGGAAACGCACATTGAATATTAAAGTATGTCTCAATCTTGAAGTTGCTATGGATATCAATTAGTCCTTGTTTTGTTTTGCTTTTTAAAGTCAGACGTCGGAATAGTGAAGCTACATAGTATGACCTCTATTTTTGAAGAACCTTTTTAGTGTTCGAAATGAAGACGTTTCGTGTATTGGAGTGTCAGCTGAGCTGTCTCCGAATTCCTCGACGTTGAAGGATGAGCTTGTGATCGATCGTAGTTACGGACTGTTGTTTATCTACTGCTTTTTCCTGGTGGGAATGTCTCTTGTTTTTACATTGCTATGAGATGTCACTGGGGGTACTGGAATTAGTTAAAACAAAGTATAGCGTTTCAATAATAAATTATTCTTCGAGCTCTGGAGCATTGAATTGAAAGACATTTTTATATTTCTTTATACTTCTGCAATAATGTGTCATGGAGCGTTACTCAGTGCAGTCCGTTCTATATGTAAATGCATAATCAGTGTCTTCTAAAGTTAAAAACTGTTTGAGGTATGTTTTATGTATTTTATTCTTTTAGTTAACTTGTTCTTCTGATTTGACTAAATTTAAATAAATGTTTTGTTTCTTTTAAATTTGTCTTTCGTTATTTAGATCACATAGTAGTTTTACTTTTTCTTATTGCATTTCAGCAAGTTAATTTCATTAAACTGTTTAAATATTTTTAATTTCATTTAAGATTTGAGTTATAATAGATTTAATAGTTTAACGTAATTTTTTCATCCGAGGTCGGGACATAAAGCACTTACGTTTCCATTTGCTTAATTCACTCTGCTAAATTAATTTACTGAGATATTACTTACTGGTAATTATCTCAACATGTGGGTTATGGGCCCGTCCCTGCCCCGTTTAAAAATTTAATTAAAATAGTTAAAAGTTAAAAATTTATTCTGTTTATTAAAGTTTTGTTAGTCAGATTATATGTAGTAAATTTTTAAAAGTTAAGTCTATAAATTAATGAAGTTTTAAGATGGTATAGCTAGATATATTTTTAAGTTTCCAAACCTCAAGTTTTTTTTTTGCCAGTTTGACCGTGATCGGTCTGGCGTTTAACTTTAATCATCGGCCCTCACGGAAGTTATTTGATATTTTTGAGGGGGGGGCCGACGATAAAAATTTTTTTTGTATGTTATATTTTAAGTGTGTATTTTTTTTTAAAGTTTAATAGTTTAATGTAATTTCTAAATTTATTAGTAAGAGTTAAGTAATGTTTAAAAATTGAATTGGTATATTAAAATTTTAAAGGGTTTATTATAGAATAATTAAGACAAAGTAATAGATTTTTGTCAGTATAATTAAAAATTTTCTTCGATATTGAAAGTAATGTACTGAGGGCTCCATGACATGCAATAAAATAGTTTAGAATGCTGGGTACTCCATGGCACAATGAGTGTTCATCAGAAGAGAAATTTTTCTAATAAAGAAGTGAAATAAAAGGCTAAGAAGATAAAGGATAATGAAGTTTCAGTGCTCCATCTTCGGTGCTTCATATTCAGTGCTTTCATGTGTGTCAACGAAATGGTGTCGTCATTAAAGCTGGTGTTTCATCAGTTAATTAATGTCGATGGTATTTTCCAGTGTGGATTGTATAGCTCCAATTTTTTTTTAGCACAGTGGTCGCAGTGCTGGTGCCCGTTGCATAGGTTTTTCTGCAAAAAGGACATTGACTGGTCACTGTGTGAATTTGTGAATTTTCCAGTTTCTGAGAACTGATCACGTGTTAATTTGAACATTATATAAAGTTTATTGAACTGTGCATATTATAAGGACATACAATGACAACGATGCTCAATTGGGTTTTTCCTGCTGAAGTTTAGTATAAAGTAATGCCGATTATGCTACAAAATGGAGAAAGATAATATCAAAGTGTGATTCTCGGTGATTTTCGACTTTTTATTTGGATCTGCTAAGTCTGCATCTTGTCTGTACTTTTAATTAATGAAATTATAGTTGTATGATATTAAAACGTTTATGTTTTATTAATATTTTTAGAAATTTTTAAAATGTTTTTCTGTGGAGCTTTTATCTGGAGTCTTACCGTTAAGTTTAAGATAAATCAGTTGAAAAATGTTTAAGGAATTTTTAGTGTTTTAAGATCAACTGTTTTAGATAATCTATTTAAAGTTTTAAGAAGTAGAAAGTTTTAGACAGCCTGATTCCTTTCCAAAAAGTTAGATAAAAATTGGGTATCGGGGCTTGAGCAAGTACAATATTTTTTTTAATAGTAGTAGATTCTGAGGTTAAGAGTTTGGAACATTTAAGAGTTAAGAGCTAAATTCTATTATTGAATGTAATTAACTGAACAGTTTAAAAACATAATACCATGCATGACTTTTTAGTGATCCTCATGTTCTTTTGTCAATTTAGGGATTGTAATGAATAATAAAGAAAACTAAGTTATTTTTATAAGTTAAAGCATATTAATAGATTAATTTCTGTAATAGTTTTTTTTTTTTTTTATATAAAGTTAAAGGTTTTATTTACAGCTTACTGAGCAACTTGTACTTTGCATTGGGGGTTTTCTTTTCACGTTTAAGTTTAAGAATTAAGGAGCCTGCCTGGAGTGCTGTGGTGCAAGCTTGTTTTTATAAATTCTAGATAAAGTTAAATTATTGGGTCTATTTTTCTTTAGTTCTTAAGTAATTTCTGATACATTTTTTTTTATAAAATGATTAAATACAACGATTGTTTAAAGTTATATTAATCAAGGGTTTAAAGGTGTATTTTCACTAAATTTTTGAATTGGTTAAAGTAAATTGAGTTTAATGGTTTTATAAATGTGAGGGGTCACTTAGTGTCGTTAATATCTGTAATCCTGCATTAAAAGTTTAGTTTCTGACTTGTATTAATATAATTGAATATGATTTTAAAAGGGATTATTGCTTGATGGATCGGTGGTGTTGATAAACTTTTAAGACAGTATTTGACTGGTTTTTAGTAAGTCTTGGTTAAACCAGGCTTTGAAAACGTGAGTTAACTGATAATTCATTTTTTTTTGTTGAATGCTATATGTGGTTTAATGCCGCCGGTTCATTAATGCTTTGATCAACCTTTGAGGTATTTGTGAATTTTCATATTTTTGAAATATACTCTATGAATGTGCTTTTCAGACTTGTTCTTGTCTCTGATCATCCCAGTTTGTGTCTGTAATTTAATAAAAGATATTCTTGTATTTAAATTTGATGTTTAAGAGGATTCTTGAATCTTATGAAGAGGTTTTTAGACCATTACCAGTGGATGGACTGTAGCTATTAAGATATGTTTTTTTTGTTAGAAGCACAATATTAAATTTGAAGTTTGACTTGGATTAATTTACAATTTTTTTTATATTTGTATAGATATTTTTAAAATTTATATAATAGATATAAGATATAAATCTTTGACTTTTATGGATTGCCTGTTTTTAAGATGGTCTATATGAGGGTTTCCATTGAGTATGACGACATCTTTTTGGCAAATTCTCGGTGTTAAGACTCAATGTGGAGGATCTTCAGTACTTATATATAGTGAGACTTCATTTGCGCAATTCAGTGAAGTTAAAAAAAAAAAAAAATTTTTTGGCATGATTTAAGTTACTTTTTAAGTTGTTTTTCCTGCTCTTCAGTATAGCCATAAATAGGGACTATGATTGTAAATGTCCTGTTGCCTTAGTTAGATTTTTCTCTAATCATGGGTAAGATAGTGTTTGATATTCCGCTAATGCTCAATGTGGAGTTGGATCGTGAGAGGCATGCTGGATATTGTTGAGTGGGTACATATAATATTGGTTTTTATGTTTCAGTTAGTTATAGGTTGTATAAAATATTTATCTTTTGAATTTCAATTTTTTTCTACAGTTGAATTAATGGTACAGTTTGTCTAATGTGATGTTCGGCACTTGAGATCTTGATGTTTGAATAAAGCATGGTTAATTATAAGGAAAGGAGGCTGGTTTTTGAGAGAGGGGGATTCTGGATGTGGCTCCTTATATATACGAATTTGAGGTTTACAATAGTTTAATTTATAATGGTTAAAGTTTGTTTGAGAGCTTTTAGATGTTTTAGATTGAATAATTTTTAGAATAATTAAATTTTGAGAGAAGTTAAATTATTAGTGTCTGGGTAAAGTTGTGCAGAACTGGTTGTCTTGAGATAGTTTTTGCCATAATCTTTGAAAGCTTGCTAATGGTTTAAGTTTAATATGTTTGAAGAATTTTTGATATAAAGTTTAGGATTGGCAAAAATGAATATTGACCGTAAAGATATGTTTGTTGAAACTGTGGATTTGATTTAATCTGTAAGAGTTAGTTTTGTATCAGTTGGTCAATTGGTGGTATGAATTTTATTGGGACACAGTTTTTTTTTTTGTCAGAGGGCGGTGTAAAAAGTATTTCCCGGGTTACCTGCTTCTGATAATGGGTGTGTCAAGTTCTATAGAGATGGAGAGTTCTCTGACTGATATAGACATCCTGCCAACTTATAAGGTATATTTTTTAGATTTCCCAGATGTATTTGAATTAAATTATAATCTTGTTTTTGGTAATCCTGGGGTGAATTTTTAGGTGATATTCAATTGTCTTGATTGGAGAGGAGATGGATTAGTTGTGACTGGAGCTGGTCTCTGGTTAAATATTTTTAAGAAGTTAAGATTCCTGACTTGGCTGTTTTTAAAGTGAATTGTTCCTCGACATAAGATACTACCTTCTTTGCAACAGATTTTTATTTCCTCTGAATGGTAACATGGTGTCGATATGCAATCTTAAGTTTTCTGTGGCGTTTTGATGTTGAACCTCCTCTGCCGGAAATGATACTTGGATTTTTATGGAATTTTTGAAGTTTTTACAGGTTAAATATTTCGGCGTTTCTTCGTCTGGTTTACATATCTACGTACTTATGTTGTATACGTGGTATGGAGTCTTTCGGCCGGAAGCAATGGATTTATTATTTTGGATTTTTGGAATACGTGCGTGCTTAGGCATTTGTGCTGATAGGATATGCTGGGATCCCCGGGTCGACAATGGCCACTTGACCTTCGGATCTCAGTATGTTGAAAGGCTTAGAATGTTTGGGTGTACCATTTCAATATGTCTATTTTTCGTTGTCCTAGTTTATTGGGACCGTATAATTAGTTCTGTGTTGTCCCGATTGTCAGAGCTCTTAGATGTGTAGAAATGGCCAGATGGAGTTTCATTGCTGAAGATTAGTGATTACATATTTTTAGTTTGCAGTGAAATTTTTGGAGAGGAGGATATTTGACATTAACAGATAGTACAGCTTTAAGTAAAGTTGTACAATGTTGAATATGTTAATGTAAGCTGAGTTGCAGAGGATACCTTGTAAATGACCTTGAGGGAGTGTTGATTGTTGGAAATCATGAAGGGCTGAAGGAATAGATGATGTAAGGAATTGGAGGATTATTTTTGGAATTATGACCAGTTGTTTTGCCCTGGGATTGCCCAAATATATTAATGATCTTTATATATATAATAATTGTTTTTGATAATTGTTTGTGAGATTACGAATTTTTAAGATTTAAATTAAATTTTAAATTAAACTAAGTTTTTTTTTTTTTAAAGGTTGATGTTTTTCTTGAATTTAAAATTGAAACAGGACATTTTCTTTATTTTTGAGTAGTTTAAAAGTTAATATATATTTTTGATTAAGAGGTCCAGAATTCAGAAATGAATTTTTATAATACTAATTTAGATAAGTGATTTACTTACTTAGGTGTCTTGGAGTTTTTGTATTGATAGTGAGTCATGGTAATGACGATGAATTGTGATGAAGGTTTGAAGTGAAAGATGGACTTTTTCAATGAAGCTTTCTTTTGAATTATTATATAACAAGTGCAGACTGATGGCAGAAGTTTTTAAGATGTGAAAATTGAAGAGTGTGTGAGATTTATAAGTACATCGTAAAATTTTTAACACCTGGGATGGTCATATTAAGTTGATGATTTTTATGTATTGTATTGGATCATTATATGCTGTAGACAGCATTTTTTTTTAAGCTCAAAGTGTGTTATGAGTAATTAGTATTTTTATGTGTTATGTAATTTGTATTTTTAAAGATATTTTTAATGTTCCGGAGCTTGATTTTAGTAGGTTTTCCCTGGCTTGCTATTTTTCTTATCTGGGTGATTTAAGTGGATGTTGAGGTTTGTATTTGAGTTTTTGCTGTTTTAGAGTTTTGTTTGAGATGGAGCTGATGGGTTGTTAAGTTTTGAAGCCTGGAAGATTACCTGTATGACGTGGTCTGTATGATCGTGTACGGTGCTTCTTTAGGCATTTGCCCTTGGTGTGGTACGAGTGATAAGAGGGGGGGCACTTGTTAGGAATAACAAGCCCTCTGTATCTTATCACCGTACTACTTTAGCTCTATAACTTATTTACATTTTTAGCTGAAACAGCCTTCCTTTATTTACAATATAAATACAGATTCTACTTACCTCATATCCTTGTTTTCCATAGTTATATATCCTTAAAATCCTTCATTTGATTTGCTTTCATCCTTAGTTACAGTTTACCTTTAATTGTATCTTCTTCTGCCGTTCATCTGTCTTTCAAAACATCGCGGTTCTCGGGGATCGTTTTCCACGTATGATAGTTGAGCAGTACTCCCGATCGCCACAAGATGGCGTTAGTTGTCCGGTAGAGTGCGTCGTAAGTCTCAGATCATTCTGGAAGCAATCTGTTTTGCATATGCCGGCAGTTGGTACGCATGTCCGAATCATATAAATATGCTTCGGCCAGCTTGTTTCTTGGCCAGTTGGGATTTACCCTTTTTAGCAAGATGTGAGCAGTTGTGGTTTATATTTTTATTGGCATGGAGGCTTATTAGAACTGGGAAACGCACATTGAATATTAAAGTATGTCTCAATCTTGAAGTTGCTATGGATATCAATTAGTCCTTGTTTTGTTTTGCTTTTTAAAGTCAGACGTCGGAATAGTGAAGCTACATAGTATGACCTCTATTTTTGAAGAACCTTTTTAGTGTTCGAAATGAAGACGTTTCGTGTATTGGAGTGTCAGCTGAGCTGTCTCCGAATTCCTCGACGTTGAAGGATGAGCTTGTGATCGATCGTATTTACGGACTGTTGTTTATCTACTGCTTTTTCCTGGTGGGAATGTCTCTTGTTTTTACATTGCTATGAGATGTCACTGGGGGTACTGGAATTAGTTAAAACAAAGTATAGCGTTTCAATAATAAATTATTCTTCGAGCTCTGGAGCATTGAATTGAAAGACGTTTTTATATTTCTTTATACTTCTGCAATAATGTGTCATGGAGCGTTACTCAGTGCAGTCCGTTCTATATGTAAATGCATAATCAGTGTCTTCTAAAGTTAAAAACTGTTTGAGGTATGTTTTATGTATTTTATTCTTTTAGTTAACTTGTTCTTCTGATTTGACTAAATTTAAATAAATGTTTTGTTTCTTTTAAATTTGTCTTTCGTTATTTAGATCACATAGTAGTTTTACTTTTTCTTATTGCATTTCAGCAAGTTAATTTCATTAAACTGTTTAAATATTTTTAATTTCATTTAAGATTTGAGTTATAATAGATTTAATAGTTTAACGTAATTTTTTCATCCGAGGTCGGGACATAAAGCACTTACGTTTCCATTTGCTTAATTCACTCTGCTAAATTAATTTACTGAGATATTACTTACTGGTAATTATCTCAACAAATTTCACATGAGTTGCATGCTTCCTTCAGGGTGTTGCATTTTCTGTGGCCAGCAGTGTACTTATTCACCTACATGCAAGAATCTCAGATCGTTCTTTTTCGCTGAATGCAAAACGGTTCGGTGAATGTACGGTGAATGTACGTTAAAAAATGTACGGTGAAATGATTTCTAATGTCAATATTGTTTTATTTCTGTAGATTAAACTGATTCGTGAATCTTTAATATGTGAAAATATGTTTTTAAGGGGTAGGATACCTTTAAATCTACAAAATGTTCGAAAATTTTTTTTATATATATTTTGATTCTGTAATCAATTCTGAACAATATGCAAAAAACCGCATTAAAATATTCCCATTAGTTTACTAACTATGGCAGTTTTATTAAGACTACGTATTAAGACTACATAGGATAATTAATCTTTGCGTTGCGTTTATTCAAAATGATGAATTTTGATACTTCGCGCAGTGTTATTAAAAACTATGCATGGCAATCAAAAGAAATTTTCGCCACATATTCATTTCTGTATTATATCTACAAATTAAAACTAGAAAAATGTAATATTTAATTTTTTTTCTGCTTTTTTGCTTAAAAATATTTTTTTTGAAGTGAAAAGTTTTCCTTTTCTGATATATATATATATATATATATATATAAATTTAGATTTTGTCAGTTTCTTTTTTTGAAATATACTGGTTTAGTATAAAGATAACACTATTATGTATGTATTTCCACCAAAATTTTCTCTTTATATGCATATTTTCAGATTTTATCGTGTGCGCAAGATTTTTCCCCCCTATTACCATATGTTTTGAAACTTATCATTTCAATATTTATTTAAGAATTTAAAAGTATATATATATTTTTAAATATAAATTTAAATATGAGCTTTATATTTAAATGAAGTTTGATTTTTATTTTTGACCTATTACACAAGTTTAGAAGGTTAGAGCATAGCGATATTTTTTACTTTTTCGACGTGTTCAGAGGTCCGCCATTCTTCGAATTTCCTTGGAATATTTATAAGTTTTTTCACCATCTATATAAATTCAAAATAATTTCTGTATTCAATTTTAATAACAAAATGACGTCAAAAAGTCCTTCCGGCTAGTGCCGGGGGGAAGAGGTAGCTTTCATATTCCTTATTTTAAAAAAGCCAACTTATATCATGCAAACACACGAAGCTCAATTTAGTGGAAACCGAATATAGGAGATTCAATACTAATTTTTATCAATACAATGAATGAGAATTTCGCGAAATTAGTCAGCTATATCCAAGCTGTTTTTCTTTAAAGTAACTTATATTTGGCTGCCAAATTCGGCGATTTCTTAAAGTGCCTGCCATTTTAAGACAACATGGTGGATGAGGCTAATGGACTTGGTCGAGACCTTAGTAATTGCTATGCACATGCTCACTCACATCGGAACCGGTTGATATATACGAGTGCCGTTGCATGCAAAAAATCAGATTTTTCAAAATGTCACCCACAATAGAAATTGAAACTGCTATATCTGAGCCATTTTTTAAGGTAAAGACAAACAAAATATGCTCCTGAATTCTTATATAAAGGTCAAATACTTAAGAAAGAAACCTTTTTCAATTTCTAATTTTTTTGCACCTCACTTTAAATAAATATATATTTTTTTTAATTTAATGGCCGCCATTTTGAAACAAGATGGCTGATGTATCTGGCCAGCGAACTTGGTCGAGGTATTGATGCATACTATCTACATGCCTTCTTACATCGAAATAGGCGAATACGTGTGTTATCGCGTGACAAATACAATATCGTTTCAAAATGTTAGCCATGCTAGAAATTCAAAGTGCTATAATTCAAACATTTTTTAAGATATAAACAAAAGAACAAATTTTCAGAAGCAAAAACTACTCCGGAATCTTTGTATCAAGGCCAAACACATAAAAATAAAATCTGTTTCATTTTCCAATTTTTTAATACCTCATTTTAAATTTTAAATTTAATTTATTTTTAAATGGCAACCGTTTTGAAACAAGATGGCGAATGAAGCTGGCCAAAGAACTCGGTCCAGACATTTTTATGTACTATGTACAGACGAAGTTACATCCAAATCAATTCATAAATACGCCTGTTATCGCGTGACAAAATCAGGTCGTTTTAAAATATCAGCCACAATAGAAATTCCAAACGCTATTACTCAGCCATTTTTTTAGATATAAACGAAACAAAAACTGTTCCGGAATCTTTGTATTAAGGTCAAACACATACAAAAAAAATCTTATTCATTTTCCAATTTTTTGGTATCTCATTTTATTTTTTTATTTTTTAAAAAATTTTTAAATGGCCGCCATTTTGAAACAAGATGGCGGATGAAGCTGGCCAAAGAACTCGGTCGAGATATTTGTATGTACTATGTACACACCAAGGTACATCCAAATCGGTTCATAAATACGCCTTTTATCGCGTGACAAAATTCAGGACGTTTCAAAATGTCAGCCACGCTAGAAATTCAAAATACTGCAACTCAGCCATTTTTTAAGATATAGACGAAACAAAAACTGCTCCGAAATCTTTGTATATAGGTCAAATACATAAGACAAAAATATTTTTCCATTTTCAATTTTTTGGTACCACATTTCAAATTTTAAAATTTTAAAAATTTTAAATGGCCGCCATTTTGAAACAAAACGGTGGATGAAGCTGGCCAACGAACTCGGTCGAGACATTGGTATGTACTATGTACACACCGAATTACATCGAAATCGGTTCATAATTACGAGAGTTAGAGTGTGACATAGGTCATATATATATATATATATATATATATATATATATATATATATAAATTTTGAACGGAGGGTGGTTTCGGGGTCTGGGGGTCATGATCGATGAAAATATACCAGAATTTTTTGAAATCGCTTTCCTCCGAACGGCTGCAATAGATAGCTTTTTGTAATGAAAGCTACCTAAAAATGAATGAATACCTATCGTTTTAACATTTTTCTCTATTATTAGCAAAAGTGGAGGAATTTCGATGCCATAATTATTGAAATCTTCTTAAAAATTGAAAAAATATATATATCGTAAACTAATTTAAATTTTAAAATACTGACACTCTGTATGAAATCCTCCGATCCACGTGAATAACTTTTATTGATTTCATCACCCAATGTTGATATTCCAACAGGTAGTAGTTGCAAAATGCAAACAGAGAGGGTGATAACAGTAAAATGTGTAATCATCGCAAATTATTTATGAACACGAAGGCCAAAAATGAGTAAACTGATTACAGGTTTGTTCAGAATATTTCCCCCTTGTTAATCAAACAGAAAAGAAAAATTTTGCATCAAGCTTAGATTACGAAACCCTTTCTAACAAAATAAATAGCAAAACTTCATAGGTTAATAAGATGAAATATTATGTTTAATTGAAAAATTTGGAAAACGTATAACACATTTGAAAGCACAATTTCTGCAATTCCCATGTCAATTTGGAAAATTATCCGATTTTTTTTTTTTTTGCATCCATGTTTATTACATAAATTTTGCATCCATATATCATTCATCTGTAATCTACATATGAGTAAAACATTAGTTTTGTTACAAACATCAGTTGAAATTTACCATTCGGCAATTTTCGCAAATATAGAGAAATATACGTGAATTCTTTTGTGCAGCCATGTATATGATCTACACAATTCATACCCAACGAGTAGTATGCAAAAAATAAGTTAAAATTAAAAGTGCATACTAAAATTTAAAACTCACTTCCAGCAATTACTGAATTCAGACAGTACTGTAAACGCATTTTTTTTTGTCTATCCCTGTAAATTAACGATAAATTCTATGAACATCTTAGTCTAAAGTAAGCATATTGTAGTAAACTTCGGTGGTTTATATCAATTTCAAACATTATTGCAAACAGTATTTTCTTTAGTAATAGTTCGCTTAGATGGTAAACTCCATTATCATATAACATCTACATAAAAATCCGAGTATATTTGCGTGAGTTACAATTCGGAGAGACAGATGGACAGGCGCCCAGGTAAAATGAATCCTTAACTTATTTTCAAGTATATTGGAAAGTGTTAAAAACGCATACTACAACTGTAAGCACCTTTTGAGGAATTATTGCTCTTAGAAAGCACTTTAACCGAGTTATTTTGTATGTCCCTGTAAATGAACGCATGTTGTAGGATAAAACGTCATTGCAAACAGTATTTTCTTTACTAATAGTTCGCTTAGATGGTAAACGCCATTATCATATAATATCTACATAAAATCCGAGTATATTTGAGTGAGTTACAATTCGGACAGACAGATGGACAGGCGGCCAGATAAAACGAATGCTTAACTTATTTTCAAGTATATTGGAAAGTTGTTAAAAACGCATACTACAACTGAAAGCACATTTTGAGGAATTATTGCTCTTAGAAAACACTTTAACCCAGTTATTTTGTATGTCCCTGTAAATAAACGTATGTTGTAGGATAAAACGTCATTGCAAACAGTATTTTCTTTAGTAATAGTTCGCTTAGATGGTAAACGCCATTATCATATAATATCTACATAAAATCCGAGTATATTTGAGTGAGTTACAATTCGGACAGACAGATGGACAGGCGGCCAGATAAAACGAATGCTTAACTTATTTTCAAGTATATTGGAAAGTTGTTAAAAACGCATACTACAACTGAAAGCACATTTTGAGGAATTATTGCTCTTAGAAAACACTTTAACCCAGTTATTTTGTATGTCCCTGTAAATAAACGTATGTTGTAGGATAAAACGTCATTGCAAACAGTATTTTCTTTAGTAATAGTTCGCTTAGATGGTAAACGCCATTATCATATAATATCTATATAAAAATCCGAGTATATTTGCGTGAGTTACAATTCGGACAGAGAGATGGACAGGCGGCCAGATAAAACGAATCCTTAACTTATTTTCAAGTATATTGGAAAGTGTTAAAAACGCATACTACAACTGAAATCACCTTTTGAGGAATTATTGCTCTTAGAAAGCACTTTAACGAGTTATTGTGTATGTCCCTGTAAATGAACGTATGTTGTAGGATAAAACGTCCTTGCAAACAGTATTTTCTTTAGTGATAGTTCGCTTAGATGGTAAACGGCATTATCATATAACATCTACATAAAAATCCGAGTATATTTGCGTGAGTTACAATTCGGACAGACAGATGGACAGGCGGCCAGATAAAAAGAATCCTTAACTTATTTTCAAGTATATTGGAAATTGTTAAAAACGCATACTACAACTGAAAGCACCTTTTGAGGAATTATTGCTCTTAGAAAACACTTAACCGAGTTATTTTGTATGTCCCTGTAAATGAACGTATGTTGTAGGATAAAACGTCATTGCAAACAGTATTTTCTTTAGTAATAGTTCGCTTAGATGGTAAACGCCATTATCATATAATATCTACATAAAAATCCGAGTATATTTGCGTGAGTTACAATTCGGACAGACAGATGGACAGGCGGCCAGATAAAAAGAATGCTTAACTTATTTTCAAGTATATTGGAAAGTTGTTAAAAACGCATACTACAACTGAAAGCCCATTTTGAGGAATTATTGCTCTTAGAAAGCACTTTAACCCAGTTATTTTGTATGTCCCTGTAAATAAACGTATGTTGTAGGATAAAACGTCATTGCAAACAGTATTTTCTTTAGTAATAGTTCGCTTAGATGGTAAACGCCATTATCATATAACATCTACATAAAAATCCGAGTATATTTGCGTGAGTTACAATTCGGACAGACAGATGGACAGGCGGCCAGATAAAAAGAATCCTTAACTTATTTTCAAGTATATTGGAAAGTGTTAAAAAAGCATACTACAACTGATATCACCTTTTGAGGAATTATTGCTCTTAGAAAGCACTTTAACCGAGTTATTTTGTATGTCCCTGTAAATGAACGTATGTTGTAGGATAAAACGTCATTGCAAACAGTATTTTCTTTAGTAATAGTTCGCTTAGATGGTAAATGCCATTATCATATAATATCTATATAAAAATCCGAGTATATTTGCGTGAGTTACAATTCGGACAGAGAGATGGACAGGCGGCCAGATAAAACGAATCCTTAACTTATTTTCAAGTATATTGGAAAGTGTTAAAAACGCATACTATAACTGAAATCACCTTTTGAGGAATTATTGCTCTTAGAAAGCACTTTAACGAGTTATTGTGTATGTCCCTGTAAATGAACGTATGTTGTAGGATAAAACGTCCTTGCAAACAGTATTTTCTTTAGTAATAGTTCGCTTAGATGGTAAACGTCATTATCATATAACATCTACATAAAAATCCGGGTATATTTGCTTGAGTTACAATTCGGACAGACAGATGGACAGGCGGTCAGATAAAACGAATCCTTAACTTATTTTCAAGTATTTTGGAAAGTGTTAAAAACGCATACTACAACTGAAATCACCTTTTGAGGAATGATTGCTCTTAGAAAGCACTTTAACTGAGTTATTTTATATGTCCCTGTAAATGAACGTATGTTGTAGGATAAAACGTCATTGCAAACAGTATTTTCTTTAGTAATAGTTCTTTTATCATACGACATACCCAGGATTTTGCTCAATTTGCTTAAATATTCATAAAAACGAGGAATATTCCACTTCCCTATATCCATGTTTTTTTTTGCCCAATGTTTTCCGGATCTAAAAACTAACTTCCACTTTCTCTCCGTTCGTGAACATCTACGTGAATTTTGAAAATTAGACGTGAATAACAGTTGTATTTGTTACATTTCTCTGAAGAAGACTATGTTTTATAGTTGAAAGTACTAAGGTATTAAAATAATTTAACATCTTTTTAATTTTGTCTCATCTTTTAAGTAGTTTTGCACATAGTGTAAATTTATGTTTAACTTTTTACAGATGAATTAAACATTTCTATTTATTTATTTACTGGCTTTAAAATGTTTCATTGTTCCAGTTTCAAAACAATTTGGAGAGCGTTTAATGGAATATAATTAGATCCATTTTTGTTTCGACTCTTATACAACTATATGAGATACAGAAGATATTTGTAGATTTTCCACCTGTGGCCAGCTAACAGAAAAATGATTAAAATAGATATATTAATTTATAATTAAGTACTAAAATTATTAAAACGTTGTACTGGCATTAGAAGCGCACATTCGAAGGTATTTTTATAATTCTAGCATAGCAAAAAAAGGTTAAAAATCGATTGCAAAATTTTATTTTTCTACACAAAACTCAAGTTGAGTTAAATAAGAGTGAGTAAAAAGATATAGTTTTGTAAAAAGTTTTAAAAATTTACTAACATAGGCAAAAAGTACAGGCATAATAATCTATAACGGACGCATGTAAAGCATGTATGTGTTCTTTTAAAAATAAAATTATGCAGTAGTTTTATAGATGCTGATTTAAAATGAAATGTATAATCTATAGCAATTTAAACACTGAGAACACGTCTCTCTTTCATTTTAGAGTTAAATATTTTTTGCTTTTTTCTTGGCTTCTATGATCTATAAAAAATATTTATTTGTGGTAAATCTCTGATAGTTTCGCAGAATGTATTTTTAGGGATAATAAAACATTAAATTTTTTGTCACGTATTATTTCGGCAGCTGTTTTCTCATTGTATATAATTTCTTCATGGCTTTAATGCTATAAAATAAGAAATTTTCTATCATCATCCTCATCTCAGACAAAGAAAGAAATAAAAATAGTCGTTAGTCAAGGTAAAGTGAAATTTCAAATGTGAATACCGTCACATATTCATTGTGATCGTTACGAATATATGTAAATAAATACAATATGCACACTTGTAAATAACTTTCTCTTGTAATAAAATTCTACTATTTTAAATTTCTATTCTCAACCACTGAACACTTCTAGTATCGAACTCACATCCTTAGGCCATTGCCCTTTTAGCAGAGTTATACTATCTTAAAGTCGCATTGACGTCATAAATGAACACATGTATAAAAAATATAACCTAAAACCGAATGTAATTCAGATAATAATGCAGGAAATAATAGTATATTTCTGATATATTTCCTCATTAGTTAATTTATGAAAGAAAATTAATTGCAAAAAAATAAGTAATAAATGTCGGGTTAAGTTTAAAAAGAGTTTTAAGCGTTAAAAAACAGGACTATAAATAGTGTTATCACGGTGACTATGATTTTATTCTATTTCATGGGTTTGAGCTACTTTTTTTCCAAACTCTAGTCTTTTCCATATATTTTTACGACAAACGCAAGAGAAATCAACCACAATGAATATAATTATTGGTACGACTACACTGTAAAAAAAGATAAATGTTTTTGGATCTTGGAAACTTTACAATAGTCCGTAACGTGCACATTTTATTCGCGTACAAAGCGCTCCGTACAATAAATAACGTATACAAAGTTTAAATTTGGCATTACGCCACGAGCGGTTCGAAAGGATGTCACAAACTTCAAATCCACCCTGGTCTGTGTCGCTGTATTCTAAATAGTCCTTATCTCCCCTAGCTATCGACACATTCTTTTTCGAACAATATTATCAACAATCCTTGTATTATTCCGCGTGGTAGGGTACATCGAGCGCAAATCAATTCCCCCTCTAATCTCCCACAAAGTAAAGTTTTTGTGTAACGGAAAAATGCGATTTTCTAAATAACTATGTGACCTAGAATAAACGTCATAAGCTACCTGCAATGTTTAAATAAACCCCTACTAATCCTATCTTTTCATAATTTTAGTTAAAGTAGATTCGCAAATAAGGAGGGAATATATTTGCAGTACATGTCTGACGATATATCTGAAAATAATAATAGTTAAAGTTAAAACAAATACATTTTTCAGTTTGAATTGCAAATTGCTAAATTATAGTTTTAATGAATAGTTTAAAATGTACGAGTCGGAACCCGTTGAATTCTAGAAATGAAAATGCTTATAAGAACTGATAGACTGCATTTCTGTCTTTACCACCCAAATACGCTATATCTGACTTTAGCATTACTGACAGACACGTTTCTGTTTTAAAATACAATTTCTTTAGTGCATAAAATTTGCGTTAGGAACATGTGCCATATTTTCAAAAGTTTTATACATTTTATATATTTTTTTTCTTTATTTCTCAGAAATATCTTTAAAAAATATTTTTTATAATACATATATCTCAATTTCTGCTTAGAAATAAAATATCTTATTTTCTCAGAATTGAATCAAGATACTTTTTACCGCCGTAAAATCCATAATAAAAAATAATCATAAAATTTTTGGTGTAAAATGAACAAGTAAAAGGAAAAAGGATAATTCCTGGAAAATTTCCCGGCAGTAAACTATAATCAGCCGAAATTTTGTTACATAATTTGAGCTGGAATACCATAAATATATAAAGCGACATTGTATATAGAATAATGTGTCTGGTTTTACTTCAATTATTCATTTTGAGAACTTTCTATGAATCTTATGAATAAGTAGTAATACTATGAATAAGTAGTAATAATTTTTTATTTAATGCTATATATTACTTTACATATTGCAATAAATTCAAGAATAAATTTTACTATTTTGAACACCTTTTTTGGAATTTACTTTTTACAAATAACTAGTAATCAATAAATTTTAATTTGGAATAAAAATTGCTGAAGAGAAATAGAACTCTCTTAATATTAAATATGAAAAAAAGGCAGTGTAATTCAAGCTCTAAACTGTTATAACTCTACCTAGAATGCATGTAAAATCATATTTGTTTGTGTACAATTGAATACACTTGGTTTTGGCGCCCTTGAACAAACCTTGAATTTATATAACCTTGAATTTAATTTTGCATGGAATTAGGTAAAATCATATTCCATCGTGTATCCTTCAATACACTCGTCCTTGATACCCTTGAACACACCTTGAATTTATATATCCTTGAATTTAATTTTGCATAGAATTTAGGTAAAATCATATTATATTGTGTACCTTTCAATACACTCGACCTTGACACAGTTGAAAATACCTTGAATTTATATGCCCTTGACTTTAATTTTCCATAGAATGCAAATAAAATCATATTCCATTTTGTGCCCTACAATACACTCGACCTTCACACCTTTGAACACGCCATGAATTTACATACCCTCGAATTTAACTTTTTTTCTCGACCTTTCTTTTACGTAATATTACTCTATGAAGTAAACCTATTTCGCATTTGTCGTTATTTTACACAAAAAATCTCTTAAAGAAGGAAATTTCCACACATTAAAAAAAAATCTGCAATTTTGCACCGAGAATTTAATCAGATCCTGCATTAAATATGTTTTCTAAACTCACTGGATCACAAAGCTGGATCTTGCATAGGTGATTAAAAGTTGACATGCATAGCGAATGTTATGCATGCAACGAAACTGATTTTCAATTATAGTCTGATCGCTTTGAATTTATATTATTTTGTAATATTTAAAGAACTTTACTCAGACTGTATCATTAATTAATTCTAAATTAAAAATATAAAAGTTTAAACGGATGTTCGCTCATAAATGACTTCTTTGATTAAAATAAAATGCATCGTAATACTTCATTTCCACATGATCTAAATAATATTCTCCTTAAATTCTCATTAAAGAATATGCATTTTAATAAATGCGTAAGTTTAATTTGCTTCATAAGAATTGTAAACTAACTATAGTTAACTTTTTGCGAAAAGGTAATTTACTCTCATCGGAGTTTTAACAAAAATACATTTCATGGAATGTCTAACTTAATTTTAATCGAATATAGTTTTTGAAATATCGCATTAAGTAATTATAATCCATGTTCTAAAACAATTTTGTTTTTAATTTATTTATGAAATTATTTATTAATAATTGCTTATCATTTTACTTATTAATAATTGTTATCAGTTTACTTATTAATAATTGCTTATCAGTTTACTTATTAATAATTACTGATAATTAACATATACTCCATTCGTTCTTTAAGCAATTGTAAAAATTAATATTAATATTATTTTGTGATGTTTTACAATAAATTTCAAAAAGAACGAAAGACATTTTCAGAAATGATTATTCATTTTTTATCCGACTGCCAAGAAGGGTTATGTGTTTCACGCGTATCTGGGATGCGAATTTCTTTATACCCTCGAAACATCCCAACGGCTGGATGGATTTTAATGAATGAGATCTCTATCGATTTGACTTAACCGTCCGATGGTTATAGGCTTTGTTTTGTTTTTATATATTCAAAATGGCGGCCGAAAAATACAAAATGGCGGTAGATACGAAAAATATTTTTTACGAACCCTATTGAGTGGCATATCATTGGATAGGTCTTTCAAAATGAAGACGATGCTTCATTGACTATTTTACAGTCAGAAGCTGCGTTAAAATATTATACAACCTGGAAGTTGTGTAGGTAGGATCTCTAGCTTTACTACAACTCTAATCATCATAGACATCTATAGACCTCACCAAAACAATGTTTATAGATAGAATCTAACAATTAAACACAACTTAAAAGTCATCGATACAAGTAAATAAAAAAAAAAGTAAGTAATATAAAAATTATTTTCACTTTGATACGAAATAATTATTTAGTTCTCTTTTTATACAGTCGGGGTTTTTATTTTTTTTTATTTAATTTAATTGTTCTATTTTATTATCAACATTTTACATGTCTCTTTTCGTTGATGAACAAAAAATTTTGCAATTGCATTTGAAGTTAGTATAAAATATGTACTAAAAATTCCTAAAAAGTACTTTTTTAAAATAAAATATCCAATAAAAAAATGTTTTCTTTATTTTGGCACATTATGCATCTGAGCATTCTTTAAAAGCTTTTTAGATAAAATTTTGAAAAGTCTAACACAATACTTTTATAGGATCTACAACAAAACACTTGTGGTATTGAATAGTAAATATTACACTTAACTTTTTGATTACAGACTCGGACTTGCGACTATTTTTATGTTCATTCGCAGCGCAATTAAGGTAAAGGAAAGATTTCTCTTGAAAGTATTACCAGTATAAATGTATGGCAGATATTCTTTTTCAAAACGTGATGCGAATATAATAAAGAAATAGTTGCTTGGACGACATGTGTCCCAATTTCGATACTAAAGTGTTTATAATTGCAAAATTGTATTGCGATTAAAATCTGAAAGCATAGTGACCCAATTGTACATATTATTGCTTAAATTCTTACTTACATATGGATTTTGGCATGAAAATAAGAATTAAAACTCCCTTCAAAAACAGCTTTATCATTGAAAACAAAGTATTGTTTTGAGTAGTGTTATTTGTTTTCTAGCATTGTGCTTTTCTGTAAATAGTCTCCTGTGTCAGTGCCTATATTCAGAGTGTCCCAGAAGCAATGGGACAAACTTTAAGGGGAGGTAGGGGACATCACAAGGATTCAGATTTGCATAGCAACCCTGGGTCGGATACGGTTTCCTGTCGCGGTAGTCACGACAGAAAACACAAGAAAGAAAGGGCACGAACAGGAAGAGAAAACATGTTTATTACGCTTAGTACTGCAAAAATGCCAGGACAATGCTAGAAAGTGTTGAGGAACTTGTTGCACGCATCGTGGCAGCTGCTGGGGAAGTCCGGGGCACTCCCAGTATTTTCGAGAATATTAGATCTTCCATACGCCGGAGATGCGCTTCCATGCATCACGGCTCGGGGTCGTAATTTCGAACACCTACTTTGATGACGATCGCTGTCCCTTTAATGTTCTTTCTCCTTAGTTTTTTTTATGTACTAAGGATAATAAAAATATTTTCGCCTCTTATTCGTATCCTGTTTTTCTTGCGTTTTGTGTCGTCACTACCGCGCCAGGAAAACGTTCCCGACTCTGGGATGCTATGCAAATCTGAATCCTTGTGATGTCCCCTACCTTCCCTTAAAGTTTGTCCCATTACTTCTGGGACACCCTATATATATATATATATATATATATATACTTGTGTGTTATACTATAATCTAGAAGTGTATATTATATGAGAAAAAAGAGGGGAAATACTTCTTTTAACTCCCATAATTTTTGTTGTATCTGTAAGTCCTATTAAGTTAATTTTCAACATTTGGTTTACATCTGGACTTTTTTTGTTTAGTGTATTTTTATTGTATTTTACTGTCCAGCAATGTATAACACTGCATTATGAGGGGATTTTTCCACCTTCAAAATTTATAATGTACTTAACATAGTATAATGATAAGTCCAGCACGCCTTGTATAAAACTGGGCTGCCACTTGTAACATTTTTGTATAACTTTGTAAGTTTTAATATATAGGGGTCTTATTCAACGATGGTTTTTCCTGGCCTTGCCCCGGACAGCGGCCCGTGATGAATGTAGTTATTTTGCTGATTGGGGCTTGTTGAACTAAAGCCATATTGGTAGGCCTCCCCGCCTGGCCTGAAACTGAAACTGAAACTGTAAATATTATTGCCCACTATGCCTTCACAATGCGTGTTAAATTAATCATATGCACAGCACTATGAAGCCCTAGCATCTTATTTTCTTAAAACATGCAATTGACACAAAAATCAATCACAGTTACCTCACTGTTTTAAGATTAAGTTACACTGTAAAAAACACACAAATTTTCCTTAGACTAAGAAAATATAATATAAACACAAACGAAAATAGTATATAATAACCTCTTCCAGGTTACACACGCTTCCAAAAAGTTTTCTTTATCTTTTGAGGTTTCAGAAACCAATATATTTTCGAGATTTAAAGAAGCGTTTATAAAAAATGTTTTCTTTTGCTGCCTCTCTTTTTCGGAGTCGTTTCGAGTAGTTCTTTAATAATGTATTAATCAGTTCTCTTAAGCCGGAATATCGACTTTTAGTATGTTATCCATTTTCAATTAAACTTTAAAACTGCGTAATTTTATTTATACATGCAGAGTAACAAAAGAATATTAAAATTAATTTTAATATTATTGCTGTTAAACGAGTTTATCTATATAGCATGTTTAATGAAGATGGATATATTTTCTGAAGAAATAACCCGGCAGTAGTCCTTTGTCGGTCTTTTTGCCGCGCCGCCACTATAAATTATCTTCTCCTAACTGATACCCCTTTACAAATAGAACGAAGAACTAATATGTAGCTGACTTTAAATGTTTCTATCCATTTTCAATTAAACTTTAAAACTGCGTAATTTTATTTATACATGCAGAGTAACAAAAGAATATTAAAATTAATTTTAATATTATTGCTGTTAAACGAGTTTATCTATATAGCATGTTTAATGAAGATGGATATATTTTCTGAAGAAATAACCCGGCAGTAGTCCTTTGTCGGTCTTTTTGCCGCGCCGCCACTATAAATTATCTTCTCCTAACTGATACCCCTTTACAAATAGAACGAAGAACTAATATGTAGCTGACTTTAAATGTTTCTCCACCGCAATTGTGAAGTAACAAGAAATCTCTGTTTTTCCTTCAAGTATTTTCTTATAAGCATAGTAAAAATTGTTGGAAAATCCGCGCAAATATCACTAATATCAGACCATTTTTACTTTTTCCCATTATTCCAAATTTCACGAATAAAAGGTATAATTTAAGTAAACTGCAAATTTATAACTTCATTAACATGCAATATTGAATATTAATTGAACTTTTTTTCCTATTTGTCATTTTCTGTATACGGGAGCCGGCGGCAAAAACACCGAGCGCGACTAATAACGTTCTGAAAAAAAGACGAAAGAACATTTGGATACTTAAAGCCCGGACACCCTGTACAATTAATCTCATATAATTGACAGTTTTTTAAAACTAGATAAAACACATTTATTTTATTTTTAGAGGATATTCAGATTAAAATATATTACTTCATGCATTTCGTGCAATGGCATTGCCCAATGTAAGGCAATTACCCTTTATGAATGAGGAAGTTTACTTTTAGCGACATATTAAAACTAATTTTTTTCTCTCACATTTATATTCGTTTCACATGAACTAGATTTTAAAGATAATAAATTTTAAAAAAGAGTTTTGCGTTTCATTGTTCTTGCACGGAGTACCATATACATTATTTACCCCTAAATTCTCTCTCCCGTGATATTCACGGAGTGCGTCCATTTTTAGATTTATTAAGATATGTTTGATTGCCACCAGTGTTATAAAATAGTGTAATAAGTTTTATTATGTTATCATTTTATCTCTCATTAAATAAGGTGAATATTTCTTTTTCTAAAAAGTGGGCCAATAAGCAATTTGAGTTTTTAAACCGTAATTTAATGCGACCGTTAAGTGGTTAAATATATATTAAAGTTAAAGAAAAATATATCTTTGCTTATATCTGTCCAAATTTTTATTACGCGCAGAGTAAGAAAAAAATGATTTGTGTGTGTGTGGGGGGGGGGGGGGAGTACTTTGAACTGTAATTCTGTTAAATCTCCATAGTTAACTCATAATTTACATAAAACAATTAACTCGCTTTAAAGTATTTTACTGAATGAATTAGATTTTTTGAAATAAAAACTTGATTTGAGCTATTTTCTTTAAAGTTACTGTGTCGGAAATAATGAAGTATATAAAATATCTGATTATATTTAGTGTACGGCAGATTTATCACTGGTCTGGTATGTTGGAAATAAAGCGCATTTTAACTCATTTCGTACCAAGATTGCACATTTTTAGTGATTTATTCATTGTATAGTTAAAGATAAACTTCATGGAAGATGAGAATATATTTTTTTCGTTTCGAAAAACATCATTTTGGATGATTTATAACGTAAAAAGTAGGGGTAACCGTAACATAAAGTATTTATGAGTATATCAAAATGTTTATGTCAAAAGAAGAAAGATATAGGCTAATTTTTAATGTTAATCTTCATACATTTTATTTATTATGTGAATCTTGTGTGCTTCATTAAATTTGGATCGGATTTGAAATTGAGACACCATCTTAAAAAAATTATTAAAAGTTTCCATAAACAATTAAAGTATATGGAATTACCCTTAATTTTTATAAAAATTATTTGCATTCATATTACATTCAATATGAATGTCATTTTTATATTGAAAAGTAAAGCAATCTGCTAATGAAACAAAAATTCTCAAAATTCTTTTTAAGCCGGAAGCAAAGCGAAATAAACATTAATATAAAATAATATATTATTCATCATTAAAATAATAACTCAAAATCACGCAAGTGAAATGTACAATTATATCTTTTACTAAATACTAAAATTATTTAAACTATATTATACTTTTTGAAAATGCATGTTAGCCCCATAATATAAACACAACACTATGGCATTTTAATTTTCTTTGTTAAATACTTAAATACTTTTTCTCTGAAAAAAAAAAAATTATTTGAAAATTGTTATTATGAAAGGATAAACATATGAGTTTTTCTCATGACGATATAGGAAAAAAAAACATGAATTTATGGACGAATTATTTTGTTTAAAAAATCGGGACAATTTTTTTATGTAATTTAGAAAGCATCATTCAAATTATAATTTAACTAACATATTGTTTAAATTTTTATAAATCATAACTTTGTGTCCAACACGGAAACTTGCAATAATTTAATTTAAATATTTTTGGGCAAAATTGAACATACTCACAATGTTTAATGGTGGGTATAGTTTATTACTTTATTAAAAAAAAAATCAAAGAGAACAATGCTATTTTTATTTATTTATGATCTGTTTATATACTTGAAATATTTTTGAAGATGCTTTAAATTTATAAAATGAATGTCTCTATTTTTCTGTTAACCGACTGCTTCGTTGTGATTTACTTCATTAATGAAATGAGTTAGAATAATCGTTTTGTACAACTAGGATACTCTTAAAAAAAAAAGAATTAAAATTACATTTTTTGCATTCATACTTATTCTTTACAAGAGGTTAGTAAAGGTTATAAGCTAACTGAGTCATTTTTTAAATTGGGAAAGTCAGAATACACTTACTAAATCAATTTTCTCAATTTACATCTTTATACAAAATAAAATTTGCATGCTGCTAGGCAACTACATTTACTTCTTTGAGTCTATCGGTAGATAAACTTTAATTAAAAATTATATATCTACAACTGAAATTCGAACGTAAGAGAATTTAAAATTTGCAAAAATACTTGACATTCTACTGTGGTGTTTAATTATTTTTATAGAATGTAGATGTATGTAGATAGTATGTTACTAGTATGCGTCCCATTACATAAAAGAAAAAAAAAATAGAAAATAACTCGCAGTCACGTTTTAGGTAGAATTTCAAATATTAGGGATGCATTTGTGATTTTGATAACTTGGTTATATCATACATATATTATTTTGTTTATTTACAGACGTATGCATAGTCAGACACCTATAAGAATCATAAGAATAAGAATAATGTTTAATGCCTGCACGCAACTACATAGACATGACACATTGACAGTGATAAGAACAAAACTCATTAATTTTGTTTTAATTTGCATTTTTTTCTTTACATTTAATTGGAGACTAATTTATATCATGGATGATAACGCACACTTTCATCGTTACACTCTGAAAAGGTATTATTTGACATCAAAAATATTTATCGCATCGTAGGGCCAACGTTTCCCCCATGCATTAACACTAGAACTGCCGTAGCGGTCAATTCGACTGCAACCAAATAAAAATATTTAGATTATCACCAGAAATTTCTTTCTAAAATAAGTTTAAAATGTACTGCGGAGAAATAAGTTAAATAAACAAGTTAAGTAGTTTCAATTAAAATTTCCGGTGTAAAATATTTCTATAACACTTCAGTAAAATTTCCGGCGGTTATAGTGTTAAACGGATGCTTTTCAAGATTAGAATCCAGAAAACACGTAGTTAGTTCACTTTTTTTCAATTTATCCTTAATCACATAATTTTGGACATGCTTATACTTGTAGAAAAATGCATTGCATTTGCAGTGGTTTAAAATTTCCTGTTGTAATTACTCTGCATTCTTTGTATACATTCTTTGTATAAATTAGCATATATTGTAATAAAAAAATTATTATAAAACTCATAAATATTACGTAACCTGGATTTTCCAGGTCTGACACTGAATACTGCTATCTCTTTGACAGAAGTTTAGGTGGACTAATTTTTGAAACATAATCTTTCCATTCATACACCATGGAGTACGGCGGTTGTGGCCAACTCCAACACCTTAACAATTATGTCATCTTTCCGAGACAGATACTGCCATTAAACAGCACATAGGTACAAAATTTCCAACGTTACAATCTATTTTGTCAATAGTTTTCTTGTTTGGTTCAGTTGGAACAAAAACACTGGATGAATTTTCAGCAAAACTATATTTTGTATAAGCACAAATGTCTATATTCATAAGTATACCAAAAATAAACTAAAAAATTACCTCAAAAACATCAGTGTTTAAATTCAACAAAATAAGAAAAAGCTCCCCTTCAAATATAGCATTTGTTACGCCTTGAAAGGAAGTATATACAAAAATTTAAATGATAATTGGTTGAGCCAATGTTACCCCGAATTTTGGACAAAAATTACACGATCTAGAAAAATGCTTTCTTTTTATCTCATGAAAGACAACACAAAAACCGAGATTAGACCTTGATCTACACTAATGAGGTTACTATAGCACGTGCTTACAAAGGTCTAAATGGTTAATTTACGGCTTGGCGGACAAAAGATTTAAGAGCAATATTCTCACAGTCCTGACCCGTTTTTGTTTGACTGATGCTGCCATGGTGGAACCTGGTCGAATTACTTGAGATGCCAGCCTCAAGCTAATGCTATCACCTACATTTTGAGACCAAACCTTTGTCGATAACGCAAGTGATGTAGAAAATATAGCAGATTAAATCTTTTTCTTTTCTCTTGTGCCCAAGTTACCCTTAAAGGGCCAATGTTACCCCAGTTTACGGTATTCTTTTTTTCTTACATATTTTACTTATTTTTTAAAAATTACATTCACACACACATGGTACAAGACATGGTAGGATTCTATAAAGTTATATAAAAGTATCTTTTCTACGACCAAATAAACATCAACTTTATTAATAGAATTGGATGGAAAACAAGTAATTTTGGAAAAAAAAAATATTAATTAAACACTTTTTTGTATACACATATTGTATAATGATATGCGACGGAATTTTTCTAATATAAAGTATTTCGTAAATTATAGTGTATTACTTTCCTGTCCAATTAAAATTCGATTTATCGAATGTAATTTATCGCGAAAATTTTACATAAAGTATAAAGTAAAAAAATATATATATATAAACGAAATGTTTTATATAATTCTAAAGTTATAATGTTTAAAGACGTAGCTTAGAAAAGTTAGACACTCTTCAACAGTTTTGGTTATGTAGTGTGATTCATAAGTATCCTAACAATAGGCTATCTCCTTAAATATTGCCCCAAGGAACATACAATTTGATGAGCCTTTTGTTTCGATATTTATGAATCACACTGTGTATTCGGATGCGCCGTATTCAACGCTTGCTACTTTTACACATAAATATGTTCTAAGACAGCAGTTCCCAACCTTTACAGGTACCCGACCCACCTTTAAATGAAAAAAAAAACGCCACCCACTTAATATGAGAATTTATCTAATATCAGTATGCAAATTATTGTATAACCTCTATAAGCTATCGGATATAATATCCTACAAACAAGTTGGAAATTGCTCGTCAAACGTGGCAAATGTGGTGCGTTCGTACTATAACTAGTTTTATAAATATTTTTTGCACCGGATATAGTACCGAATGTATATTTTAGTGCACTTCATAAGTGCATGTGAATTTCATTCTGTTCGAAAGGCTGTAACATCATTAAAATGAACTTGAAATAATTTTTTCACATTGATCGTAATGTAACCGAAAAATTTTGACTATCCCTGTAATTAAACTATACATCCGATTTCATAAAATTTGAAATGACCTGAGAAAATTCAGCAACAATTATATAATTAAAATTTAAGACCATTCGGAAGGCTGTAACATCATTAAAATGCACTTGCAACAATTTATTTCCATTGGCCGTAATGTAACGGAAAAATTTTGACTGTCCCTGTAATTAAACTATGCTTCCGATTTTTATAAAATTTGAAATGACTCGACAAAATTTTACAGCAATTATATATTTAAAATTTCAGACCATTCGGTTGGGTAGTTTTGCTCTGTTATATGCGGACAGGCGGACAGACAGACGGACACACAGACGGACACACAGACGGACTGAACGACGACGACTATAAGTGCTACGTATTAATATAATTACGAACGCACCTAAAAAGGCAAATTCTCGTACAAAGGATGTACTATCAACAGAATCAAGAATCGATAATCCGAATGTGAGTAATTGGAATAATAATTAAATCAACATACATATAGTAGAGCCCTAATTATCCGAACAAGTCGGGACCGACCCTACTTAGGATAAGCAAAAGTTCGGATAAATGGACAGACAAAAAGATGTCCTTGACTATACTAAAACCTTCACACTTCATATTTGGGTTAGTATTGACAGCACCAGTTAGTGCTGGCGGGTTTAAAAATTGTTTTACTTTTTTTGTGTGTGTTATTTAAATTTATTTTCTTATTCCCTTTTTTATCATTTAAAATTTTCTTTTTCTATTTTGATCATTTTCTGAACCTCAGAGCTTTTAATTTAAGCACGAATAAATTAGAAGTTCCGTTTAAAAAGAAAAATTGATAGAAATAGGATTTTTGGATAATTGGAAGTTCGGATGATTGGATAGCCGGCGCTCTACTGTATTAAAGAGATAATAATAAATACGTTTAATTATTATCAATACACAGCTTTACAATCAGTAAGATTTCTGGCACTGGTGTTTACCGATGAGGGCTTCTATACCAGGGTAAAAACTGGATAATTTTAACCTAAAGTCACTTTCTACACGCAGTTTGTTTCTGTACTTGTATTTCCAAGACAAAAAAATAGAAAAAGAACGTTCTCACAAGTATTTCGTGTTTAACAACTTCAAGGACCTTAAAGCCGATTTAGATATTTCTGGTTATTGGGTTCGTATATTCAACCAGAAGGAATTTAATGATAACATAATACCCATTAACTGTTTGAAAAAACTATGTTCTCTCACAAAGATCTTAAGTTAATAGCTATTATGATTATTGGAGTTGTAAAATATTGTCAGAACAACTTTATAACCAGTAGGATTTCTGGCACTGGCATCTATACCAGGGTAAAAACTGGATAATTTTAACCTAAAATCACTTTCTACACGCAGTTTGTTTCTGTACTTGTATTTCCAAGACAAAAAAATAGAAAAAGAACGTTCTCACAAGTATTTCGTGTTTAACAACTTCAAGGACCTTAAAGCCAATTTAGATATTTCTGGTTATTGGGTTCGTATATTCAACCAGAAGGAATTTAATGATAACATAATACCCATTAACTGTTTGAAAAAACTATGTTCTCTCACAAAGACCTTAAGTTAATAGCTATTATGATTATTGGAGTTGTAAAATATTGTCAGAACAACTTTATAACCAGTAGGATTTCTGGCACTGGCATCTATACCAGGGTAAAAACTGGATAATTTTAACCTAAAGTCACTTTCTACACGCAGTTTGTTTCTGTACTTGTATTTCCAAAACAGAAAATAGAATAATATATTAAATTTAAAAAAACCGACTGCGTAAAAAGAGAACTAATTAATTATTTCTCATCAATATGAAACTATTTTTTATATTACTTACCTTTTTTTTTATTTACTTGTATTGATGACTTTTAAGTTGTGTTTAATTATTAGTACCTGTCTACAAATACTATTTTGATGAGGCTATAGATGTCTATTATGAAGCTTAGAGTTACAGTAAAGGTAGCGATCCAAAGTAAACAATTTCCAGGTTGTGTGATATATAAACGGAGCTTTTGACTACAAAATGGTCAATAAAACATCGTCTTCATTTTGAAAGACCTATCCAATGATATGCCACTCAATATAGTGCGTATTTTTTAGGTAGCTTTCTTTACAAAAAAGCTACCTATTGCAGCCGTTCGGAGGAAAGCGATTTCAAAAAATTTTGGTATATTTTCATCGATCATGACCCCCAGACCCCGAAACCACCCTCCGTTCAAAATTGATATATATATATATATATATATATATATATATATATATATATCTGACCTATGTCACACTGTAACTCCCGTAATTATGAACCGATTTCGATGTAATTCGGTGTGTACATAGTACATACCAATGTCTCGACAGAGTTCGTTGGCCAGCTTCATCCGCCGTTTTGTTTCAAAATGGCGGCCATTTAAAATTTTAAAAAAAATTTTAAACTTGAAATGTGGTACCAAAAAATTAAAAATGGAAAAATATTCTTTTCTTATGTATTTGACCTTTATACAAAGATTCCGGAGCAGTTTTTGTTTCGTCTATATCTTAAAAAATGGCTGAGTTATAGCATTTTGAATTTCTAGCGTGGCTAACATTTTGAAACGTCCTGAAATTTGTCACGCGATAAAAGGCGTATTTATGAACCGATTTGGATGTAATTCAGTGTGTACATAGTACATACCAATCTCTCGACCGAGTTCGTTGGCCAGCTTCATCCGCCATTTTGTTTCAAAATGGCGGCCATTTAAAATTTTTAAAAAATTTTAAAACTTGAAATGTGGTACCAAAAAATTAAAAATGGAAAAATATTTTTTTCTTATGTATTTGGCCTTTATACAAAGATTCCGGAGCAGTTTTTGTTTCGTCTATATCTTAAAAAATGGCTGAGTTATAGCATTTTGAATTTCTAGCGTGGCTGACATTTTGAAACGTCCTGAAATTTGTCACGCGATAAAAGGCGTATTTATGAACCGATTTGGATGTAATTCAGTGTGTACATAGTACATACCAATCTCTCGACCGAGTTCGTTGGCCAGCTTCATCCGCCATTTTGTTTCAAAATGGCGGCCATTTAAAATTTTTTTAAAAATTTAAAATTTGAAATGTGGTACCAAAAAATTGAAAATGGAAAAATATTTTTTCTTATGTATTTGACCTTTATACAAAGATTTCGGAGCAGTTTTTGTTTCGTCTATATCTTAAAAAATGGCTGAGTTATAGCATTTTGAATTTCTAGCGTGGCTGACATTTTGAAACGTCCTGAATTTTGTCACGCGATAAAAGGCGTATTTATGAACCGATTTGGATGTAACTTCGTTTATACATAGTGCATACCAATGTCTCGACCGGGTTCGTTGGTCATCTTCATCCGCCATCTTGTTTAAAAATGGTGGCCATTTAAATTTTAAAGAAAAATTTAAATTTGAAATGTGGTACCAAAAAATTAAAAATTGAAAAAATATTTTTTCTTATGTGTTTGACCTTGATAAAAAGATTCGAGAGCAGTTTTTGTTTCGTCTATATCTTAAGAAATGGCTGAGTTATAGCATTTTGAATTTCTAGCGTGGCTGACATTTTGAAACGTCCTGATTTTTCTCACGTAATAACAGGCATATTTATGAACCGACTTGGATGTACCTTGGTGTGTACATAGTACATACAAATGTCTCGACCGAGTTCGTTGGCCGGCTTCATCCGCCATCTTGTTTCAAAATGGCGGCCATTTAAAAAAATAAAAAAATAAAAAAATTTAAATGAGATACCAAAAAATTGGAAAGTGAAAAAGTACATACCAATGTCTCGACCAAGTTCGTTGGCCAGCTTCATTCGCCATCTTGTTTCAAAAGGGTTGCCATTTAAAAAAAATTAAATTTAAAATTCAAAATGAGGTATTAAACAATTGGAAAATGAAAAAGATTTTTTTATGTGTTTGGCCTTGATACAAAGATTCCGGAGCAGTTTTTGTGTCTGAAAATTTGTTCTTTTGTTTATATCTTAAAAAATGGTTGATTTATAGCACTTTGAATTTCTAGCATGGCTAACATTTTGAAACGATCTTGTATTTGTCACGCGATAACACACGTATTCGCCTATTTCGATGTAAGAAGGCATGTGGATAGTATACATCAACACCTCGACCAAGTTCGCTGGCCAGATTCATCAGCCATCTTGTTTCAAAATGGCGACCATTAAATTAAAAATATATATATATATATATAAAGTAAGGTGCAAAAAAATTAGAAATTGAAAAAGGTTTCTTTCTTAAGTATTTGACCTTGATATGAGGATTCAGGAGCATTTTTTGTTTGTCTTTACCTTAAAAAATGGCTCAGATATAGCAGTTTCAATTTCTATTGTGGGTGGCATTTTGAAAAATCTGATTTTTTGCATGCGACAGCACTACTATATATTAACCGATTCCGATGTGAGTGAGCATGTGCACAGCAATTACTAAGGTCTCGACCAAGTTCACTGCTTAGCCTCATCCACCATGTTGTCTTAAAATGACAGGCACTTTAAAAAATTGCCGAATTTGGCAGCCAAATATATGTTACTTTAAAGAAAAGCAGCTTGGATAAAGCTGACTAATTTTGCGAAATTCTCATTCATTATATTGATAAAAATTAGTATTGAATCTCCTATATTCGGTTTCCACTAAATTGAGCTTCGTGTGTTTGAATGATATAATTTGGCTTTTTTTAAATAAGGATTATGAAAGCTACCTCTTCCTCCCGGCACTGGCCGGAAGGACTTTTTTTGTCTCTACCGTCATTTTTTATTTTACGGTCACCATTTTGAATTTATAAAAACGAAACCTACCTATATCCATCGGAAGATTAAGACGAATCGATAGAGACCTCATTCATAAAAACCCATCCAGCCGTTGGGATGTTTCGAGGGTATAGAGAAATCCACATACACAGATACGCGCGAAACACATAACCCTTCTTTTCAGTCGGGTAAAAAGAACGTTCTCACAAGTATGTCGTGTTTAACAACTTCAAGGACCTTAAAGCCGATTTAGACATTTATGGTTATTCACCTAGAAAGAATTTAAGGATAGCATAGTAGCCATTAACTGGTTGAGAAAACTCTGTTCTCTCATGAAATTTTAGTTTAAGTGGGTCCTGGACACATTTTAAAATACTTTTTTTTTTAATTTAAAAATTTGAAATTTTTTGTGATGATTAATCATATTATATATAAACAAAATCGCATGATAAAACGTCTCATACTTTTTTTTAAATTTTAAATTAAAAATTTATTTAAAAAGTGGGGCAATTTAAAACTGTTATAACTCGAAGCATTATTTGTAGTATTTAATTTTTTTTGCAAAAAATAAATAAACAGAAATATATAAGTTTTAATTTTGATCTTGTATTTTTTAAATATTAATTTAAATAAAAATTAACAATAATTAAAGTTGAAATTTAGAAAAAGATGTAAATTAAAAAAAAAATCCTATTTTCAAAAGTAAATATTTTTTTCAAATTTGCTGAATCAAAATTAAAGTAAAACAATTGAAAATACATGTTCCAAGTTTGAACCATTTATCTTTAACGGTTTTTGACTTATAACAACTTTGATACGAGAAATGGGAAAAAACCCCTCATGAAGAAAGACGCATTTTCACAAGAACTCGTTTCCACTACAACCATTGCTTGAAAGCTAGATTTTGAAGACAAATCAAATCGAAAGCATTAATATTACCAATTAAGATAGAAACATCATCGGAACCTCATTTTAAGAGGGAAAAAAAGAAAAAAAATTAATGCAATATTTTTTTTTAGAAAATTTGAAGATTTTTGTGTCCCGGACCTCCTTAAGCTAATAGCTATTATGATTATTGGAGTTTCAAAATATTGCACTTTTTACATTTTTCAAAAAGATTAAATAAAATATATATTTTGTGGCAATCCTCGATTATTCCGCAACGCACCAGTTAGATCCCGAACCAAAGGTTAGAAACCGTTGCTCTAAGATATTAATCAACATATAGCATTTTTAATTTACACATTTCAGAAGTTGTATAAACATGTATGAGAGTTTAAATCATCAATCCGTTAAAGTTATGCATACAATTAATTTTCTCTAAATATTTTCTCTAAATTTACGTAATACTCTACATTTTATTTCATCTAAAAATAGTCAAACACTGAGCTATTATTTACTAAACTTAACTTAAATCCTACCACCAAAGCTCATCCTCAATAAACTGTTAAGAGAAATCTGAATACAAAAACTTGTGCTAATTGTGTTTCCTATCAAACAAATAATGTTTCCGTTTACTAATCTCCCGCATAAATGACATCATTCTTCTTTCAATTAAATACGTGATATTTATCTTACTCCCAATTGGTTGTTAAAAAAAATCCTCTTGGATTTTTAAAGATAAAGCATTAAGCTGATGTGAGAATATAGTTTGTTTAAATTATAATTTTTATTCGCTTTGTAACTTACGATCAAAATAATATGTTATTTTTGTGTCTTTATTATTATTATTATTGTATTTCTACAATAGAAATTATGTAAGATTTATTTCCAAAAAAGCTATAGTAAAACAATAGTTTTAAAAAGCTATAGTAGTGTAAACAACATTTTAGATATTTTCTAAACATGCAACTGGTTGAAAATGTTTACATGTTAAAGATCTAAAAATAAGATACTGATATATTTTATTTTAATGTAATTACAAAGTGTTTGCAAAGTGTTCTATAAATACAATAAAGGTAGGATTGCAGGCTATGGTAGGACCTCACGTTATTCGGTAACGCCTAATTCCATGACTTTAAGTTTATTCTTCAAAAAATATTCCGTTACAATACGTTAATATAAAGTGATCAAATATTACGGAAAATTCAACTGTTTGATTTAAGATTAGTTGAAAGCTGGAACTATTGAACTTATTTAAAATATACAATTTTTGGGCTGTATATTCCTTTGAGCTACTAGGGAGCTCTGCCACCTACGATACACGTTCGCAACCTCTCCCCCCCCCCCCCCCGTTCAGAGCGTTCTAAAAATCCGTTATCCGTTACTTTGATCGGCTTTAATAAAGGTTTTGGAAGATTGAATTATAATTAAAAACCAACGGCGATCTTTCTGTAAAGGGTTTCAATTCATTGCCCTTTCACTGGGGGGATGTTAAGGCCGAACTAGCTATGGTTAACTGTTGTTTTCGTGTTTGATTAAATAAGATTATTTAAACATTTAAAAATCAGCTCATATAAAATGAACTGAGTCAACATAGTCTTTGTTACATGGTATTTTTGAACAATGCTAAAAGAAAATGATTTTAAATAAGCGATTTTAAGTGTAACATTTTAAATCTGACGTAATTTGCACTTTTCTTTCTCTTTGTAATATTCATGTGGAAATATTATCATTGTTAGAAAGGTAATATTATTATTTGCGCTGTCTTAGAAGGGACAAAGATAGTTAAAAAAATTTTAAATGTAACATTTTAAATCTGATGCAATTTGCACTTTTCTTTCTCTTTGTAATATCCATGTGGAAATATTATCATTGTTACAAAGGAAATATTGTTATTTGCGCTGTCTTTGAATGGACAAAGATAGTTAAAAAGATCATCTCGAAGCATGAAATAAATCTCTCGTGTATTTTTAAATATATGTTTTAATTTAAATTGATTGGCAATATAATTATTTAGTATATTTAAAATATGTCTAATTTCCCTCGTTGACTGTTTTTAACGCATATTAAATAATTATTTTATAGTTATCTTTATCTTTTAATATTCGCATGTAAAAACAATTTTTATGACGTAATTTTCAATATTTCCCTGCTTCTTACACGTAATCAATTAATTCTAAATTGAAATATTTATCTCTCTTTATAGTAGTCACGTGTAAATAAACTTTTAATTAAAAGGAAATATCATTTTGCAAAAAAAAAAAAATGCTATTCTACAATTGGCAAAAATTTAAATAATAACCTTTTCTAAAATATGTAAAAAATATCTCCGTAAATGTGGAAAAGTTAAATTTAAAATTGAAATAAAACCTCAAAAAATTAGTCAAATTAAAAAAAATATATATATTCAGCCTGCACACCAAAAGTTTAGAAATTTTATCCCCATTAAAATTATTAATTTCTAATGTATAGTTTTTGCTACTCAAAACTTTTTTAATGGAACGATTTTGGCAAATTTTAATATTAAATAGCTCTTAAAATTATTATTCAATTTAATAATCGTCTGCATCACCGCGTTTATCAAACCTTTCTTTATAATAATACGAATTTTCATAATTTCGTATGTAGCAGTTTTCTTAATACAGAATAGATAGTAGCGAAGAAAGACCTCCTGTCAAAAAAAAATTCATTGACAGCATTAGTTATTTGTTTTAGAATAGAGAGATAGAAAAGGGAAAGAAGTTAGTTTGTAAAATATGTTAGTTAATGGCATGCAACAGAAGGGTTTTCTAATGTAAACAACTTAGAGAAATACGACAACAAATCTTAACAAATTAGTATAAACATCTCTCTTGTCAATTAATATTAAACTATTCACATGAGATTTATCTTGAAATTCCTAACAATTCGTATAACTTACAATTTATTTGAAAATAAATAAAGTTAAAAAAAAGTATTTATACAATTGTAAATGTACAGCATTAAAAGCATTATCTCGGACAATTTAGACCGACTACAACAGTTATATTTATATATTCGTATCCACTGTATTCATTGTTTCCTATTTTCAGGTATAAATATTTTCTACTATATTAATTCATAAGATGACATTTCAATTTTCACATTTTAGAAGTTGTATAAACATGTATTGGAATTTAAAAAGTCCTTCCGGCCAGTGCCGGGAGGAAGAGGTAGCTTTCATATTTCTTATTTTTAAAAAGCCAACTTATATTATTCAAACACACGAAGCTCAATTAAGTGGAAACCGAATGTAGGAGATTCAATACCAAATCATTATGAATGAAAATTTCGCGAAATTAGTCAGCTTTATCCAAGCTGCTTTTATTTAAAGTCACTTATATTTGGCTGCCAAATTCGGCGATTTCTTAAAGTGCCTGCCATTTTAAGACAACATGGTAGACGAGGCTAACCAGTGAACTTGGTCGAGACCTTAGTAATTGCAGTGCACATGCTCACTCGTACCGGAATCGGTTGACATATACGAGTGCTGTCGCAGGAGAAAAATCACATTTTTCAAAATGTCACCCACTTTAGAAATTGAAACTGCTATATCTGAGCCATTTTTTAAGATAAAGACAAACAAAAAATGCTCCTGAATCCTTATATCAAGGTCAAATACTTAAGAAAGAAACCTTTTTCAATTTCTAATTTTTTTGCACCTCACTTTAAATATAATTTTTTTTTTAATTTAATGGCGTCCATTTTGAAACAAGATGGCTGATGAAGCTGGCCAGCGAACTTGGTCGAGATATTGATGTATACTATCCACATGCCTTCTTCCATCGAAATAGGCGAATAAGTGTGGTATCGCGTGACAAATACAAGATCGTTTCAAAGTGTTAGCCATGATAGAAATTCAAAGTGCTATAATTCAACCACTTTTTAAGATATAAACAAAAGAACATATTTTCAGAAACAAAAACTGCTCCAGAATCTTTGTATCAAAACCAAACACATAAAAAAAATCTTTTTCATTTTCCAATTTTTAAAAACTTTATTTTAAATTTTAAATTACATTTTTTTTTAAATGCAACCCTTTTGAAACAAGATGGCGAATGAAGCTGGCCAACGAACTCGGTCGAGACATTGGTATGTACTATGTACAGACCAAGTTACATTCAAATCGGTTCATAAATACGCCTGTTATCGCGTGACAAAAATCAGGTCGTTTTAAAATGTCAGCCACAATAGAAATTCAAAATGTTATAACTCAGCCATTTTTTAGATGTAGACGAAACAAAACCTGTTCCGGAATCTTTGTATTAAGGTCAAACACATGCAAAAAAAAAAATCTTTTTCATTTTCCAATTTTTTAATACCTTATTTTAAATTTTAAATTACATTTTTTTTTAAATGGCAACCCTTTTGAAACAAGATGGCGAATGAAGCTGGCCAACGAACTCGGTCGAGACATTGGTATGTACTATGTACAGACCAAGTTACATTCAAATCGGTTCATAAATACGCCTGTTATCGCGGGGCAAAAATCAGGTCGTTTTAAAATGTCAGCCACAATAGAAATTCAAAATGTTATAACTCAGCCATTTTTTTAGATGTAGACGAAACAAAACCTGTTCCGGAATCTTTGTATTAAGGTCAAACACATACAAAAAAAATCTTTTTCATTTTCCAATTTTTTGGTATCTCATTTTAAATTTATTTTTTTTTTAAATTTTTTTAAATGGCCACCATTTTGAAACAAGATGGCGAATGAAGCTGGTCAACGAACTCGGTTGAGTTATTTGTATGTACTATGTACACACCAAGGTACATCCAAATCGGTTCATAAATACGTCTGTTATCACGTGGCAAAAATCAGGACGTTTCAAAATGTCAGCCACGCTAGAAATTCAAAATGCTATAACTCAGCCATTTTTTAAGATATAGACGAAACAAAAACTGCTTCCGAATCTTTTTATCAAGGTCAAACACATAAGAAAAAAATATTTTTTCAATTTTCAATTTTTTGCTACCACATTTCAAATTTAAATTTTTCTTAAAATTTTAAATGTCCGCCATTTTTAAACAAGATGGCGGATGAAGCTGGCCAACGAACTCGTTCGAGACATTGGTCTGTACTATGTATAAACGAAGTTACATCCAAATCGGTTCATAAATACGCCTTTTATCGCGCGACAAAATTCAGGACGTTTCAAAATGTCAGCTTCGCTAGAAATTCAAAATGCTATAACTCAGCCATTTTTTAAGGTATAGACGAAACAAAAACTGCTACGGAGTCTTTGTATAAAGGTCAAATACATAAGAAAAAAATATTTTTCCATTTTCAATTTTTTGGTACCACATTTTAAATTTTAAATTTTTTTAAAAATTTTAAATGGCCGCCATTTTGAAACAAAATGGCGGATGAAGCTGGCCAACGAACTCGGTCGAGACATTGGTATGTACTATGTACACACCGAATTACATCCAAATCGGTTCATAAATACGAGAGTTACAGTGTGACATAGGTCAGATATATATATATATATATATTGATATATATATATATATATATATATATATATATCAATTTTGAACGGAGGGTGGTTTCGGGGTCTGGGGGTCATGATCGATGAAAATATACCAAAATTTTTTGAAATCGCTTTCCTCCGAACGGCTGCAATAGGTAGCTTTTTGTAAAGAAAGCTACCTAATAATCGACCAGTTAAAGCTATGCATACGTTACTTTTCTCGAAATATAAATTTATGGAAAACTATACATATTACTTTCCTTAAAAAATAGTCAAACACTTAAGCATTATTTACGAAACACAATTTAAATCCCAGCATCAAAGAAATTGTTAAGTGTAAACTGAAAAAAAATACTTGTACTAATTGTATTTGCAACCAAGCAAATAAAGTTTGCTTTAACGGTAATCTTCAACATAAATTGTTTCAGTTATTCTTTTTCGAATAAATATATGATATTTTTCGTGTTTCCCCTTGGTTGTTAAAAAAATAATAATAATATGAGATTTTTAAAGATAAAGCAGTAAGTTGATAAGAAAATACACTTCATTTTCAAAATTAATTTTTATTTACTTCATAACTTACGATCAAAGTCATATGTTAGTTTACGAGGTTTTAATATTCTTAATTTTTTTTCTTTCTCTAGTAGAAATTATATAAAATCGATTTTAGGTAGCTTTCATTACAAAAAGCTACCTATTGCAGCCGTTCGGAGGAAAGCGATTTCAAAAAAGTTTGGTATATTTTCATCGATCATGACCCCCAGACCCCGAAACCACCCTCCGTTCAAAATTGATATATATATATATATATATATATATATATATATATATATCTTACCTATGTCGCACTGTAACTCTCGTATTTATGAACCGATTTGGATGTAATTCGGTATGTACATAGTACATACCAATGTCTCGACCGAGTTCGTTGGCCAGCTTCATCCGCCATTTTGTTTCAAAATGGCAGCCATTTAAATTTTTTTTAAAAATTTAAAATTTGAAAAGTGGTACCAAAAAATTGGAAATGGAAAAATATTTTTTTCTTATGTATTTGACCTTTAAACAAAGATTTCGGAGCAGTTTTTGTTTCGTCTATATCTTAAAAAATGGCTCAGTTATAGCATTTTGAATTTCTAGCGTGGCTGACATTTTAAAACGTCCTGAATTTTGTCACGCGATAAAAGGCGTATTTATGAACCAATTTGGATGCAACTTCGTTTATACATAGTACATACCAATGTCTCGACCGAGTTTGTTGGCCAGCTTCATCCGCCATCTTGTTTAAAAATGGCGGCCATTTAAATTTTTAAGAAAAATTTAATTTGAAATGTGGTACCAAAAAAATGAAAATTGAAAAAATATTTTTTTTTATGTGTTTGACCTTGATAAAAAGATTCGGGAACAGTTTTTGTTTCGTCTATACCTTAAAAAGTGGCTGAGTTATAGCATTTTGAATTTCTAGCGTGGCTGACATTTTGAAACGTCCGGAATTTTGTCACTTGATAACAGGCGTATTTATGAACCGATTTGGATGTACCTTGGTGTGTACATAGTACATACAAATATCTCGACCGAGTTCGTTGGCCAGCTTCATCCGCCATCTTGTTTCAAAATGGCGGCTATTTAAAAAAATTTAAAAATTTTAAATTTAAAAGGAGATACCAAAAAATTGAAAAATGAAAAATATTTATTTTTGTATGTGTTTGACCTTAATACAAAGATTCCGGAACAGTTTTTGTTTCGTCTATATCTAAAAAAATGGCTGAGTTATAGCATTTCGAATTTCTATTGTGGCTGACATTTTAAAACGACCTGATTTTTGTCACGCGAGAACAGGCGTATTTATGAACCGATTTGGATGTAACTTGGTCTGTACATAGTACATACAAATGTCTCGACCGAGTTCGTTGGCCAGCTTCATTCGCCATCTTGTTTCAAAAGGGTTGCCAATAAAAAAAATTAAATTTAAAATTTAAAATTTAGTATTAAAAAACTGGAAAATGAAAAAGATTTTTTCATGTGTATGGCCTTGATACAAAGATTCCGGAGCAGTTTTTGTTTCTGAAAATTTGTTCTTTTGTTTATTTCTTAAAAATGATAGTTGAATTATAGCACTTTGAATTTCTAGCATGGCTAACATTTTGAAACGATCTTTTATTTGTAATACTATAACACACGTATTCGCCTATTTCGATGTAAGAAGGCATGTGGATAGTATATATCAATATCTCGACCAAGTTCGCTGGTCAGCTTCATCAGCCATCTTGTTTCAAAATGGCGGTCATTAAATTAAAAAAAATTATATTTAAAGTGAGGTGCGAAAAAAATTAGAAATTGAAAAAGGTTTCTTTCTTAAGTATTTGACCTTGATATAAGGATTCAGGAGCATTTTTTGTTTGTCTTTATCTTAAAAAATGGCTCAGATATAGCAGTTTCAATTTCTAATGTGGGTGACATTTTGAAAAAACTGATTTTTGTCTGCGACAGCACTTGTATATATCAACCGATTCCGATGTAAGTGAGCATGTGCACAGGAATTACTAAGGTCTCGACCAAGTTCACTGGTTAGCCTTATCCACCATGTTGTCTTAAAATGGCAGGCACTTTAAGAAATCGCCGAATTTGGCAGCGAAATATAAGTTACTTTAAATAAAAGCAGCTTGGATAAAGCTGACAAATTTCGTGAAATTCTCATTCATAATGATTTAGTATTGATAAAAATTAGTATTGAATCTCCTATATTCGGTTTCCACTAAATTGAGCTTCGTGTGTTTGAATAATATAAGTTGTTTTTTTTAAAATAAGGAATATGAAAGCTACCTCTTCCTCCCGGCACTGGCCGGAAGGACTTTTTTAAAAAGGTATAGTGTAAACAACAATTTAGATAATTTATAAATATGGGAGTTGCTAAAAATGATTACAAGCTAATGTTGTAAAAAAAAATACTACACACACCCACACACACACACACACACACACATATATATATATAATGTAACTACAAAATGTTTGCAAATTGTTCTATAAACGCGAAAAACGTAGGATTGTGTCACCACGATGGATTTTTCATAAGAAATTTTATTATTGTTCTAACAAAAATAAATATGCAGCTAGTTACTAAAATTACAAAATCTTAAAATAATAATAATAATAGTACTTAAAAATAATTTAAAAATACCTTTCTTGTAAGTATTCAAAATTTATCTTAAAAATAACGCCTAAATTCATGAATGGAAGTTTCCTTGTTCAAAAAATATTTCGCTACAATACGATAATCTAGTGTAGACTAAAATTATGGAAACGTCACCGCTTTGTTTGAAGCTTGTATTAGGGTGTAAAGTCACACACTTTTTAACCCCCTCACTGACAAGCCCGTGTTAATACGTTCACTAAGCTCCAGGTTTCACTGCAATACAAGTAGTATTTAAAGTAATATAATTCACTTGATTTAATGTATTTTTAATACATTGAACAATGATTAATACTTCCAAGGATTGCATTTATATTCGTTGTTAAGTTTTTTTAAAAAATGTTCAAAGAATCTTTTCTTTAAGCATTTAAAACAAAATGCAGAAAAAACAACATTACAATTTTGCCCTTTTCCAAGACAGTCGGAGGGTTAAGGTGATTTTCCATATGATGTCCAATAATGCTGGTATCTACTGACGTCTTTAATATTTGTGGAATATTAATGACTAGTATGTCGATTTACATGTTTTTGGAATCAAAAAATACAAATCCACAATAAAAATAGGCGTAAATTGAGTTATTATTTACATTTAAATTTACAAAACAAAATTATTAATAATGCTTGTTTTCTCTTATATTGAAATTTGAAAGCTGTCTGTTCTTTTGAAAATAATTACTCATACATAGTTGGGCTGTGTTAAAATTTGTGAATTTTTATTGTGCTTGAAAGGTGGACAATTAAGTCAAAAATCTGAAATAGACAATCCCGAAAAGCTGAAAGAATACGCTACAAAGCATATAAAATTTAGCTCCACTTTGTGAACGAATATGTAAACTCTTAGCAGATCAGAACCTTTTGTCCCGATACCATATTTTCTGCTAGAAAGAAACCGTACATGTTCGAAAACTCCAGAAGGCTCAAAAATTATTTCACGTATCTTCACCCATGCCAGTGAAAAAGGGTTCTATAAACGCGAAAAACGTAGGATTGTTCCTTCAACGATTGTTCCTTCCACCTTCAACGTCCTTATCGAAGATGGGTGATGTAGTGAAAGTGCTAAACCTGAAGCAATAACTTTAACTAATTTTACGTTAGACCATGACATTGATAGTATGAAGAAGTACAAAGTTAGTGATTTAGCATTGTTATATTACTCACACCGTGGTGACACAATGAAATTTTTATCTCCAAATACAAGTGTCTTAGCCATATCAAAACAAAATAAAGTTCGATAAAAGAACTGCACTCGAAAATGCACCATGAATGATATTGCCACCGACAGACAATAATGCACTTTACACAATTATATGCATTGCTGAAGCAATTGCAACCTTACTTCAAAGACGAGCAGCTAAAGTCATAATGGTGATGGACATGCAGTTGTATGAATGCGCTCGGAAAATTCAATTGTCTACACGCAATCAAAGTGACTGCTCAAAGTGGGAGAACTTTATGTTTATTATGCATCTCTCCATGCACTAGGAAGTACATTGAAGATAGCATGTTTGATCACATATGAAGTTAAATTGGTCTGTAGTCTCCTGCAACAGATCGTCAGATTTTTTGAAGGAAGTAATACACTAGAGACTTGGAGATTCAAATGGCTATCGTTTTGGTATGCTACGACCTTCTCTTTGAAACACTGCTGTTTTCTATAGAGATAATTTCCCTACAAGAAAAATGCAACTCCCTACATGACAAATTAGCACAATTAGAAGACTGCATTTAAGACTGGGGATAAATTGGTTAAAATTAGAGAAGATAGGCAATTTCTTGCTCGTTTTCTTATTGTTATGGGGTACAGACTTCAAATGTCTACAAACCTAAAAGATGCAACTGTAAACAAAGAGTTTTCTGTAATACAAAGATCATTATCTTCTCCTGATGGATATCTTCATATACCATCTCATAAAAGTTGTTTATTGCAGAAATAGTGCAATATAACTGTTCTCCCATTCATGAAACATGAGAATCCTTAATGACTCCTCCGATAAAAAAGTGTGTATTTTAGATGGAATGGTACTCGTATAATCAGTAATCAAACACCTGCTATCAAAACTCAGGAAGACTCCGCAAAAGATATCATTATGTAAATGGAAAATCGTTACACTAAGGGGATAATAATATTTCACCAAGGACTTGCTAAAAAAACCCTCGAACCCTTAGTTATTGTAATGGTTAGGAAATAAATGGCGAGGGAGCAATTTCTCAGTCAAATGACTGGAGTTACCTGCGACGAAAGGTGTATTTGAACTTGTGAAATAGGACTGTAAGAAAACGTGTACAGTTGGGAAATGCTCTTCCTTAAAGAATTCTGTGGTTTGAAAATGCAGTGACTGTAACAATACAATAGTACTAGTACTAATAGGACTAGTACCAATATAACTACAGCTACAGTAGTGATTCAGAAGAGTTTATGTAACATATACATCACAGTACCGTATATACATGTAAATGCTGTTTTTAATAATTCTGATCAATTTTAACAATTACTTACGTCATTTCATTTAAATATTTTGTTTGAGTACAATTGGTTAATAAAACCCTAATATATGTAATGTCTTTCATAGATCTTGTGCTTTATTTGAATCTTATCACTAAAAAAATTTGAAAAACTCTATTTATGCTTGTTTTCATTGTATATTTGAATTTCCTGACCACAAAAACATATATATATTTGACCACATAAATATATTTGAACACTGGTCAATAATATGCCACAAATATTAAAGACGTCAGTAAATGGCAGCGATCTTGGGCGCCATGTTCAAAATCACTTCAAAAATGTGTAAAAAAAATTCACTTAAGATATTTCGAATCTACATGTCAAAACCTACATAATAAAACAAAAAATATCAAACGTAGCATGTTAATGCAGCTGGAGCTACATTTTATTACATTTAAAACACTGCTATTTGTTTAAAGCTTTAACAAGTGAATTTATTTGAAACATATAATTTTTGATCTGTATCTTTATTTAAGATATAGCATAAGGAAATAAATTATTACACATATTAATTAATGGCATACAACAGAAGTTTTCTAATGTAAAGTGCTTGGCAAATCGGAATAGAATAGTTACCTGTCCAATTAATATTAAAATTTTGACATGAGATTTATCTTTAAATTACTATTAATTCGTATAACGTACGAATTATTTTAAAACAAATAAAATTTAAATAAAAAATGCATAATTCTAAAGTTAAAAGCTATATCTCTGAAAAAATTACTCTCTTTATAATAGTTTTATTCATACATACGAATCCACTGTATTCAGTAATCCCTATTTCACGTACAAATTCATTATACTGTATTAATTCATAGGAGAACATTTCAATTGACACATTTTATAAGTTGTATAAACATGTATTAGACTTTAAATAATCAAGAAGATAAAGCTATGCATAAATTTTCTCTAATCTTAGATATATTAAAATTTTCATACTTTATTTTCTTTAAGAAATAGTCAACGGTGGAAATACTAACTTCTATTAACATTTCATTTATATAACGAGTGAAAATTAATTTATACCCATTATTATAATGGATAAATAAACAAGTTTCATTACGAAGAGATTTAAAATTTAATTTTGAAACAAATTCAAGAAAACTTTCAAACCATTGTCGTGAGGTTTGTTTTAGATAATATAAGCTCCTTTTAAGATTGCATAATGGCCTTGCGCCTGATTCATAAAACAAATTCATTCAACTTACCAATCAGTATGGCTGTTTTTACATTCATTAAAAATGCATGTAGGACTTTATTTAAAATAACAACAAACACTAAACGTAAAGCTGGCATACTTATTACATCAGAAAATTTTACTATAGTTTAGTCGTTTTGCGCAAAGTCACGGGTTACAAGGCGCAATTTATGTCGTACATCTTTTTTGATGGAAAACACCCAATTAAAAAACGAAAATAGCTCGCTTGTCAGTTCGTCTTTTTTCGAGTATCTTATTGCAAAATAATTATTCATACATCTCAGGACTTGGATGTTGAAACAGTTGCTTTCTTAATATCCCGCTTTTTCTCGTTTTATCTTCTTTCTTTTCAGCAACATCTGATTTTTCTTTAGTACATCTAAGTTAATATTCTTAAACATCTGGGTTAATTTTATATTAAGAAAGTTCTAAATTTTCTGCAGGGTATTATTTTGATTTTATGTTATACTTTTCTCTTCATTAAATTTGACATTTCCTGATATAGTTATGCTCTTTGGCGCAGAATCCAAATATCGCTATCAGATGCTAGAATAGCCTATGAAGATTATCGGCTTAGACAGATCGTCAAGCTTCTTTCGATGAAAAGAGGGAACAAACATGCAGGCACTGAATTAAAAAACACATATGCTCTTTATATCTGAATCTTCTCCATATTTCAGGACGTAGAGAGGTAAGTTATCAATAGATCTCCTTCGCATTTATTTTTATAAGTAAGCTTCTGAAAGAACAGCATGACACCAAAATGTCTTTAGAAAATTTGACCCATCCTATATCCAGGAACGATCTATCACAACTTTCAGCAACACCATTTAAAGCTGGTGTGTATGGAGGAGCAGAATCAACCTTTATACGAAGCTCTGTATTGAAATTAGCTATGTAATTAGTTAAATATTCTTTTATCACATATGATTTCCTTTACTGTAAGATTAGTTATTATTATTCTAGAAAAACTTCAATTTTCCAGAAGCTTCGTTTTTAGGCTTCAGAAAATGTACTTCAGTGAAGCGGTAAAATTCATGAATGAGAATCCTAAAGTAGCGCGCACCAAAATTATTTTAAAACAATAGTGTCACATATGTCAGTATGAATAGCAGTTATTGAATTTGTTTCTCTTTACATCGTCCTCTTCTTTTTAGTGTTTCAATCTGTTATGGCCAAACACAAACTTCCCAAAATGAAAAAGGTGTCGGTAGTTTCATGTCTTTCAACACTTTGTTGCTACGATGATCCAATCTACGATTCCAGATTTCATAATCACTTACTTCTGATGTAAACACTGTTTCATAAGCAGGGCAAAGTCATTTTTTTTATTGTTTATTAGAATCATGTTCACCACAACACAACAAGTTTCTTCCTTCGTCAAAAACACTATTTCATCCTTGAAAATATCTGCTTAATTTTTACTTTCAATTTTCCTAACCAAAATCAACTGCCTATTTGAGTATGAAATACGTTATTTAGAGAGATTTCAATCCTGTTTGATAATTTCCCGATGATATTTCCAATACCTTTCATTTTAAGCTTGTTTTCGATGCACACCTATTAGTTCCTGAAGACACCTATTAGTTTCCCCTAAGTATGTGAAATATTTCTCATTGGAACACATATGTACCGTACATGTACTGTACACAGACTACTGCAGATTTATTTTTTTAACAGTTCCAGCAGCAAAAGACACTGCTAAAGAACCGTACATTTTTTTTTTTCATTTGAGTCAACAGCTTTACAGTTACATTTAAAATTCCCAGTCTTTCCAGATTGATAATAAGTAAATTCCTTTCTAAAACACTTCACTGCATGCCTTTTTAATTGCAAATTTTATATAAAAATTTTTTCGAGTTGAGGACACAAACGCAGTATTAGCTTGCTTTGTCTTGATATGTTCTTTTTCCTTTATTGATTCGAGTATAATTGCTTCAGTATCTAACAATTTTTGCGTAACAAAATCCAATGTAAAAACAGCATTTGGTTTATCTTCTAAAGCAGTCTTAACATTTTAAAATTATTCAGGCAACAGCAACAAAATTTAAAGAATCGTATCGGATTCACTTATTTCTACTCAAGAGAGTTTTAGTCCCAAAATTTATTTATTTCATCAATATGACTTCTCATTGTCACAACACGATCTTTGTTAATAGATGCCAATCTCTTTTCAGTATAAATTCAAGAATCATAATAAATTTTATTCACTAAACGCTTCATATCATAGTTTCGTTCTTATCTTTCGCAATTTTTATGCGCAGTATTTTCACCTTGAAACGTTGCAACAACATCATCACTTAACAGTGATGACAATACTTCATATTCGCTTTCAAAATATCGACAGCTTTATCTTCAGTTGCTGCATGTTCCAAAAAGACATTTTATTCCTTAATGGCGATAATTGCAATAGCTCTCCTCTTCAGATAGAAAATTGTTTACTATATATTTGAAAATATTTAATTTCATAAAGTTATTTTTTATAATCTATCCTGCTCGGTAAATCACAACAACGTAAGTAAAATAAAAAAAATCTTTCTTAGTCAAAACCGAAGCAGAAAGAAAAGAAATGATCCACACTGTCTGTCTACATCTACTCATTCGAACATCTGCGAACCACGCTCTGCTGATAACAAGGAGACAAAATGAAATAAATTTAAAAAATCAAAAAACCCGACTGCGTAAAAAGCGAACTAAATAATTATTTCTCATCAATGTGAAACTATTTTTTATATTATTCACCTATTTTTTATGTACTTGTATTGATGACTTTTAAGATGTATTTCATTGTTAGTTCCTATCTATAAACACTCTTTTGATGAGGCCTATAGATGTCTATGAAGATAGAATTGCGGTAAAGCTAGAGATCCTACCTACAGAACTTCCAGGTTGTGTAATATTTAAACGGAGCTTCTGACTGTAAAATAGTCAATGAAACATCGTCTTCATTTTGAAAGACCTATCCAATGATAGGCAACTCTACAGGGTGCGTAATTTTTTTGCCTCTACCGCCATTTTGTATTTTACGCCCGCCAGTTTGAATTTATAAAATCAAAACTTTGCCTATAACCATCGGACGGTTAAGACGAATCGATAGAGACCTCATTCATTAAAATCCATCCAGCGGTTGGGATGTTTCGAGGGTATAAAGAAATCCACATACCCAAATACGCGTGAAACACACAATCCTTCTTTGCAGTCGGATAAAAAGAAAAGCTGGATCGAATATTACTGTACTGAGTTAGCTGAAAGAAAAAATCATAGTTAAACGAACAAAATTGTATAAAACTGAAAACGGAAGTAATAACACTTATGTGTAATGCTATGATTGTAATATTCTAACAAAAACTTTGAAAGTTGAAATAAAAATACATAGGTTAAAGTAATGTAAGTAAGTAGATACGTAAATATGTTGATAGTGCCTCAAAACATCAGAAATCTAAAACCATTATAGAAACATGCGTATGAAATATTATTTAAGATACCAATGTAAACGTTGTATTTAATAATTTGCATTTGTTTTTTCAAAAACTAGCAAACAAATCTCTGTAGTTTAAAATTCTTTAACAATAAAAATTATTTCCTGAAAGCAAATCAAACAGATCATCAATTGTTTATATATCAATATAGTACCGCTTTAATCCCAAAAAGAAAATCCTATTTTTTCCCAAGAAACGAAAAAATTTCAAATCTATTTCATTTAATTTTTATTTACGCATTTCCTATTTATTTTTCAAATGCTTTTATTTTCAATTAAAGTTGAAAAACTTTATAATAGTGTGTATAACATACGCTAGAGATACCAGAAGGATTATCACTTTTTCAGAATAAGGGTTTTAAAATAATCCGATTAAAATATTGTTTTATCGCATTATTTCATAGAAATGAAAAGCAAGTTTAAGCTTAACATTTATTTAAATAGACATCAAAGATATTTATATAACCTGTTAAATCTTTCTATCAAATAAATTTGTTATTTTCTTACTTAGACCTAATTTCGTAATCTGAAAATATCTGCAAATTCAAATGTTCAACATGTTTATAAACGAAACATTTGGTATTTTCTCGGAAATACGAATTGTTTTTTTGTAATTCTTAATGTTTATGAATAGTAAATGTCATGAAAAATAACGTTTGATTACATACCGCGCAGAAAAACTACGCCAGACAAACAATTTTAATAATTGTTCTACATTAGTGCTTCTGTCTTTTATAATCTTGCTTATACAGCACACAGCGAAACACACCCCTTAAAACACACCCGCAAGTAACGCGTACGTCATAATGACGATGGAAAAAACCTGAACAATAAATTTCACTTTTACTATATTTTTAAGTGCAAACTTTAAAATTATTTATTTTTACTGTATCTCAATTTACAATTTTTTATAGTTTTAAAAATAATTTTCAATATATTTTTTAAATCTATCTCTTTCGCGTTCAATCCAATTACGGACCATTAGCCCGTTTGCACTTAAAACAATAGAAATATTTCAGTCTTTCTTTTTGAGTAGCTCCCCACAACGAAATTAAGAACAACAAAAACATTAAAAAGAAAATAAATAATATAATATAAATAAAACACAAGTTTCACAGATGTGTAACCGAACTGTGCCTTTGCAGACTTAAAATAATCGGAATAATAAAGGTTGATGCAAGTGGCAAAATCTATGTCGATTTATTCGGCTATTAACGTCTAGTTTGCAGTTATCAAACAAGTACCCATCTAATAAAATTCAAATTTTTTTTTAATACTCGATTGATATTTTTCATATTAAAATGGGTTTGGTGTTAGTCTGCAATTAAAACAGAGTATGTGGTAGACCAAATCTTGCTCGGTAGTTTTGCTCAGTGTATTTTGGGGAATTTGTTTATATAAAAAGAAAATATATCATTGTAGATTCTTTTACAATTACATGAAAATAAGTTACTAATAGTCAAACTATCTTTTAAACGTTTTGGGGGAAATTATACATGTATGTATATATATATATATATATATGTATATATATATATATATATATAACGTCCTAAAGTTGTGCAAAGTTTCATGAAAAGTCGAGCGGCGAGACGCTAAATTAAAAAAAAATATATATATATTAACTTTATTTTGATCGTTCAAGTTGGAAGAAAAACCTTGTGCGTTTTGTTTACCAAATCGGCTAATTATGGCAACTTTATATTATTTTTTTGTTGAATAATGAAACGACAGTTTAGCTATTGCTAAAAATGCTAAAAAAAATATTGAAATCTCTGCACTATTTCTCGATCAAAATATGTCAATATAGGCTATTTATCAAAGGATTTCGCTATTGTTGTTGTCAAAGGAATACATATTCATATTTTTTTTCATACTTTACGAAACCATATCATTATTGACAGTAAAATAAATGATTTAATTTTGTTATAGTTACAAAAGAATGTTTAAAAAAGTATAGTGCTTTTAATTCTAGGGTAATAGTATATATTTTTAAGTTTAAAAAATTAATAGCAGGCTTAATGATAATTTCAGTTCTTTAAAATACAATTAAAAACTATTTATTAGATGGGTACAGTAATATTACAAACCCTTTATTGAAAACAAGTGTTAACAGGGACTTCTATCTTTCTAAAGAAATCATATAAAATTTCTTCATTTTATTTTCAACATTCATTGTTACAATTTTTATATAAAACATATTGCATTTTGTTTCAGTTATCAACATCAAATAATAATTTGAACATATCGAATAATTTTAATCAAGGATGACAGTAAAACATTTATAAATAACTTTGTGAAAAAAAAAGCGTTTATGTTTTTAATCAGAATCATACAATTTTTAATTTTCAAATTTAATTATTTCAGACTAATTTTTTGTTTTCCAGAAATCTTTTTTTTACGGTTTCAGTATTATATATAACAATAATATTAATACAAAACAGTCACCCCCATGTTATTCCGCACAACGAAAATTTCTAAAAGTTTTTCTCCCACCTTTTAACTAATTTCTAAATGTTTTAAAAATTTCTATATATACATAATATTGTTTTAGTAATCAGAGAAAAAATAATTCAAAATATGTTAAAATGATGAATTAAAAGCAAAATTCCGTTTTCATTTTAAATCATATTCAAAACAGGCAGTGACTTAAGCCTTTTCAATTTGATGTAGATATACAGTATGTGAATTTCATTGAAAATTGCCTTTGAGTTTTAAAAAAAATCGAGAATAAAATTTTGTTTGTTTGTGTAATTAAATAACGAAAACACATTTTTTACAATTTATGTCTTTTCAAAAAACGAAAGTTCATTCAGATAAATTTTCTTATTTATTTTATATTACGTTTTAATTTGTAATTATATTACATTTCATTTTTAACTGTTATGCATCAACAACTTTAATTAAAATTTATTTGTTGAAAATTTAAAATCCTTTTTTGTTGTTGAAATCATATACTATTTTTAGAAGAACACACTAAAATGCTTTCGTACTTTCAAAAAGGTATTGAGAATGAAAATTTCAAAGTAAGATATTTCATATGTTGTATTTTCGTAAAGGTGTGGAAGTATATTCTATATAGGATAAAAATGTAGATGTTCATGCGGAAAATTAATCAGCCTACTTAATGCATTATTTTCATTTTTATTTTATTTTTTATGTAAGTTCATTTCGATGATGTTTATAATAACACCACAAATGGTTAGAAAATTTTCTGAACTTTAAAACAAACGACGAAAGAATTCTCCAAAATATACCTAGCATCCCCACTTTGAAACGATTTGGATATTTATGAAATGTAAACAAAAATTCAAAGAGAAAATTTTAGTATTATCCTCAATTATATGTTCTTTACAATTGCGTGGTCATATACATTGAACAATTCTCCAATTCTGTAAAGATTATATAGTAGTGGTCTTCACAAAAAAATTTTCTGACATTGATTATAGTTTTAAAAAATTAACAATATTTGTTTTCTAAAACAGTATGTTTAATTAAAAGTCACTGCAGAAAAGTATTCTGAATCGAAATAAAAATTTGAAAGTCAATTAAAATAACTTATTGTATATTAATTTGAAATGAACAGAAGCAAAATAGAAACAAAAATCAAATTTTTATTTGAATAAATCGAAAGCAATTAAATCTTTTGTATCTTGCTGATATTTTTTTCTATACGAAGGATTAAACATAAAGAGCCAGAAATTTACCTGATTTTTCCAATTATCTCTAGAGCCGCTGATCATAGAATCGTATAATAAATGGCAAAACAAATTGTATGCAAATCACGTATAGCTAGAAGATGTGTTATTTGTGTCACAAGGGCTGAATACGCATTAAAATACAAAATGTGATTTTGTGTACGGCCACCTTTCCTCATAACTTAAATTTATAAATACGTTATTCTGCGTATACAAAAGTCAAATAATATCCCATTGTTTTATGTACAAAACTTATTAAGTCATGAATGATAATTTGAATTTTATGTATTTACAATGTTTTTCGACAATAAAAACAAAAAGACACATTTTCCAAATGCTATTTCTGAATATAATAGTTGTTTAGCTTATTCTTGGCAACTGTCAGTATGTTTCTACACTGTAAAACAAATACGACCAGTTTTCCTGTAGGAATCGGAAAAATAGTTGCCCTTATCGTACCGGAAAAATTTCCGACCCAGCTCGGAATAAAATCCGTAAAATACCGTTTTATTGACTAATTCCTTTTTTTTTTACGGATTTTATTCCAAGCTGGGTCAGAAAAGTTTCTGGTTCGATAAGGGCAACTATTTTTCCAGTTCCTACAGGAAAACTGGTCGGATTTTTTTTTTTTTTTTTTTTTTTTTTTTTTTTTTTTTACAGTGTACACTGTTAAGAAAAATACAAATATGTATTTTTTTTAATTTACGAAGGTTATAATATAATCACAACCCTCATAAACTAATATATTTTCTTAATCTAACAAAGTTTTCATAAAAATGTTTATTCTACTACCCTAGATTTTTTAAACCTTTTCGAGTAGTATTTATGGTGTATTAAAAATATTTATCAACATGGAATAAGGATATTTCGAATGCTGTCGATTCTCAAGCACATTTCGTTATTCAACAAACTTAATAAATTAACAACATTAACTGTATGATATCAATATTAAAATTAACAACATACAGTAAAGCCCCGATTATCCGCGGTGCGGTTTATCCGCAAAGCAATATATATAAATATATATATATATATTAATTCAAGTCATTTCAAGGCAAGGAAAATACAATAAGCCCTACTATTAAATATAAACAGAAAAATCAATTTATTCGAAAGTCATAGAAGAATATTTCTAGATTCGGTTGCCATGTTTGAAATATCAGACATAAAGTCTTGATGTCCTTTCTTGATTTTATTAACCAAACGTAAGCACAGCAATTAAAATATTTTACAATTAAATAACACTATTATGATAAATTCCAGGAGAGCATATCAAGAATAACTTCATTTTTGAGATAAAAATTATTCCATACTAAAAGAAAAATAATAGTTTACAATTTAGAATAAAGAAAATGTGTTTCCAAAGAGAGAAGCTAAAACAAGTGACTGACGTTTAAAAAAAATGACGTAACTCACCTCTTTTTGTACAATGTACGGCACTGTTTCTTGTTTACTGTTCTTTATTTTAGTGATTTAGACTTAAAGCAAAGGTTTCTGACTTATTGTGCATATGTATGTATTTTAAACGTTTTATTATGTTTTTTGTACACTAAAACATAATTTCTATGTTGAGTTTTCTTTTTTTCGTGTTTGCACTCCATTTTCAGTCTTTTTCGGGTTATCTGTGATTTTTGCTATCCGCGGTGCCCTTGCCACCCAATCCCGCGGATAAGCGGGGCTGTATTGTAATTATTTCTTACTCTTGAATGTAGAAAATACTTTATGCAGCTATAACTGTCTAGTTGCTAATGAATATCGTTCTAAAACCGATATTTTGGTCAGAAAAAATTCATTAATGCATTACAAAAACTAGTCTGAAAGATTTCCGAAAATAAGCGGAAATAAAAGTAAATTTGTCTTTCTAAATTCTTCTTTAAATTTCGAAAATATATTTGTTTAAAGGTTTCTAAAGGTAAAAATCGCTTTCCGTAATCGGTAATTCCTGTGAATAGGTTACAGTACATTCACATTTGTGGTTATATTATATTTTTGTAGATTTAAAAAAAAATTGTCTTTTGTTACTTTGTGTCACACCAAGGCACCAATGGATTAGTATAAAATCGTATTTACACCATTTAACTTTCGAGTATAATTTTAAATTCATTAATTTGTTTAATTGTTTTACGTTGCATGCAGTATGATATTTAGCAGGAATAAAAGTAACTTAATTTTTTTAAATTGTCAAAATTCTAAGCAACGAGTATTCTTTAAATGACACTATTAATTATCTTACGTACAGCTTACGTAGCAAATAAATGAACACATCCAATTAGAGAGCTTCATTATTGAGTTCTTCAAAAGCATAGTCTGAAAAACTATTTTACTTTGTCTGCGTAAGCCTATTTTAGATGATGTTTTTAACAAAAAACACCTGTCTTAGAAATATAACATCAATACCCCTTATAAAATCTTCTACATTTATGAATTCAAGTATTATAAACGGAGGTATCAAATATGTCTCTCATTGAGTTGCCCATCATAAATAAAAGAATACAATAAATACATTATTGATGATCATTTATACACGAATCATACAGATTAAGCACACGGGTAATAATATTTGGTTGAATCTAAGGACGAAGTACAAGCTATTGTCATTACAGTAGCTTTTATGTTCTATAGGACACAAATCTGAATTAAAACTACTTCAAATTCGTTAATAAAAATAAATAAACATTTCTCAATGTGCGAGAAAACGTACATTACAGATATAATAATACAGATATAAAATACAAGTAATATTTCGGACAGCTAATCTCGTAAACAAATCGGGTTGACTCGTCTTTTTGTACAAGGGAGGAAAAAGATGGAAAGTTTCCCATTTGTGATATTTCCTGTTGTGACGCTAGCTGTCTTTCCCTTATAAAGCTTGATATCTGAATTAGAACTAACAACAGTGCGGCAGCTTTCTGTCCAACATATCTATTTCCTGCCCCCCGTTAATCAAAATCTACTTTGAACATGTGAAATGATTAAATTAATTATTTTTCTTAAGACAATACGTAGTTCTATATACATGTTTATATTTTTTTTTTTCTCTCTTTTTCCCAGCAAACTTAACTTAACACGTTGAAATACAAAGATTTATGTTCTCATTTTCTAATTATTCAAAATTCCATTCTCCCATAATTATTATTTTTCTTAGCGGTCTTTATTTAAAAGTAATCAATCACACGAAAAATCTAAGCGCAGCTGTCTTTTACGTTACATTTCCGTTTATCGTATTTTATATGCGTTCTTAATTGCAGTTAGAATTTGACGGGTAAAAAGAAATAAAAAATAAAAGTATTGTATGGGAATTGCGGTTTCAAATATATTTAATTTATCTTAGCACATATGCTTTGTTCTCTGCATTTCCATGCATTCGTTAAAGATTTCACAATCACATTTAAGCTCAATTTATTGCTGTTAAAGTAAACAAATCCAGTCCTTATGGCGCCCTTTCATAAATACAGTAGGGTTGCATTGCATCCCGGTAAGTTGTGTTGTGGGGTGGGGGGGCATATTATTTTCTGCTAAACCTCTTGTCAATGCTTTGTCTTTGTTATTCTGGCGTTAGTAAGTTTGTAAATTGGTATTGTATACCGCCAATATATCTGATTTCTAGCGAATCTGTCACTTCTCTGCTGACCACCATCTCTAAAGCATTGAAAATTGCGCATCAGGCCCATTGTGTGTTACGGGCTCTCTTTCCCATTTTACTGTGTTCCAATTTATTGTATGATTCACCATAACTTAAATGTCTTTAAGTAAAATTTCATATTTCCGGTAAGATTATTAGTTGTAGTTTTTTGTGCAATTCTTAGTACCCGGTACTAAAATTTCAGTACAAACAGTATCTACAAATTTACAATCGTATGTACACCAAATATCATTATAGCATTTTGCAATGAAATATTTCTTTGACATTATATTATAAATATTTATTTTCAATTTTTTATACTTTTAAAAGTGAAAATAAGTGTTTTAAAAAATAAAATTTAATTTTAGAATGATTCTATTTCTTGAAAATAATTAATATTTTAAAAGCATAATGTTAATGTCTTTCTTTTAATTAGTATAAAACGCACGTTCAATATGTAAGTAATTGAAATCCATAGTAAATACAGAACTTGTGTGGAAATATAAATTATTTAAAAACAACGTTGAAACACACAGTAAAATAAGTTGATTTGATCAGAAGTATACGTTACGTGAGTACTAGGACTCACATCCTCAGTGTAAAAAACTTTAAAAACAATATCCCCCCAACTACATGAACGATGAAAACCCAAATGCCAAAACAAAATACCAAAAGACCATCAAGTTCTAACAGCCAATGAAATTAATACGGAAGTGAAGTGTCGTGACACAACAAATCCACCCAGAAAGATGAGATGTATGATGTACTAGATAAATCATTAACCAAGGAGTCTTTAAATTTATGGATATGAACAGCCTCAAAAAAGTCTAAATCCAGAGGAGTAATGCATTTCTTGATAATGGTACTTTCTTAACAAACACCTTAAATTGCCTTTTAGTACTTTTTAGTATATTATAAATTTTATTTTTTAACTGTGCTGAAGTATGTTTTACTTTATTTTATTTATTATTTGAAAAATAAGTTATTAAATAATTCCCATAGTTTTGAATTTTGTCCTCAAAAGAGGAGTAATTTAGTTTTCATCATTACAGAAATATCATTAAAATTAGAAAAAAAATTAATACCTCAAAAACTAATTCAAATTTTTAATTTTAATACCTCTTTCGACACCTATAGATTAATACTGAGCATTCTTATTAATTTCACCCTCAGACCTTATATATTTTAGAAGAATAATAGCAATGAAACATAATCAGTCGTTTATCCTGTCGTTGCATAAAGTTGATTTTGATAAAATTTATTCATTAGGTTATATATAAATCAATGCAAAAACCCTTGACGGGTTAAAAGTTTCTGACGCAGCACTTTATCTTATGCTCTAAGAATTTTAAATATGGAACTTAAAAATACTGATATCAAATTTTGAGTGACGTTATGCTATTTCTTAAAAAATATATTTGTATTTATTTCATCATTTTATTTTTGTTTTATTTATAATCGCATGTGCAAAAGTTATGTTCAACATGAAAAGCTGCATAAAATTTTATTCTCTGTTGCTTTATCATTTACATCTCTCATAAATTCAAAATATGAGTTTTAAAAGATATGATATAAAATTTAAGTGACGCCTTGATGTGACTTTAAAAGGTTTGTTTTAAAATTCAATTTAAATTATTTTTGACTTGGTTAAAATATTTTTTTACATCTACACAATACTTTTAATTTTCCAATTCACTGTTAAATGTATCACTTTCATTGAATCTATACTATGCATTGAAATGTATTTATTTCAATAAATTGATTTATCTTTTGTGTCACGCTATTCAAAATTGTGAGTAAGATTTATGTAAATGGTTTATTTGCATCAAACTATCCTTTTTCATACATTTCATGTAGTTTGGACACAATGACGTAAAGAAACCATTTACATACATCTTACTCACAATTTTGAATAGCGTGACACAAAAGATAAATCAATTTATTGAAATAAATACATTGTATATAAAAAAATATATAAATTGTATATAAAAAAAAGTGGGTAAGTATAATCGCAGATCGCACAGAGGGTTTCATTTGATATTACTTTAAAAACACTTTATCCTTAAATTAATAAATCCAAAATGTTAATTTATAATTATTAAATCCTTAAATAGATGGTGCACCAATAGTTCCAATTTTCATGGGGCAGGAAACGCACTCTTTTAAACAAACCACCTTCCAATTGAAGTCATCAAAAACCAAGCTGAATAAGCCAGACCCCGTTGTGTTGTTTGACAAACAGCAGTCTCATGTTCCCTCCTTCCCCCCCCTTTTCAAAATTTTTCAGACCAGTACCTAAGAATGGAACCGAAATAATTTTTTCTCTTCTGAAATTACGATAAAAAATAGTATGCAGTACTCATAAATTTACTTTAATGCTATATAGGGTGATTATTAAGTTAATTATAACGTTTGGAATCTGTTGCATTGATGTCCGAAAGGTAGTTTCTGAGTTATGGAAGCTGGACCCATAAGGCGCCATAGAGGGGCGAAGCCCGCTAGTGTCTATCATAATTATATCTGCCATGTGGACTAATTGCGATATTTAATCAAAATAGTCCCCCCCCCTCCTCATCCCCGGAAATATAACAAATACAAAATGTGTCTTTATAAACCTATCGTCAAATAGGTTTTTATTTCTTTTTCCCTAAAAAAAAAAAAAAAAAAAAAAAAAAAAAAAAAAAAAAAAAACATGATTTTTATATCCGTAACGTAAATAGCGGACGAAGCCCGCTAGTTCCTATCATAATATATATTTTTAATAATTTTATATAGTCTATAATAAAAATCAGACTTAAAATAGTGTAGTTCCATGAGTACTTGTAGTGTCAGTTACATGCTACGATTTTTGGATACCAGTATTTTAGAACCGGAAAATGTGACTTATTTTATCGGAGATATCTCATTAATTGAATAAGGTGAAGCAAACTTTTTGAAAAAAAGGTGGCCAACAAGCATGGCATTTATCAGCTATGTGACTTTGTGCTAAAGTCCATTAATTTGATCTGCTTTAAAAAGATTACGGAAGATTGAATTATAGTAGAACCTGGATTAACCGAGCTTCGATTAATCGAGGTTTCTGTTAACCGAGCCGATAACAAAGTCTGATTTTTTTTTCCTTTTGAATGAGCCTTAAAAATAACCACACTCTTTAGCTCACTGTCCGTGCTATACAGGCCCTTCTGCCCCGAAAAGCACTCAACTCCAAAGAAACATTGGACCCTGAGAAGTTAATAGCGAACAATGCTTTGTTTCCAGTGGCTGTGTGAACTTTCGTAAATTTTTCAATTTGCATTTTAAAATTTACTACTGGTAGTTGATTTTCTTTTTAAATTTGTTAAGCTGTGAAACAGAACTTTACATATATTTATTTTTATTATTTAAAAAACGTTCTATATATTTTTTTAAAAAGAGATGTTAAATTCGCAAGCACGGCGAGTTTTTACACACAGTTTCTATTAACCGAGATTTCCGATTCCGATTTACTAACAGTCCCAATTAGCTCGGATAATCGAGGCTGCTCTGTATAATTAAAAAATCAATGGCGATCTTACTGTAAACGGATTTCCCTTTTACTGAGGGATTTCAAGACCGAATCAGCTGATGTTAGTTGCTGTTTCCGTGCTTGATTAAATAAGATTAGTTAAACATTTGAAAATTACCAAATATAAAAGGAACTAAGTCAACAGAGTCTTTGATTTATGGTATTTTTTAACAACGCTATAAGAAAATGATTTTAATTAAGAGATTTTAAATGTAACGTTTTAAATCTGACATAATTTTCACCAAACTTTCCTTTCTCTTTGTAACATTCAACTGAAAATATTTTTATTATTAGAAAGATAATATTATTATTTGCGCTACCTTAAAATTGGCAACTATAGTTAAAAATATCATCTCGAAATTTGAAATAAATCTCTCATATAAATATATTTTTTAATTTAAACTGTTTTGCAATATTATTATTTGGCCAATATGACCTAATTTCCTCCATTTACGACTTTTAACACATATCAATGAATTTATTATTTAAAAATTTTCTTTATCTTTTAATATTCACGTGTAAATATAATTTTTATGACGTAATTTTCAATGTTTTCCTGCTTTTAATGCGTAATCATTTAATTCTAATTTGAAAATAATTGATTATTTTATAATTTTCTTTCATTTTAAGTAAGCATGTGAAAAAACAATTTTTATGACGTAATGTTTAATATTTTCCTGCTTTTAACACGTTATCATTTAATTCAAATTTAAAAGGATTTTTTTCTGTTTATAATAGTCACGTGTGAATAAATTTTTAATTTAAAGGATATATTATTCTTTGCGCTGTTTTAACAATTGGCAACAATTAAAAATAACCTTTTCTAAAATATGTAAAAAATATATCTGGAAATTCTGAAAATTTTAATTTAAAATTGAAATAAACCGTCAAAAAATTAGGCAAGTTAAAAATAATAAATGCACTCTGCAAACTTCGAGTTTCTATTGAATGATTAAATTGAATGAAAATGATTAAATTCCCATGTATATTTTTTTTTCCTATGAGACTTTTTTAATGAGACAATTTTATCCAGATTTAACATTAAATATATCTTAAAATAATTCTTCGATTTAAAAACTGTCTACTTCAACGTTTTTATCAAACATTTCTCTATAATACTACCCATTTTAATATTTTTGTATGCAGTAATTTTCTTAATATTTGCGAAATAGACCTCTAGTCACAAGAGATTCTATCAAAGCGGCGAAAAGCGTAAGTTTTTTTTCCGAATAAGAGACAAAATGTAGTACGCAATTGCGTCAAAAGATGGCGACACCAGAATTCTGATATGCTTATTATGTAAACTGTAAATATTGCAAAGTTAAATAAAAACAATTGTCTCGGGGTTATCAAACTTCATTGATATTTATAAATAAAACATTTCAACTAAATTATTTATTATAAAAGAATTATTACATCCCAATAGTTTTTATGCAAGGAAAATAATAATTATAATAATAATAATATTATTGATGTCAGTGATTATATATTGATTGACCGTCATAATAATAAAAAATGATATTATAAAAAGAAGAGCTGAAATGAATTATTTTTTTACGTTTCTGATCGTGTGATTTATATTCAAATAATAATTATTAATGTATATTTTTTGTAAAGTGATTGAAATTAAATATATTTATAAAATTTATGGTAATATTTTTATTGTTGAAAAATTGCCAAGAAATAATCATCATCAAACTGGCGTCATTATAATTGTAATTTTATTTAGCTTAATAGCAATTAAAAAAATTACAAAGGAACTGAGAATAATGGTCAACTAGCAGACTCAAAAAAAACAAAAAAACAAAAAAACACACACACACACATTCACATGTGAAAACACGTACCGGAGAGTATCTGAACTGCCTATCTTAAGATCAGTAGACGATGGCCCTTAACCACTCAGCCAGTGGGAAGACAAAATTTTTCTCCCCAAAAGTGGTTAAAAAGAAAGCATGTGTATGAATACAGTGTCATGCATTTTCGGTGAAATTTCCATAGAATGGTGAAGAAATATAGTTTCATGCGCATTATAAAACGAACAAGAGTCTTGCTGGAAACAAGTAAATTGTTATTTGGTTCATCTGAAACATATTTATTTGATTTTTAAAAAATCGCCCGTGTCATTTTCGAGAGAAAAAAAATCGAATTATTTAACGAACGAGAGTTTTCCCAGAAAAAAGAAAAGTGTTATTCACCTCGCCTTAATCACATTTATATTATGTATCAATTTAAAAATAATCGTTAGAACCGTTTTCGAGATTTTCAAATTAGGAACTTCCTCGATATCATACCAACGTTTTCACTTTAAAAATAGCTATTTAGATCTCAAAATATACTGCACGTAGAAATGTAAAAATTTCAGTATGCGATTAGACTGCAGATATAAGACTGTTCTAGAAAATTCAGAACAATAAGACCTATATCTGCTGAGTTATTAAAAGGCGGCTTTTCGCGTTTTCTTTGATGTCGAGTTAGCTGTATATATGAGTTCCGCCATCTACGAATTCTATGATACGATACGATTTTAACGATACGATACGATACGATTTTAGGCTTAAGGCTGCGTCACTCGGAATACTACCGTCTTCCATGATAGAGTAGATTTCGGAATGTTTCGGAAAGAATAGATAAGAAAAAAAAGTTTATCATAATTTTTATTAAAATATTTTTACTTTAAATATGTTAATACATATTAAATTGATGATTATTAAAATTCTATATTTTTATACATTTACAATAAATAGACACTATCCATTATTCTATTTGGATTATGCAAAAAAATGGTAATCATTTTGCCTTAATTTTTTTAAGAACTTTAAAATAACTGTCATATATCTAAAAGCAATTAATCTTTAAACTATTTTCTTACCAAAATCAATATGAAATATTTTTCTCTGTTCGTGAGAATGATAGATACTCCGTTTAATGAATTTTTGATTAAAACTTTAAAATGGCAATTTTTTAAATTATATACTTATCTAAATTACATGTCATTGTAAGCTTAATTGTTTGTAAAACAAAATTATTACAATAACATTTGTTAGAGTTTTTTGAATTTTAATAAAAATCACAGACCAGTATCTAGAACCAATTAACACTTACATTTCTGCAGCTATAAATCAATATGACATATTTTTCTATGTTCGTGACAATGATAGATTCATCCGTTAATGAATTTTTGATAATATCTTAAAAGAATAACATTGCAAGATAAGTTAATTAAACATATATTTTGAAATGTTTTTAGAAACTTAGAAATACTATAGACAAATTTTATTGAAAGAAAACAAATAATATGAATAATACGGAAACAAATAACAGTAAAGTAATTGAAATTTAAAATAAATTTGCAATGTTTAAAATAGAAAGTTTATACTAAATATATAAGAATCTGTATAGACTTAGACTTGAAAGTAATTTTATAAACATTGTTAAGGACATTTTTTCTTTTTAGACCGTATCACGCATTCAGGTTTAAATTATTTATAAATTTTCAGGGCAAAGTAATTTAATTTCTAAAATCTGGAAATGATTCAAAGTCATTGGAATTTACAATATATATATATATATATATATATATATATATTCTGTAAATAATAAAAGTTTTTCTTCATTTACATCACATGCATTTCAATCATCATATACATTTAAGGAAAATTTAAAGGAGTGAAATTAAGGAAATCAAAAATGGAGTGAAATGAAGGAAATTAAAAGGCTTTAGAAATGTGCCATTTTCCTTTAAAGCGTTAATACATACATTTTTTTTAAATTCGACCAATCTCCTATACTAAAAATAAAAGAAACTTTTATCTTGGTCTCGAAAAAAAAGTTCACCAAAATATAACATAAGCTCTTCAAAGCTATTCCGAAAACCTTATTTTATCTTTAGAAAACTTTAATCAGTTATTTTTTATGCCGGTAAGCGTTGGAGATATTACTTGAAGGTAATTTTACAGCGTATTAATGATTATTCTAAATCAGATACTAAAAAAAAATATTTGTTTTTTCAGTATGATCTGTTATTAGAAATTTTTTACAACAATATTAACGATTGTTTAGCATATTTTACTATAAGTACATATATGGTCTTATTAAGAAGTTTATGAAGTACAATCTAAATCATAAAGAAAAACTTCCGTATATATGTAATTATTCAAACTGTAACGATAATTATTTTTGTTATTTTTTCTGTATTTTAATTTATAAAAAATAACTTTAAAGCTTCAAGAAATTATCTGATATTTAAACGAGTAGTTCGTTACTCACGCAACATCACATTAATTGTTGGCGACCAGTCTTATATAAATAAGCTTAAATGTCAGAGATAGAATGTTTTGAGTGCGTTGAAATCATGTTTTTCAGAAACCACATTTAAAGCTTTTATTTCCAAAAATGTATTAGCACGATTCCTTTCAATTTTTTATAATTATCATTAACTATACAGTATGCCCACTAAAATCCCTTGCCTCCCTTTTAACATTGGATAGGTTCCTGCTATATTCATAAATGTGGTGTGTAGTTATAGTAAAATAGCCATGCGCTACTGAAAGAAACGGTCCACGGCACCACCTGGTGGGAAACTGCGGTGTGAGCTTTCATATCTCGAAAACGAAAAGACATAGGAAAAAAGTGATTTACGAACACTGTAAAAAAAAACGGACTAAAAAACGGAGATTCTATTGACAATCAAGACGCCAGTACTATTTCCGTATTTTTACGGAAATTTTTCCCCATAAATTATAGAAAAAATTCCTTTTTACTGATTAAAAACGGAATTTTTTTCCGTAATTTATGGGCAAACATTTCCGTAAAAATCCGGAAATAGTAATGGCGTCTAGATTGACAGTAGAATCTCCGTTTTTAGCCCCCCCCCTCCTTTTTTTTTACAATGAAGTTGTAGAGCATCAATGATTATGTACGAAAAATAACCTTGTTGACATTAATGCGAAGAATGAACAGTTTAAACGCGCATTTTTTTTCGTGATTTCCTACACTGTGACGTCACGAAACTTGAACGGAAGGAACAGATTTGACTGAATGGTACATTACACTGAAATTATTTATGGCTATGCAAACCAACGATTGCATTCAGAATATAGCAGTCTAATAATTATTTCTAAGGTATGCAAAGCATTTCCTTTTAATGAATGTAGAAATGCATAGCAAATTTCTTAATAATTTTATCCAATCAATCAACTTTTATTATGGTAAATAGTAAATAAACATGTATATTGTCTTGCTTAAAAAATATTTAACCATTGTTTACATATAAAACGTAGCACTGATTATAGGCATTTGTGGATTATAGAGTTGTGGATTAGAGAGAGTGGACTGTATACGTAAGAATATCAGTGATACAACATTCTAAAGATGACTTAACAATTTCACAACAATACCTCATTTGTGCATTAAATTTACTTTGTATAACAATAGTAATACACTACAATAAATACAATAATTAATATAGTAATACAATATAACAATAGTAGAAAAGCACAACAATAGTTTTCAACAATGCTTTAATTGTTCAGGAATCGAAATAACTCTTTGCTACACTGTGGAAATTTCATTCTTAGACAATTTGTGTCTCTCAGACGTGTGCAAAAAATATTTTCCTTTGCTATTATGTGAGAATCTCTTTATTTTAAGTATCTTTATTCACCAAAACCATTACCATTTTAACAATTACTTTACAAAAAATAAATAAATAAATAAATTGCATTCATTAATTTTATGTTGTCTAAAATGTCTCGTGAAATGATCAAAAACGCAGTGATTGATTTTTTAAAAGAGAAAAACTATAAATATTTAAAACCATTTGGAGAAGGTGGATTCGCTTCAGTTATTGCTATGCTCTCTCCTAAAAAAGAAGTTGTGGCAGTGAAAATTGAAGAAAAGAAATATGTCTGGAATGTTGAAGATCAAGTGTGGCCTTGGTTATGTCACAGAAATATTCTTCCTCTTTTTGATGTATTAAGTATGGAAAAAACAAGACGTTAAATTGTATATTACTCCTATGCTTCCAAAAGCGCTTGACGAAATTGTTCACAGCAATCAATTTAGAAGGGACCTAAATGGGATGATTAAATTAAAATTGTGGATGTGTGACGCATTGCTGGGATTGAATTATTTCCATTCGTCTGGTCTTTGCCATAGTGATTTGAAGACTGAAAATATTCTGAAGAAGAAAGGGTAGTCCTCTGTGATTTTTCTGGCTTGAATCAAACCAGAAAACCTCTGAAAAATGTATGTTCGCCATTGATATTTCGGCCTACTAAATGCTTTTCTCCTGAAGCTTCTCAAAATGTACAAGGAGTGAAGTATGATACTTTCGGATTGACGGCCCTGAATATGTTAACAGGTCATTATTCACAGATGGAATTGATGAAGAATGATGATGGGAAATGGGACTGGTCGACCTACGTGTGGCCAATTTTACAGAAAGTGTTACAAAAACCAATTTTCAAGTATTATATGAGAAGTTCATTGCCATACTCCGACATATCGGAAAGAGATATACAGCAATCACAAGATTTTATACGAAACATGTTGAAGATAATACCTGAAGAACGGCCCTCTGCACAAGAAATGATGAAACATCTATTTTTAAAAATGGGAGGAAATCCTTTTAGGTCAGAAAAAGAAAATGATTATTTGTCACAAGGAGATATTCTAAGCAATAACCCTTTCATAAAAGTCGATGACAGTGGAAATCAGAAAAGTGATATTCAGCAAGTAAGAATTGCGAAGCAAGGAGTTAAGTATGAGATGAGTCCTAAAATAATTGCAAATAACTTCTTGCAATCAGCAGAAGAAACACCGGTAGAGTTAAGACTTGGTGAAATCATCTCCAAAGCAAAATCTTCGAAAGCTTTAAGTCGCTACTTGACATCACCTGTACAGCCATTTGCTAATGGAGACTGTCCAGACAAGTATTATCCTTGGGTATGTCTTTTAGAAAATGAATCATCTGAAAAAATGAACAAGAAGAAAAGTTACGCTTTGAAGGAAAACTTCAAACAAAAAGTGAACAATTGGTTCAGGAAGAAATTCAAAAAATATATTCAAATAATCTTCTTCTTTAATTTATAATCAAGGAATCAGAAAACATTTCCGTACTTACTCTTGGAGTTTAATATTTGTTATGATTGCAATGTTATTCAACGATATTGATGGTTGTGAAAGTTTTAATAAATATGTAATTTTTATCATGATTACATCCTTTTATTGTAACTGAATCGTTGAATTTAATCTCATTGGCTCTCAATTACCGGAATAAAGAAATTTAACAAGTGTTTTTGTTGTTGTTATTGTTTTATCTTCTATTAAAAAAATATATTTATCACTAATTATCTTCAAGGTTTTCTTCGTACATTATAAAAAATTGCAAAAAAGTTGCCTGATATGAAAAACTTTTTAAAAAATTCAATGTGTCGTCGTATTGCCGACGGTACTTCGTAATATTTCTTTTATCTTCTGACATTTTGAGAGGAATAACAAATATTAGGAATTTCAGAAACAATAGAAATGTTTCTGAAATTCAACAAAAATGTTTTTCCGAAATTTTCCTGCCGCGAAGAATATTGATTTCAGACACGTTTTCGCAAACCTCGATAAACTCTTCTTTTCTGAGATTTAGGAAATTTCGTTTTAGAAATGGTTTCTGAAGCTAAATGAAGGTTTCTGAAAACGTTATTAATCCTTTGACTAAAAACATTGTAAGTTGTTAAAATTATGCAAGTTTTACATTTTTTTTAAAAATTTGAACACCATTATTTCAATAATATTTTATCTATTTGATAAAACTGTCATTAAATGGCACAAACAGTTTATTACACCAAAACACTGGTATTAAGGGAACCTTCTACATTAGGAGAAAAAAAAAGGCACTTTTTTATGATTGTTCTGTAAGAAAACTTCATGATGGATCTTTTTGAAATTTTAACAGTTTATTGTTCATGTGCATATATTAAGATGTACACAAGAATTTCTTTATTAGATTTTGTTGCTTCTACTCTAAGTTATAAACAAATATGTTCAACAACATTTTTTGACACGGTGGGCTTTAAAAAAAACTACTCAATGGATCATCTGGATTTTTTTTAATTAAAGCTTATTTAATTGTCTTCGATATGAATTAAAGCTTTTACTAAAATTATTTAAAAAAAAGTTATTAACAAATAAAAGCCAATTTTTTTCTTTTAATCAACCATTACATAAGTTTTTTTTAAATAAATGTATAGGTTCCTTTAATTTAACTAGAATCTATACTCACGAAGTTTGCGAAAAAAATTATTTTTGTGTTTCAGATAATTCTTCTAGGCGCTATCATGCCCATCTTCCAGACGAAATTTGCCAAAGCAGTTGAACATATTTGTTTATAACTTAGATTAGAAGCAACAAAATCTAATAAACAAATTCTTGTGTATACCTTAAGATATGTACGATAAACTATTAAAATTTCAAAAAGATACACCATGCAGTTTTCTTACAAAAGAAATCATAAAAAATGTGCTTTTTTTTTGTCTCCGAATGTAGAAGGGCCCTTAATGCGAAGAATGAACAGTTAAAACGCGCATTTTTTTCGTGATTTCCTACACTGTGACGTCACGAATTTTGAACGGAAGAAAAAGATGATCATATTTCGGACATATGTGCAACCAAATGTGGATTCTTAGCCTTGATGTAGTAAATTGTTAGCCTTCACAAGAAGAGAGACATAAGTCATACACACATCACTGTGAAGTCATACGTCTTATTTTCTGCCCACATGCAAAATACTCATAACAAATAAAAACCAATTTTTTTTCTTTTAATCAACCATTACATAACATTTTTTAAATAAATATATAGGTTCCTTTAATTTAACTAGAATCTATACTCACGAAGTTTGCGAAAAAAAAAATTATTTTTGTGTTTCAGATAATTCTTCTAGGCGCTATCATGCCCATCGTCCAGACGAAATTTTCCAAAGCAGTTGAACATATTTGTTTATAACTTAGATTAGAAGCAACAAAATCTAATAAACAAATTCATGTCTATACCTTAAGATATGTACAATAAACTGTTTAAATTTCAAAAAGATACATCATGCAGTTTTCTTACAAAAGAAATCATAAAAAATGGTTTTTTTTTTTTTTTTTTTTTTTTTTTTTTTTGTCTCCGGCTGCATATTTCGGACAAATGTGCAGCCAAATGTGGATTGTTAGCCTTGATGTAGTAAATTGTTAGGCTTCACAAGAAGAGAGACATGAGTCATACACACATCACTGTGAAGTCATACGTCTTATTTTCTGCCCACATGCAAAATACTCATAACTCAATCACGGTGACATGAATGTTAATCTATGAAAATATAATATAACCTCGAAAGAAAAGATGCAATAATATCTTCCGAGTTACCCATGGTTCCAAAAAGCCCTCTTTATCTATTAAAATCTCAAAAACTAATATATTTTCGAGATTTAAAGAAGCTTTTTAAAACAAGATTTATTTTGCTGACACTGATTTTTGGTAAAGTTTCTGAATACTTCTTTATAGGGAAATTATCAGTTCACTAAAACCAAATATCGGCATTTAAGGGTCTATCATATTTTAATTAAACATTAATGTTGCGAAAATGAATTTATACATACAGGAGTAACAAAATAATATTAATTTTAATTTTAATGTCATTGATGTTAATTTAACGTATTTATCTGTCAAACATATATGATGAACTTGAAAATATTTGTAATTAATTGTAATTAATTACAATTAATTTGTAATTAATTTGTATTTGCAACTGATTTGTAATTAATTTAGAAATCAATTAAATATAAATAACAGAAAATGTTAGCCTTATTTACAATTACATATTCTTGTGAATGCGTGAACGTACACACTTATCAATTATATAATTTGCAAACATCTTATTTTGAAACACGACGCAGTAAATTACAACGATATTGATTACAGATAAATGAAAAAGAACACTAATAGTTTTCTAAAACAATGCACCTAAATTGTATTAAATCTGAATGAGAAATAAAATTCAAATGTAATCAAAATAAATTATTATGTATCAATTTGTAATGAATCGAAACCGATTAAAAACAAATATATGAAAATTTTATTTGAACTAAGCGAAAGCAATTAATCTTCTATGTTTTCTGATTTTTTTTTATGCAAAAGGGTTACAAATAAAAAGGTAAAGGGTTACAAATATACAGTGTAATGTAAAATAAACATAATGCCTATTATGTCTGGAACAGGTGATGATAGAACAATTACAGAGCGTATGCAAAACAAGCATTAATATAAGATATAAAACAAGCATCTTTTTACAAGGGCTATATAAGCATCAAAATACAGTTTTTAGGGTTTCGTTCATCTGATGAAACCCTAATCGTCTCGCTGCTCTGTCTGTCTGTCCGTCACAAAGCCCGTTCTCAGAAACTGTATATGTTAGAGACTTGAAATTTTACATACTTAAAGCTGAACACCCCCACATCAAACGACAAATCCTAAAATTTCGAAAAAATCTTATATTTAACCCTCTGGGCTCAAACTTGTGTATTTTAAGCTTTTCTTTCTAACGCAGCCCCTAATTAAGTTGAAGTCTTGAAATTTTGCAAAATTATAGCTAAACATTTGCGATCAAACGATAAATCATAAAATTTCGAAAAAATCTTATATTTATTCCTCTGGACTCTAACTTGTGTATTTTAAGCTTTTTTTTTTTTTCTAAGTCAGCCCCAAATTAAGTTGAAGACTTGAAATTTTGCATAATTATAGTTAAACACTTTCGATCAAACGTCAAATTATAAAATTTCCATACAATCTTATTATTGTTTATTCTTCGAATAAATCTTATTTATAACCCTCTGGGCTCTAACTTGTGTATTTTAAGCATTTTTTATCCTCCCCTCTTTTCACTCGGGGGTACTTTTTAAACTTTAGCCGACAACCCTTTGACCACTCTTTCATATTATGCACCATAGACTTACATATTTTAGTTCCATTTTTTACCGCCAGGGGGTACCTACCTATCTCGGGTGCTATGGGCCCGATTCCCTCGACGAATATATCTACGGATAGGTTGTAAAACGGAGTTTCGTTCGGATAGAGGTTTGTGTAGAATAGAGTGCTCTCCCTGGTTGCGAAATATGGAACTAACAGATTTTTCAAAAGAATAAAGTGTTTTGAAAGGAATATTAAACGAAACCCTCTGTGCGATCAGTGATCACACTTATTCACTTGTTTTATTTATATACTGCTCCCATTTGCTACAACTTATAGTTACAAAAATGTTATCCTGATTTTGTAAAAAAGGTGTATTTTAGAAGGTACATTGTCAATAAGCACATTTACATGATTTTACTAATATTATAATTTGCTAGAATAGAAACTGTTTTTATGTATGCAAAAGTCGTATATCCAGTAATGAGTTACTTAATTTTATGAATTGTTTGGGTTTAGTGTAATTCCCCTGAATGTACAGAAAAAAATTAATGAAAAATCAAACCTACATATAATTCTTAAGTGAAAATAAAATATTATGTTAATACATAAGAAAAATATTATTATTAAAATTTTACATTTTATGTATTTATAAGAAATAGACATTTTGAAATATTATGAAATTTTAACTTAAAAGAATAATATATTTCCCATTAACACTTGTAAAAGAAAAGAAATTTAATGAAGATCACTGTGTAAAATCTGAAACCAATTACTATTTAACCCCTTAACATACGATTTACGTCTCAACAGCTCCACGGTTTAGAAATTCCATAGCTACCACTAAAATTTAATAGAGATTTTCGCCTTGTTTAATCATGGAATTTGGACGATTAAATTAAACTGTATTTATTGTGAAATTATAGTGGTAAGAAGAATTTACATTTGGCTCGATCATCGTACGCGGGCTATGCCCGTCATTGTAGGTTAAGGGGTTAAAGGGACTCAGTATCCCTCATTCAGCGAAAAAGGGCGAAAATATTGATTTTCAAAATTTTTGCTTAAATTCTACTTTATTATCCCTAGTACATTCTGACGAAGTTTTGTGAAGATTCTAGTATTATAAATACAGTTTAAAACGGTTTTATTACATCGCTAACCCTTTATATTCCACTTCGCTTAAAAGTGATTTATCTCAGTTTGTGTTTTTTCGACAAATAAGCATGTGATAAAGTGATAAGACGGGGTCCATCTCCCGGTCCTAGGCCCTTGCAGGCCCTTTCGCCTCCATTCCGTCGACCCGAAGGTCTCCTCCACAAAGGCCCCGGTCTCGGCTGCGCACTGTCCAGCGCACGTCACGCAGCCTAACTCCCAAACAAAGAGAAGACCAGCCGATTGCGACTGTTCTCAAGTGAGGACAGTACGAAAAGAATCAAGTGGTTCCTTCGTTTGGTGCCCTACCCGGTTCACCCCGACCACTCGCAGAGATCGAAAACCTATAGAGGATTTGAGCCCAATAGCCGATACTGGGGTTTCCCGAGCACGAGTTGCTTTATGGAGGTTCCTCAAGATCAGATACCATTATCCGGCAGAGACATTTATGAGAGACAACACATGGAAGGGGAAGTTGCCGCTAGCGAGACCGGGAGGTTCGCGGAAAGTATCTCCCTTAGCATACCCTTGTCACACCCTCGATAAGGCTGGTAATAAAGTGATAAAATATTTACGCATATTTTTTAAATGACTCGAATTTTTTTTCGTTTGTTCCTTACAGTTTCTTTACGGTCCTTATTTGATAGTAATAAGTATCGGATTTACAATAAAGTTTTTTTTTTTTTTTTTTTTACACAGAAAATTATAAAATAAATTCAGATTTTACTATAATTTTATACGTATTTGCACATTTTATTTTTTTTTCAACTAATTAACTTATTAGAAATTTCAATTTTTCAATTAAATTTTTCAAACTAATTAACTTATTATAAATCCGATACTTACAATTACACATCACACTTCTATGAATAGTTTTTAAAATATACCTTTTAAAATTTACTTAAATTAAAATAATAATAATATTATTTTTTTACATTTTGCCTGAGGAATCAAACAATTTCTTGATAGAACTATCTTCCTTCATTGAGTCATTTATTGTTAAGCCAAAAATGCACCTTAAAATGCTTAAATGAAAAACAATTCAAAGTTGTACGTAGCCCCTGTAAGCAATTTTCTTCCAAAAATCAATACAAAATATTTTTCTCTGTTTTTGACAATGATAGATTCGTTCTTTAGTAACTGTTTGACTACATTTTAAAATAACATTTTCGTAAAAGAGCATTTTATATAACTAACTACATATATCAATAACAAGCAATATTCTTCTCTATTATTTGTAAACCACATTTTGTTTTCCATTAACATTTGTTCAAAAATTTTGAAATTTAATGAAGATCACTGTCCAATATCTAAAAGCAATTAACATTTAAATTGCTAACCCCATAAAATCAATGTCAAATATCTTTCGTTGTTCGTGACAGTGATAGATTCGTCCGTTAAGGAATTTTTTATTAAATCTTAAAATAGTAGACTAAGTTAATTAAACATATATAACATATATTTTAACAAGTAATTAAACTTAGAAATAACACAGACAAATTTTATTTACTGGAAAGAAATAATATTGAATCAAAATAACAGTAAAGTAATTGGAATTTTAAATAAATTTGCAATGTTTAAAATTAAAAGTTTACAATAAATATTTAAGAATTTATATAGGTTTGAAAGTTATTTTATAAATATTACTAAGAACATCACTCTCCTAAGATAGTATCAAACATTAAGGCTTAAAAATATTTTTAAAATTTTTGGGATAAAGTTAGGGATTATGTTTTTAAAATGTTGAAATAATTTAAAGTCAATGAAATAAATAAAAAAATGTATATCATATAAATCACACACATATTAATAATTATATGCACTTAAAGACACTTTAAGGGAATGAAATTAAGGAAATAAAAAAGAGATTATTATTAAGTGACATTAAAAATGTATCATTACCCTTCAAAAGAGTAATGATCAAATTTTTTTTTTTTTAATTGCTCCATTTCAGGTGGAAATGGAATAGTTTAAAGATTATTTTTTGAATTTTCGTCTATTTCTAAGTTTGGCCAATTATTGTGCAAAATGGCAATTAAAGAAACTATTTATTTAAAATTTTGTTGCTATTTAATTTGAGCAGATTCCATTTTTGCCCACTATAGGACATTCATTAAGGTTTGTAGAAATCATGTTAGTTTACTTCTAAAACTTAAAAGAAAGAAAATATATGAAAAAACTCGTAGCACTGACCATATTTGATCAACTACTGACTCGATCACCCTATTTATATTTTTTATTATTCTACCAAACTCCTACACTAAACAAGTAAATATTAAATTTAAAAAATCAAAAAATCCGAACTAATTAATTATTCCTCATCAATGTGAAACGATTTTCTATATTACTTACCTATTTTTTTCCCCTGTATTGATGACTTTTAAGTTGTGTTTAATTGTTAGTTCTTATCTATAAAGACTGCTTTAATGAGGACTATAATATATAGATATCTATGAAATTAGAGTTGCCGTAAAGCTAGAGATCCTACCTACACAACTCCCAGATTGTGTAGTATTTAAATGGAGCTTCTGACTGCAAAATAGTCAATGAGACATTGTCTTCATTTTGAAAGACCTATCTTATGATATGCCACTCAATATGGTGCGTAGAATTTTTTTGTCCGTCTCTACCGCCATTTTGTATTTTACGGCCGCCATTTTGAATTTATAAAACCAAAACCTAGCCTATAACTATCGGACGGTTAAGACGAATCGATAGAGACGTCATTCATTAAAATTCATCCAGTCATTGGAATGTTTAGAGGGTATAAAGAAATCTACATACCCAGATACACTTGAAACACATAACCCTTCTTGGCAGTCGGGTAAAAAAAGGGAAATTGCTTCTTGATCCAAAATGTGTGTTTACGAAAATATAATATATGCTTTCCTGAGTTACTTAAAGTTCCTAAAAGAATTCTCTCAACTTGATAAATCTTTGTGGCGTTAGATTTCAGAGATTTAGAGAAGTATTTCAGAAATGAAAGTTAGTTTTGCTGCCGGTAATCAATGATTTATTACTTCAAGGTAATTTTACATTATATTAAAGAGTATTCTCAACCCGATACTCAAAATAAAGTATCAGTTTTTAATATGATATGCTACTAAAAATTTTCTCATATCTAAAATAATGTTTGTTTAGCAATTTTTTTTTTTTATAAATATGCATTTAATCTTATTAAGACGTTAATCAAGTATAATTCAAACTATAATAAATCTCTTATAAGTATTTTTATCTATTACAGTTTTTAACAAGAAATGTAATCAAATATTATTTTTCAAGAAGTGTATAATTTAACAGCAGTATTAACAATTATAAAAGTAAATTCTTTTGCCCGATAAAAATCCTAAATATTTCATTTATAAAGATGTTGTGCACGTCAATTGGTTTACTTACGAAATACGCTAATAATTAGAATATGCAGCATTTGTGATTTAAACGAAAACGTAATATTAAATAATATAATAGGTTTCCTTAAAAAACAAAAAAAAAATATTTTATAAACATGATTATTCTTTTTTGAACAATATTTGCATGTATCTGCTGGTTCACGAACACACAAAAAAAAATTTATGCATTTGCTTTTAAATTTAGTATACTAACTATTCTTTTGAAAATACATTTTTTAATAAAAATTCCAGCACAAAAAATGTTTGTTTTATTTACGGCACAATATACATATGCACATAGTTTAGAAGCTTTTGCAATGTTATTATGAAAAGTTTAACACAAAATTTTTCGCAGGATAGATATCACAAATCTTGTGGTATTTAGAAGAATACAGTATCCTTAACAGTAACGTGATCGGAATGCGACCAAAATCTGAAAACATGGCGTCCCAATTTCAACTTTTATTGCCCACAATGCCTTCACAAGATTTCAGGCATGAGTCATACACCGTTCACTGCGAATACATACGTCTTATTTTTTGACCACATGCAAATGACTGAAAAATCAGTCACGGTGACATCATTTTTAAAACTCTGACTCACACTGTATTAAAAGACAAATATTTCTTAATCTATAAAAACATATTATAATCACGAACGAAAAGATGCAATAACATATTGCGTGTTACCTACGGCTCCAAAACATATTCTTTATCATTTGAAACCACAGAAACCAAACTATTTTCGAGATTTAAGGGGAGAAGGGACCTTCAAATTTATTTATTTATTTATTTATTTATTTTAATTTCACTTAACCCATTAATGCCGGCTTCAAAATACTCGATCAATTTTGAAATTTTTGTTCATATTTGTTCATTCTGTGTCTATGAAGTATATCATACATAAATTTTATTTTCCCGTTGTATTTACTATTTCTCTTAATGGCAGACTTTAAACCAACCGGCTTTTGTATAGTATGAAATCTCTTTTTTAACGCAAATTTTGAATTAATTGTTTGATTGCAATAATACTAGATTCTAGATTTATATACTAGTGAAATATTACTTATACTTGTATAATACGTGTTATTTTAATTAAAATTACATATAAAAAATTAATTTCAATGCAATTTGCAAAAGAAAATTTTGTAAAATATATAATTTACAAATTCTAAAACACAGAAAAAAATATTTAAAAATTATAACTACCTTTAAAAAATAGTAACATATATTTATTAAACTGAATATTTATGCATTAGAATCAACATGATAACATTTATGGCATTTGGGATGAAGGGGTGGATTGCACTTTTCGCACTTATAACAATTTCTTCCGGCCCACGTTTTATATCGGGTTTGTTTCTGCTCTGATTTGACTATCCAACGGTTTCTTTGGTCAAATCCTTGCTCATTTTTTAGCTTTATGCCTTATTGAGGTTTATCAAGGCCACTGGGTAGTGTACCGTAGCTTCTTAATTGTTCTTGTGTGCATAGTCATGTAAAAACAAGTACTGAAATATCGTTGTCAAAATTTCTGTAAACTCGCCATCCAGTTATAAAGATTGAATTAAGTATCCATGAAAAAAGGGACCACCACTATTTTTTGAATGAATTCTGATACCGTAATTCCCAACGGATTGATCAAAAAGTTCCACACCTCTCATGTGTTTGTTATAAGTTTACAGTTGCTGTGGCATCGGAACTAATAATTTCTTTTTCCAGAAGTACTGTATCTACTAACTGATTCACATGGTTTTGTGCGTACTTCATTGCTCGCAACCGCCACTTCTGTATTGTCATTCCATTTCACAATGACAATATCTTTATTGCAAGCATGTTCATATGATCCTGTTGGTGTATTTTTCATTATATTTCTGGAATTCAGTGAAGCATTCTATTGCCTATTCTCTCTCAATGTACCAGTTGCCGCAATATCCCTTTTAGACAGTTCTTTTACTAAGGGAAAACCAGAAAAAAATTGTCCAGAAAAAAAAGAGTTCCGTCTGGTATTTTTCATTTTTCTAAAAATCCAAGAACGACATTAGCTACTTGGCCTAAACCAGTATCGGGAAGTTCTTTGACCCACCAAATAAGATTATGCGTGAAGAAGTTCATCTGAGGAGGATAATACCCAAAGTTTGCAACAAATAAAATCGCTTTTCCTGGTATAATCGGAAAGCCCATAATAAGGGACTTGGTCTCGGATAATGTCTAAGCCCATAATAAGGGACTATTTACTCCTCTACACTGAGATATTCTGTGATGTCTAAATCTTTGCATGCTCTATTGAAGTGCTCAAAAAGTAGGTGGCTCAGTGGAGATGGTGTTATATAATCTATCATCGTCCGTTTCCATGTTATTTGCAAAATGTACTGATCTCAAAAGTGTGTCTTTTCAACTACTGTGAAATTAAATTGTGCACGTCAGTCGAAAGAGCCCAATAGAGTCTCCTGTTATGTAATTTGTTATATTCAGACACTAATAAAATGCCAATTAAGGCAAGAATATTTTTCTTTGTGAGAATTTTTTCCAAACCGATATTTACATAGCACTAAAGAATTACGATGCCATTTCATGACACGTATTTATTCATAGGCGACTTCCTTTATGTGCCCTTGAATTATAAAAATCCGTTATAACGAAAGAATGGAAATAGCACAAATGAAACATTTTGCGACAAAAACCAGCAGAAACGAATGCCGATATTCAATTTTGATTCCGTTGATTGGGCGGGTTGACCGAAATGGCCGCCCTGTGTTGAAAAAATGGAAATACGTTATATCGAGGGAACTAGAATGGCACAAACGAACTTTTTACGACACAAACATTGCACTAAAGAATTACGTATTTCATTTCGTAACACGTATTTATTTACGATTTCCAAAAGTTATTTTCTGTAAGTGACCTTGTATTATAAAATTTCGTTATAACGAGGTAGCACGGAAGTGGAAAAAATGAAACATTTTGCGGCCCAAGACAACAGAGACGCAGTATAAATAAATGCAGTAACAGAATTTTGATTTCGTTGAGGGGGTGAGGCTATCGTTTCACTGGCCCCGCCCCATTTTGTTCATTATAACGAGAAAATAGAAGTGGCACAGACGAAATTTTTGCGGCTGAAACCAGCGCAAACGAATGGTGTTGATTAATTTTCAAAATCAGTATCGGGTGGGGCCAGTAAAATAGACGTCTGTATTTTTTTTATTATTATTTTTTTTGGTCGCCCTAATTAAGATTGAGACTACATACACTGGTTTCGAAAAATCAATATTTTCATCGCGGCAATGGCGCGCTCGTGTCCACCCTCTGCGCTAAGAGCCTGAGCCGCTCCTCGCAGCGCTAAAATTGAAACAAAACACAAATTCATTTAAAACTTGTTTATTTTACTTTGAAAAATAATAATCAATAACATTTCCCACTCTAATGATGTGTTTGTCCTTACAAACATAAAAATAAATAATAAAATGTCATCTCCGTTTGGGACAATTTATTCGCATCGGAAAATTCTCCCCGATAATTATTAGACATTAGAAATCGGAATCAATGTCTAATAATTAAATGACAGGATTTTCCGGTACGAATTGATTTTCTTTGATTGATAGCTAATATTCCTGAAAGACGAGTTATCCCGTTCCTAGCGATGAAAAGTTAAGGAAAAACAACAAAATTAGCAATTACTCAAAATGCTACATGTAATTTTAATAAAAATGAGCGACAATGTACAGCAGATAGTAAGGTATAAAATGGCATTCAAAGAAATTACCAGACGATTGTGGTGCTTCATAAACTAACACAATTATAAAATAAACAAAATAAATGTGTCAGTTTGTCATAGGATAATTACCTTTAATATGGAGTATGATCACCCCTAGAAGCAATATAGCACTTACAGCGATGTATGATACTGTCAATTATGCGTTCGATAAGTTCGCTGGAAAGTGTGAACCATTGCACTTATAAAACAGTTGTAAGCGTGGCAAGTGTCTGCTTATTTATGTATTTCTTATTTATGTCTCGAAAATAAATTGGTTTCCTCCTGAGATTTCAAAAGAAAAAGAATGCTTTTCGGGATCAATAGCAACCCTCAAAGCATTTATATTAGTAATAAGTAACTTAAATAGCTATTATAAACTCGAAACTGCAGCGGTTTTTTTTTTAATGGTTCTAAAATATCCTTTTAGATGTCAAAAGAAGAAGCATTAAGTTTATGTTAAAATACACTTTTAAAAATTTAATTTTTATTCGCTTCAACATTTATTATCAGAAGAATAATGCGGTAGTTTTTGAGAAATAATTGTCAATATCGTAATAAAATGACTCACTATTAATATTTTATATTCATTCTTTATATTCTTTTCTTTTTTTTCTATATTAGAAATTATCTATTTTAACAAAAGGTGTACTGTAAATAACAAATTAGATATTTTATAAACATTCAACTTAAAAAACAAAAATTACATGATAAATATGAAAAGAAAAACATACTATTATGTCACTTTTTAATGTAACCACAAAGTGTTTCCAAAGTGTTTTGTGAACCCGGTAAATGTACAGTCAATTCGGGTAACTTTAACTCATAAGGGTAACTTTGGCCCAAAAGAGAAAAAAGATTAAATCTGCTACATCCCTTGAGTTATCGGCAAAGTTTTGGTCTCAAAATAAAGGTAGCAACACTAGCGTGAGGTTGAAAGCTCATTGTAAATAATTCGCCAAGGTTCTACCATGGCAGCATGAACAAAAGTCCAGTAAATGTGGACCAACGTTACCCTAATTGACTGTATATGTGTTTGTATTGTCTATTTGTGTTTTCTGTATATAAATAAATGTTATGTTTGTGTATTAAACGGTATAAGTGTCTAATTAAGTGATTCATGTGTCTGCTTAATTTTAATACTAGTTAATTTAAGCATTTTTAATCACCGGCTTGAAAAGGAACTTGGTGTTGCGAAAACACACAGCGCAAGATGATTCAGTATTTTTTATTAATGAAGATTATTGATTGAAATATTTAAGAGAGTAAAGGTAATAATAATAAATAAAGTATTAATTTATATATATATTTATAGCAGGCACAGTTCCTTTAGGTGCAGTCAATTAGGGTAACTTTGGCCCACATTTACTAAATTTGGTCCATGCTGCCACGGTAGAACCCTGGCGAATTATTTACAATGAGCTTTCAACCTCACGCTAGTGTTGCTACCTTTATTTTGAGACCAAAACTTTACCGATAACTCAAGTGATGTAGCAGATTTAATCTTTTTTCTCTTTTGGGCCAAAGTTACCCTTATGAGTCAAAGTTACCCGAATTGACTGTAGCATTACAGGCTGCGGTAGGGCATGACGATAGATTTTTTATAAAAAAAAAATTACTGTGTCAACAAAAATAAATATGCAGGTTGTTTCTAAAACCACGAAACCTTAAAATAATAATAACAATAATAGCAATAATGATACGTATAGTTTAAAAAATATATTTTTAACAAAACTCTTTTATACGCATTTAATGTTAATATTTAAAATAACACCTACTTTTATGACAGTAAGTTTTCTTTTTCAAAAAATATTCCGTTAAAATATTATGGATGAGTATTAAATTTTCGGAACTTCGTTCGTGTTTTTATTTTTTAAATATCCATCAAATATTTGTGCTTGTAAATTAATGATAAAAATTCAGAAAAATGAAACTTAAATCATGTTAATAGCTACAATTTATATATATTAAGTGAAATGTAAAGAATCTTAAGTAAATTTGTCTAATATTTTAATGTTTTACATAAAAATGTAATTCAATAGCTATAATTGTGCTTTATTCTCCAATCAAATATATTTAAAAAATTATTAGGATGATGCCGAAGATCTGGGCCAAACGTAGAAGCTGAAATGTTGAACAAGTTAACTATGAAAGAAATAAAAGTTGACACAATTGGCATTCTACCATTTATCAGATGTAGTTGTATCTCATTCTTAAAAAGGACGCAGGTTTGGATGCTATAAAATTATCAATGCAACTTTCTCCCGTTGTTCTGTGTTGTAAGTTTCTTCAACGAAAATATGTTGAGATCATCGGAAGAAGTAGTAAACTGTAGAAGAACATTCCGGTGGGCAGACTAGATGTGATAAAACAGCCCACGAAAGTTCCAAAAAGATATTTTTCACAACATAAAGACACCAAGCAGTGCAAGGCAAACGTTTAGCATTGGTCATATTGTGATTACAAAGTTGATGGAAACCCATTGACCAACTTTATAAATCGTATCCGTGTCTCGTAATCATTTTTGCAATGTTGATTGTTGGACATTGACTTTTGCAAAGCCTCACGTCCATTAGGTGGTGCCATCATCCAACAGCCTTTTGAATTTCATTTCGTCAATCTCTTTTCCTCCGCCGTTTCTGAATGCTTATCCTAACTCTTCCTGAAAAAAAAAAAAAAAAAAAAAAAAACAGAAAACGCCATTAGATTGGACTGTAATTAAGGATGTGGGGTGACATAAAATTTATTCTTGCTCCTAATTATTTAGTTCGACATTAAGGGTAATTTTTCACACACTCGTAATAACGGAAATGTAAAATTATTTTTAGAAATTACTTCTAATCTTTTCTGGTACAATGTTTATTTTAAAAACGTGTCAACAACACCTTTTACATTGTATACACTTACACTGAATATTCAAACAAATAATACCTGTCTGTACATAATTTATTTTTAAATTTCATTTGGTAAGACATAAAGTAAAATAGCTTTAACATTCATTCACGATGCTTGGCAACGACTAAAGGAATTTGTAAATAAAGGTAAACAAAGTAAATGTTTAATATATGTTTAAAATGCGTAAGCATGAATAAAAAATTAAAATTATATTAGCTTATCATTCAAGTACTTCTTAAAGATGGGTTCTAACTTTCCCTTCTTAACTATCTTTTAAGAGAGTATTTTGTACAAAGTTCTATCATTTAAGAGAGTATTTTGTACAAAGTTCTACCGTTTTATCTTATTTCTTGAACGTGCACTGTGAATTAATTTTTGCTTTCTTTTGTCTCGCATATAAGTTAATAGTTATTTTTGTCTTGCACAGTAGGATTTTTGTTTTATGATTTTTTGATATAACACTTATAGTATTACTAAAATTGTTTTAATATAAGGAACATTCGCAAAATTACTTAGATAAATTTAATCATTTACGACTTACGAAGTGAAAAACAGATATTCACTGAGGGCGTAGATACTTTTAAAAAACTATAATATGCATAATTTAAAAACAAGTAATATAAAAATTTTGTTTTTAAAGTTAATTCCTTCTTAGGTCATCAAAGAAAAATTTAATGTAATCACTTAAGCTAATATTAATTTTTGTTGCATTAAAATATCTCAATTTGTTGATTTTCTATAAGCAAGTAGGTTTACGATGGAAGTCTATGGGAATTTGGCGAAATATTAGAGATATCGCCAAGTTGACGTCGCATTTGGCGACTCATGTTGGTCGCCAAATTTGGCGATATATCGCCAAGTTGGAGTCAAATTTGGCGGTAGTTGGCGAATAACTGGGTCCCCCCAATGGTAACCCCTCCTTATAGATATGAAGATGCATTAAATGCTTCAATAACCAAGGGCCGCCATTTGTCTCCCATGTAAAACTAAAATTAATTAATTAAAATTTAATTAATGAATTAATATTTGAAAAAACTGTATCAACATCAATTGTCATCCAGTACAAGTTTAAATTTTTTTTTTTCAACTTGATAGGAAGAATAATAATTATTTTATTAACGATTGAAAATTTCAACAAGATATATATATATATATATAAATATAGGGAGAGTGTTAACTAATAGTAGGAATTGAATATGTTTGTTTTTTAGTATTTATGCATCAAATTACACATTTTAAGTAGCACGATTAATTGATATATTTATAAATTGAAGAAAAGTGTTTATCATGAATTACAAAATCTATGCTAGTTGAAAAATTATTTAATTTTGTAATCTAATATTTTTAATTCTTTATAAAATATTATGCATATACTATCATGTTTTAATTTATTAAAGATACCTTGTATCTAAAAGTTTCACGAAAATAATATAGGGGAGACTAGGGAGGGTTGACCCACTTTTTGCAAAATGATTTTTTATTTTTAAAATATTGAACGTAAAATAAAGTTTTATATATAATTTTATTCGATATATAATCAGTTAAAAAAAAATATTGCTGCATAAGTGTAATACATAAGAAACTTGAAACATGATTGATTCATTCATGAGAAAATAATGAGTCAAGCCTCCCCACATATGGGAGAGTTAATCCACTATATGGGAGGCTTCAGCCAATTCCCATATATTAAATTGATGTCTATTAAAATAGTTGTGAAGAGAAAGGAAATCAGTTTAAAAAAAGAAAAATAACTTTATGCTATATGCTTCAATTATTATGAAAAAAATATTTTTGAAAATGTGATACTTAAACAAATCTATTTAGGGGAAGTCGCAAGTCAGAGGAGAAAAATTTTGTTTCAATCAAGATTTTGTCTGAGCAGGTATAATTGTACAACAGGGAAATTGAAATTTTAATATTTAAGACAGTACTCTGATAGAGACAGGTGCCGTTTTCATAGGGGTTCATGTATTATTATGTCCGGATTTAGGAGCCACTATCCCGCTTTTTTTGTCTCCTTGTCCCACATTTTGTTACACTAGACCTCACAACTCAAGTTGTCACATTGTTTGTCCCCATGTCACTGTATTCATCCCGCTGAAATTTGTCTAAATACCTTATTAAAGTTTTTCTATCAATGCTATTTTCTTTTGCAGCCACAGGAACACGTAACTTATCATTAACATGTTTTAACCCTTTCAGGGGCACTGTCAAAGTACTGTCTTTCAAAGTACTGTCAGTATTAAAAAGTTGAAATAAATAACTGGCACCGGAATTTACGAACAAGAGTATTTGGAAATAAGCACATGGCTATATTTCACATACATATTAAATTGAAAAGATTTTATCAAAATTTTGGTATTTGGTAATTAAAATTAAGTTGTTTCGTAAACATGCCACAGCTCCTGAAATGATTAAGACTGCTACTTTCTACTTTCTAGTCTTTTCTTTTATTTCAATTTACCTGTTGTAAGTAATATATAAAAGGAAAAAAAGTTCTTATCAACTTTGCCATTTACATTTCATATTTTTTTTTTCGCAGTGGATACTACAGCTATTTTTCACATCTTTCTTTAATCAGTTTTAAACATTTTCTTTCCATCATCCAATTTTACTGTAGCCTTACAATAAATTTACACTCTTTTTTATATATAAACATTAAAATTTCATTATACACAGTGTATAATAAAAATATTTCCAAAACGATTTAATTAAGGAAGACTTGAGCATCTGGTGAACATTTCCCCACATGGACTGGGTCAAGCCTCCCCACATAGCCCTTTTCGGAAGAATAGCAGATTGTTATGTTAAGACTAACTTACTGTACAATCTTTATGCCTGGAATGAAGGCTCTGTATTTCTACATTACCTAAAGCCTACTTACTGAAATTTCTATGATATATTTTATCTGAAAAAAGCTTCCTAAATTATTTCTATAAAACACAACTTTAGGTTGGAAACGCTTTACAATTGTTTTTTTTCACACCTATTTCGATTATCTGCATGAAACAAAGACTGTTGTTTTAGAATTCCAGTAGCTTTCGTTGGCACCTATTAATAAAACTCTGAAATTGTTTTAAATATGAAAACTGATGTGAGAGTCAAGCCTCCGTAGTCTCTCCTATAGGTACTCAAATTATAATATGTTTATATAATGCTTCTAGGAAACACATCAATTATTGTGGCTCGTTTATTATTTTGATTCGAAACACCACGAATTATTTTCTTGCATATAAAGCAATAGAAAGTTTTATTCAGACATTATAAAACATTACAAATGGATAAAATAAATATAGTAATAGGTTTTATTGTCGTTTTCAAAATTCGAAGAAAAATACACAAGCAACAGATACGAAAGTACGCAAGTACGTAAATAAGTAGGCTGTGCCCCCTTCCCACCCAAAAAAAGTATTTTAGAAATGATCTCGTGTTGATACGTATTTGTTAAAAAGAATAATGACAATTTCCTAGATATACGAAAAAAATTGCACTAATTTTCTACAGTTTGGTAAATAATTTTAAGTCGATCGGAATAGTTTAACTTAAAAATATTAAGTTCCTTAATGCAAATTAAACAGTTTATAAATTGTATGGCTACCTATATAGTATCATATTAATCGAAGAAAGAAAAATTAATTTTTTTACAGTAATGGGAAAATATCCGATCTGTAATATTTAATACTTTTTTTGTTTTTTTATATTGTAAAGACTTTTCTTTTCTTTTACAGTTACAAAACCTTGTTATTATCTCTATCATATACGCTAGAGATATCAACAGGATTATCACTTTTTCAAAATAAATGTCTTAAAATAAGCCGATTAAAATATTGTTTTACCCTATTATTTCATAAAAATAAAAAGTAAGTTTAAACTTATAATTTAAGCAAATATACATCAAAGATGTATTTAGACAATTGTTAAATCTTTCAAAGATATAAATTTGTGATTTCTTTGCTTACGACTTATTTCTTAATCTGAAAATATCTGCAAATTTAAGTGGAGAACATCGGTATAAATGAAAAATTCATGATTTTTAACGGAAATAGGAATTGATTTTTGTAATTATTATTGTAGTCAAATCGTGCACTTCTAGAAAAATAATATTTTATTACAATTCTTGCAGGAAAACTAAACGAGACAAAAATTTTAATACGACTTTTGTCTAAGTACAGTAGAACCTCATTTATCCGAAACTCTCGGTTAACCAAAATCTATTTTTAAAGGTTTTTTTTTTTTTTTTTTTTTTTTTTTTTTTTTTTTTTTAAACATTCCTTGTGTGCATAATCCATTTTGAAAGCATTTTTTTAAACTCTCATATTCCTTGTCTGTTTAGAACTACCAGTACACATAAATATTTTCAATCCCCTTTCTTAGAGTTCGTTTGAATTTAACTTGAGCTCCAGTAAGCTGTGGAGTGGAACGAAGAAAACAAACAAATTACCAATTTTGAAGCTTTTGAATGTTTTGCAAAAGATGTGGCATGGCTATAGCAGCAGAAAGACAGTGATACTGGTAAACTAATAATATTAAAAATCTCCTTGATATAGCTTCAAAGCAAAGGCAATCGAAACTGCGACAAACAAGAAGGTTTTTTTTAAACCCTTGTGAAATATGTAAAAGGTACTTAATTTCAAAATAAAAATTCAGGTAATTCATTCTTGTTTCTATTTTGCTATTGTTTTATATATATTAAGCACTTCATACTATAGTAAGAAATATTGCACATATTTCTCCTTAGTTTTAAAATTAAAGCAATCTCGATTATCCGAAAATTTCGATTTTCCGAAAGATGGTCGGTCCCAATTGCTTCGGATAATAGATGTTCTACTGTAATTGTGTATTTTCTAATGTATTGTACAAAGCAAAAAACAATTCCGCGAGTAACGCGGGCGTCTTATTGCATGTGGCAACGAATTGAGTAATAATTTTTGCTTTTACCCCTTTTTTTACGTGTGTTCGTAATTATATAAATACGTAGCACCTATAGTCGTCGTTCAGTCCCCCCGTCTATCTGTTTGTCTGTCCGTCTGTTCGCCCGCATATAACAGAGCCAAAACTACCCAACCGAATGGTCTGAAATTTTAAATATATAGTTGTTGCCAAATTTTGTCGCGTCATTTCAAATTTCATGAACATCGTATGTATAGTTTAATTACAGGGACAGTCAAAAGTTTTCCATTACATTACGTCCAGTAGGGAAAAAAATATTGTAAGTGCATTTTAATGATGTTACAGCCTTCCGAATTGTCTGAAATTTTAAATATATAATTGTTGCAAAATTTTGTCTAGTCATTCAAAATTTTATGAAAATTGGATGTATAGTTTAATTACAGGGGCAGTCAAATTTTTTCCGTTACATTAAGGCTGATGGGAAATAATTATTTCAAATGCATTTTAATGATTGTTACAGTCTTTCGAACAGAATGAATTTGATATGCACTTATGAAGTGCACTAAAATATACATTCAGTACAATATGCGGTGCATAAAATTATTATAAAACTAGTTATATTACGAACACCTTATTTGCTACGTTTGACGAGCAATTTCTAACAAGTTTAACTGTCGAATAATTCATGAAATATACTTGTTTGAAACTGTATCTCAAATTACTGTATTTACTTATTACTGTAATTACATATGGTTTTTTTTAAATAAATTTCCAAAAATGATTTTTTCTTCAAGTATCTGTATCGTATTCAGACCTATTACGCACCATTAAGCTCTTTGCAATTAAAACAAAATAAATAGCTCAGCTGATTAGTGTTTGGCTAATAATAAATCAGAGAATTAAAACTTCGTCGATAAATTAATAAACACGTACAAATAACACATACAAGCTTTATGGTCATTTGGAGGATACTCAGAAAAGAGTTATTCATTGTTCATTTTTAACACTTTTCAACATAGCTGAAAAATATTTATGAATTTGGTTTATCTGGCTGCTTGACCAACGCACGTAAACATGCTTGAATTGCCATGCAACTGATTTATGTCATTAAGGTATATAATTGCATGTTCGGTATTGAAAATTAAGTGCGTATCGTTTATGCTTCATTTAGAAGGAAACAAAATTAGTTAAATTACGGTAAATAGGGAAAAACCGTCTGCCGTATATTTTAATGATGTTACACTATGTAAAACATGTCGAAATTGATGTGATTCTCTGAGGCGCACTACAAAATATTTTCTACAGAATATGGTGTGCGGAATACAGCGTTTACTGTTTATTTACAGGGACACACAAAATAATTCGCTTGCAGTATTGTCTATTAACTATAATTGCTGGAATTCAGTTGTGGTGCACTTTTTAAAATTTTACGATTTTTTCCCTATTACTCGGTATGTATTAGTGCTCCCTATTATACGTTTATACGAGTACACGTATAATACGAATTATACGGGGTACGGATTTCACATACGTATAATATGGCTACAGAGGTTATACGTATTATGCAAAACAACATACACAGTACATCGTATATACGGATCTTACCCAAGCGGTTAAACGTATAAACGTCCAAACGTATAAACGTCTAAACGTATTCCGTTCAAGTCATGAACTTAGATGTTTTAATGTTTATATCTGGATTAGAGACATTGAGAAATATCCTCTAGAGTCCTGCATTCTTGCGGTTTACCGGGGCCATCGCGATTCTTTGTTCAAAGAACCACGATGGCCTGGAGTTTATCTCAGTTCTGGTTGTTGTGCAGGAACTTAAAAAAATCTGAATACTTTTCCTCAGTTTAGATTTTGGTTGTTTTCCCTAAAAAATAAGCTATTAACTATGAAATGGTTTACTATTGGTATACTATCGTAGATATGTAGCACATCTTCTAGCTCCTTTTAATTTATGGCATAGGCACTTCACGTAAAACATTATTTTTGCATGAGGTCACAGAACAGACTTAAATTTACTCTAAAAATGAAAAGAGAAGGAAAGTCATTTTAAGCATGCGCAATTGCGTTCTAACACCTGCCAGTCGACTATTTGCCACTCTACATCGAAGAGTCAAAACATTGTGACCATCCCTACATTTTACAATGAACTCGCCTGGATGACGTGGAGGGCGCGTAATAAGGTGAAAATGGTATTTAACTGCTGCTAAGGAGACTGAAAAATCATTTTTGCGCTTACTTCTGTCTGAGATGGAAAGGCCGCTGATCTAAGCAACTTTGACAGAGGATATAATTCAAATTCCCGACGGCTCAGAACGAGTATCTCCGAAACTGTACGACTCGTGGGTTTTTTGCGACTTATCTTTGTTAGTACTTATAGTCCAGTCATTTGGTAGAAAATAGGGGAAAGTTTTGGTGTAGTTTTAATATTTCGTGCCTTTATGTTTTTTGGGTCGCTGAACACGAATCTGAAGTTTGCCAACAAAATTTATCCCGGGAAACACGTTTTTTGGCAAAAAACTGGAAAAAAACGGGATTTTCTTTGTTTTTTTCAAAATAACTTCAAAATTATGCATTTTCCGCAAAAGTCTTCAATACATAAATTAAAGAGAATAAAATTTCCTACATTTTACGTACTAAAAGTTTTTTTCTCTGATCAATGGTTTAGCCGTGACAGCGCCGCAATAATGGGTGTGAAAATAAAAAAATTCTGAAAAAACGAGAATTACGGCAGTGCACGGTGGGTGATTTACCGATTCTAGCTGGCCAAAATTATTTTTGACGTCAATATAGTCGCATCGCCATGAAATTGAAAAATGTTATTGATATTCACTATTGAATGTTAGGTATTGTAAAATGTTGCGTGTAGCAGTCATAATTTCATTACAGGGACATTCAAAAGTATTTCATTATATTACGGCCTACGGGGAAAAATCGTTTATTGTGGTTTTTAATAATGTTTCATAATTTCAAACACATTGAAATTTATATACATATCTATGAAGTGCACTACAAGATGATTTCTTATGGAATATGGTATGGGTAGTATTAATCGATCATTTACAGGGACACTAAAAAGAATGATGTTACATTACGGTCTATGGAGAAAAATTGTTTGTGGTGTACTTTGTTCATGTTACACCTTTTCAAAAGTATTTAAATTAATATATATCTCGCAGGTGCTCTATAACATGCTTACTATTGAATATGATGTGCCATTGATCTTTCATATACAGGGACACACAAAATAAATCAGTTATATTTTTCTCTGTATGAACAATAATTGATGGGAGTGCGTTTTCGGTTGTGGAACTCTTTTTAAAATTTTAAAAATTGCATACTATTTAGCATGTATAAATTCTATAAATCATATATAGGGCTGCACAAGACATCTATATACCTGCTTATTGCCGGAAATTTCTAACGAGGAATTTACAACTTTGCTATGCGTTCACTAACAGTTCTAAATTTTAGCATATTGTGAATTATATGATAAATCTATCGTTCATATACAGGAATGTACAAAATTTTCAGCTATTTTTCCGATTTTGGTTGAAAGTGTGTTTTCAAACGTGTTATATGTTTTACAAATTATTGCTTAGACATTGTTTTTCACGTTATTAAACTATGAAGTTTTATTATAGTAGCCAAATGCGTTCAAAAATGTTCCATAATCTGATTGACGCATGATTTTACGTTCTTCTTGATAATTTTAATGATACTTTCTTAACGGCATGGAAGCTAAAATGATAAAACTATTTTTGTATTATTATAACGAATTCTAAAATTTCTTTTTCTAAAATTTAAGGTACGGGACAAACATTTGATAGCATTAATAAAAATTGCTGTGTTGCATGTTCTGTTGTATATTCATATTTATTTCTGCACAAACCTTACAGGAAACCTAACAGGAACCTTATGTAAAGGTAGGGAATCATAAGATATCATGATTAATATATCATGAGAAAATGCCTACAATATGTTTTGCATTGTATCAAATCTGAATTTGGAGAATTTGTCTGGATCAATTTTGTAAACACTCAGAATTTGCAGCCAAGTAATATATTTTAAATGATTTTGTCCCGATATATCTACGTACAACTGGAAATTTTTGCCCAAATTTGGTCATAAATTTAAACATTTCGCTCTTGCAAAACTTCATGTGCTCTGCATTGTAATTTTCCTCTGTAAACAAAATATTTTCAACCAAATTCACATTTTCGTTACATTTTAAATCTTGATGCCGTTGCATAATGGTGCAAAAGTTTATTTATGTGACTAACTTAAATTCTGCTGTCTTTGATTTAAGAAAAAATGGTACTTGAACTAAAATGTCAAGAAAAAGTCATGCCAGAAGGTATCAAATACTTTTTATTAAAAAAACATTTATTTTATACTGTTGGTAGTAATAAAAACACCCACTAATTCCATGCGTCTATTTTCTATGCTGTAGATGTCGGTGAAAAGCAGGGACCTTCAAGTAAATAAAGCGGAAATAATATTTTTTTGTTTTTTAAATAAATGTACTTACTAATGTACATGTTTATTTATAATTAAATGATGATTCATAATGAGTCGTCTTATTTATTATCAGCAACTTCATTGTAAAATGAAGTCATTCATATAATATTTAGTATACTTTATAGTCAATGCTTGTGTAAAATGGTCAGTCTTCATGTTAAATCTACGTACAGCGGCGTAATTCCCATTTTCTCTGAATTTTTTTGATTTTCACTCCCATTTTTGTGGCGTTGTCACGGCTAAACCATTGATCAGAGAGAAAAACTTTTAATACATAAAATGTAGGAAATTTTATCTTCTTTAATTTATGCACTGAGGACTTTTACGTAAAATGTATAATTTTGAAGTTATTTGGAAAAAAACAAAGAAAATCCCGTTTTTTTCCCGTTTTTTGCCAAAAAAACGTATTTTCCGGGATAAATTTTGTTGGCAAACTTCAGATTCGTGTTCAGAGACCAACAAAACATAAAGGCACCAAATATTAAAACTACACCAAAACTTTGCCCCATTTGTCCTTTTTGAACACCTAATGCCTGGACTATTATAAAAAATGGATGAATGACAGTGAAACCATCAGCAGATGCCATGCCGTTGGACGTCCACGCATTATCAAGGAAAAGGATATCGGAGAATCCCGCGCTTAATAATGTAAAATCGATTACAGACACTGAATCAGCTGACAGCCCAATACAATAGAGATCCACTGATAAGTGTTTCGGAGCACACAGTTCAGTTGACACTTTTGAATATGAAACTACGTAACAAACGTCCCACTCATGTGCTTCTGTTGACAAATCATCATCGACAACTACTCCTACACTATGCCCGGGAACATTGGGACCGGACCATGGATCATTGGGAGAGAGATGCCTGGTCGGATGAATCAGGATTCATTCTTCAACACGTGTATGACAGTGTCAAGTAGGCCTTCTTCCAGGCAAACTCTTGCACCCCCTTACGCAGAAGGTCATACACAGACCGGTGGTGACGATATTGTACTTTGTGGGACGTTTAATGGGTGCTTCTGTGACCTGTGATTGTAGCAGAACAGACCATCAAGGCCACGGACTATCTGAACATGAATGCGGAACAGTTCCACCGTTACATGATATCTGTCTTCCCAACAAGAAATGGAGCCTTCGAACAAGACAACGCTCGAATTGTGCTGAAGTGGTTCCAAGAACATAATAATGAATTACAGTTAAGGTTCTGGCTGTCTATCCCAACGAATCGTGATCCCATAGAACAGATTTGGTGTGTCGTGGAACGGCAGCTCAGAGCTCAAAAACAAACATGTTGTTTTATCCCGGATTTCCGTGACCTCTGCTTGAATATCGTGTACAATCTGTCTTGGGCCATCTGCCATGGACTTGTGGCATCCATGCCAAGGAGGGTTGCAGCTTTTGTGCGGGCTAAAAACGAGACATGCGTTATTAGTTAGATTGCGTGACCTCTGCTTGAATATCGTGTACAATCTGTCTTGGGCCATATGCCATGGGCTTGTGGCATCCATGCCAAGGAAAGTTGCAGATTTTTTGCGGGCTAAAAACGAGACATGCGTTTTTAGATAGATGGTCATAATGTTTTTGCTCTTCAGTGTATAAGTAATCGAAATTTAGAGGTATTTTATACAAAAAATGATATTTGTAAATATTAACAAATCTTAAACCTAATGCCCTAATATTTTGTATAAAAAATACCATGAGTATCATAATTAAAAAAATAGATTTTCATTATACATTAACAGAGTAGAAAACATAAGCTCCGTGGAAAGAATAACATTTACGCCTGGCTTCAATCTTGAGTGAAACACACACGAAAAGAATTTGTAAAAGATTAAGGAAAAAAAAAACATACTTAACAAGAATCCACAATTAACCTGAAACATTTATACTCTCATTGTTTTCTCAAAAAGTGTTTAATTTTTCTCAATAACGTGAGATGAAATGCGAAAAAACATAAATTAAGTACAATATTTATTGAGGTAAGTCACAAGATCTTATGTATGAAATATAATATGCCGATTGCTACGGTAACGCAACCGAAATCCAGTTTATTCTCCATTCACTCTCGTGACGTGAAACTGATGAGGTCCATTGTAAAAGTAGATACGAATACTTTATTTTAAAATATACGTATACTTTAAATATACGTATGCTTAAATATACGTTTAATCGATGTACCCTTCTACGCATCGGGATAGGGTTAAACGTATATTTTAAGGTATTCGTATTCCATAGAAACGTATTATACGGTTATACGTATATCGTGTAAACGTATAAATGAGATACGTATCCCATCGGGAGCACTAGTATGCATACATTTTTAATAGATGATATACAGGTCAGAACAAAAGATCTCGAGTACTATTTTGTTTATTCACGGAAACAGCTGAAGAGGATTTTTTAACTGTACTATGCGTTCCCTAACTGAACTAAATTTTAGAATACTATGTAGTATATATTCAAATCTATAGATCATACACAGGGTTTCGCCAAATATTTCGGGTATTTTTTGGACGTTTGCTGGATATTCCTGATATTGGGATTTGATATAAATTATTATTTTAAATATTTTATTATAAAATATTTTATTATAAAATATTATGGTTTAATTATAAGGGAAGGTTCTGGTGACTGGAACACAGAATACGATGAACGTCTGTGGATCATTACAGTGTAGTCAGTATATAAATATATAACCGTCAAAAACCGTAATGCCCAGGGTGTCTTGAGAAAATAACTAGCAAAGTTTTTCGCTCCACTTTCTAATTGGATAAATTGCCTCCTTTGGTAAGTGGCTCAGTAGCGTAGTTCAGCTAAAATACATTGACAGATCATAAATCAATAATACGTTTTCTGTAATATACATCTTTTCTGCTTTTTTCTTACAATAAACTAATGTGAATTATTCTGAAGTTCAGAGATTTATCACATATATACAGATACTTCTTTCTTTATATAAAATTCATATTATATATTTTTTGTTGAAAACATATATTGATTTGTCCCATTTGTATATTTGAAATTTGCAGGTCAAATATGCATTTCAGGTTACAACATAGTTGCCATGATGTATGCTCAAATCTTCCTACCTTCAAGCATCTTGCCCTTTTGCTAGAGGACAAGAAAAATTTTATTCAGCATATTTCTCTTTTGCTGATGTTTAGGGGATCGGTTGCCAAAGTTTGACAAACACCTCAACAAAGGTCTTAAGAAGTAGTAAGAAGGCTGTTTTGTATAAGTCTTCGTAATTTATTTAATTAATTAATTCCTTATGCATTGTTAATGCAAAAAGTATTATTATAAACAACATTTAAATTTTTTCTTATTCCATATGTTCAAACTTGTCATGATGGCTTACTTTCATCTATAAAATAACAGCCCTGTACATAATGTTTTGAATGAGGATAGATATTTGTAACATTTGAAAAAAGTAAAGTTTTTAAATTGATATGTAATGATTCTTAGGAATAGGTCAGAACAGCTTTGTATTTACTTATTTTCATTTTTTTAACTTTTCCTTATACAAATCACAAAGAAACTAGGGAAATATGTATATATAACCCAGCAAAGACAGAGCTATTGGTAAGAAATCGGCCGACAGCCGCTTGCCACTATCGGCGGTATTGGCACGATACTGGTTGATGCTACCGGTTCCGTATCTTTTTTTATACTGCGCGCGTATGCGGCCCGATTCATGATGAAAGAGGCCGGTCCGGTATCGGCAAAGCACTAAGCTGACAGTACGCCGATAGCTATCCATACGAACGTTGGCAGCATAAATTGAAGAAAAAAAACTATTTTGATGGCGCCATCTATGAGCCGTCGTGGAATGTATATTTGAAAGGAACGTGTTTCGGCGATGGATGAGGCGTGGTTTGATCGGACGAACCCAAGGACAGGAAGTAGACGCCTTAACCACTTGGCCACAGAGACTTGATCAGGGAAGGATTCTATAAGGTAATAAAGGGAAGACATATCAATAATTGATATAAGTAATTGTTTGTCGTTGAATTTAATTGGTAGATGGGAAAATTAGAATTTTGAAGTGTTTTTATTTTATTTATTTATTTATTTATTTGTAATTGTCTTACGCGCGTGTATTTAAAAGTTCATTTAATATTTAAATGTATGAAATAAATATCTTAGCGAATTTGTTAAAGGAAATGAATTGTTTTTCTTATAAATTTGAGAATAATTAAGTATAAAAAATATTTTTAGAGGTTTTGTTCAGTTAATCTAATTTTCTTATTAGGAATTATAATGTAATTACATGCGTTGCGTTAATTTATATAATTTACATTTTTAACATTAAAAAATTTATTTTAATAAATAAAAAGTTGATAATTAATAACTTTAAATTAGAATAAGAATTTATTTTATGTCGTTTTGATCATTTAAAGTAGAGCATATATTTTATGGTTATGTTGCAATATTAATTTGTTACTTATCAATATTTTTAATTTAAAAATAAAATACAAATATTAATTTACATTTTTTTTTCTTTTGGAAGATAATTTTTAAATGGAGGATACTTCTGAATTTTTCTTATTTATTTAAGAATGCTTATTAAATAAAATAAGTCAATTTGAGAGGTTTTTCTGTTAATACAATTTTCACTTTAGGAATTAAGATGTAATTAAATCGGTTAATTCAAGAAATGTATATTTGTAACATAGAAAAACTAATTTTAATTAAAATAATTAAGTTGGTAATTAATCACTTTTAATTAGAATAAGAGTTCATTTTTTGTCATTGCGTGATTTATTGTAGAATATATTTTTTAGTGATTATGTAGCAACAATGATTCTTTTACTTATCAACATTTTTTAATCATCAAATAAAATAGAAATAGAAATTTATCTTTTTTTTTTTTTTTTTTTTTTTTTTTGGTTAATAATTTTTTTAGAAATGGGAGATTTCTGAATCTTTCTTTTAAATTTTAACGCTAAAAAGTTGTTTTTTTATAGCTTGTAAAATAATTTTAAACACTATTTAATAATTTCATTTTTAAATAAAATAAGAAACATAGCTAATTTTTTAATCTACGATAAAGTTTATAGTGAATAATAATTTTAAGGAGCGATTTAAAAAACTCTTTTGATGATTCAAATAATTGTAAGTCCTTTTTAAAATGAATTCAATAACAACTTTTTTAAAAATAAATAAATGCAGGCTATTTTTGACATTTTTTTTTTTTTTATCACTGTTAGAATTTTATATGAAATATATGAAATATACATATCTTATAGAAACTCAAACTCAAACAAAATTAAGAAAAAGAAAAAAAAAATGTCGGCTACGACTAAAAATTCCGAATTCGGACCGATGTTGCCAAACCTAATCGGCCACTATCAGAAATCACATATCGGTCCTGCGTCACTTGTCGGTGTAAGTCGCTTGCCGATATATAACCATAAGGGGACCGATTACGGTAACTGGCAGTCAAAAAGCAGATTCATGAGTTTCAGCTGGCGACATGCTGCCGACACTTCACCAAAATCACTGTGCCCATGCCGACACACAACCGACACTCCGGCGGCGGTCCGATCGTGTGACGAAAGGTATGTGTTTGCTGCGAAAGTTAATTTATGGCGAATTTAACAGATGATTTAGCTAATTATGATGACAGATTAATAACTTAATTAAAACATGTCAAAGGATACTTTTTGTCTGGGTTTATATGTGCTCCACGTGTGTTCACGACTACGCCAGCAGTGGGGCGCATGTGAACATTTTTTTTCAATTTGTAAAACCATTTAAAAATTAAGAAGTACAATAAAGGTGATTTAAAAAATTACTATTAGTAAAAAAAAAGTTTTGCTTACTATATTGGGTTGTTTTGTACATGGAAATTAACCCAATTACGCAAAAAAGCTTAATTTATGTGAACTGTTCACATGTGCCTCCCTTTCCCCTACTTGAAAGATATTGTTAACGGTGATTTCTATTTGTCTATAGCAATGAATGAAAATTTGTTCACGTTAAAATCAAAGTTGACTGCTACACCTTTATATACAGAATCATACTCTATTTGGATTCCATTAGCAATGACAAATATGAATCAATTTTAACCTATTAAATAATTTTAATCACGAATGACAGTAAAATATTTATATCGGAATTTCTTAAATTTCGTTTAACTTATTTTTTTTAATTTCGCTTATATTTAACTTCGTTTTTATTTTACAGAGAAGCTTGCTTAACTGTTTATCATTATTATACAAACAATGTCGACATGCGAAAATGTCCATAGGGAGAGTTGGACCAAAGACATTTTAGTTAAATTGCCAGTACCCTAAATTTTGAACTACCTGGCCCTACAACCGATGCAGATAAAGACACTTAGATAAAGATAATGGCAATAGCATCATGTCTGCAATGCTGACGGCTCAACGAAATAGACAACAGGTAAATGAACCGCAAGTTAAATACGAACATTTCAGTTTGTGTGATATCTTTACAAATCAGTATGATAAAGTTCAAAATAATAATAATAAAGTGTGTTTCAGTAGTGTACATAAAAATAACTCCCTTGCATTAGTTAAAACATCAAATCTGCACCTGAAAAACTTATTAAAAGAATTCTTTACTTTGCAATTACAATTATTTAACAAAGTCCTTTATTATAATGCGTTATTTCCATTTTCAGTATAAACATAAAATAGTTTCAGTAAACAGAAAAAAAAGTTATTCGAAATACTGTAATGGAAATTATGAAATAAACACAAAATTCCAAATTCATCTTAAATCTTATTGAAAACATTCAGTGGCTTATATCTTTTTAAAATTTTATGTAGAGATGCTTTGTTAATTTAATTAAAAATCAACCTTTGAGTTTTTGAAAAAAAAGTAGATCATAATTAGAATTTATTTGTATAATTAAATGAAAAAACAAATGAGAATTCAGAATTTATTCTTTTTAAAAAACGAAGGTACATTCAAATAAATTTTCTTATTTATTTTATATTATGTTTTGGTTTGCAATTATTTAAAATTTATTCCATTTTTACATTTCTGTATCAACAGGTTTAATTAAAATTTATTTGTTGAAAAGTTATTTTTTTGTTGTTGAATGTATATGCTATATATTGAAGAACACACTAAAGTGCATTTATAATTTCAATAACGTATTGATTACGAAAACTTCAAAGCAAAATACTTTATAATTTGTGTTTTTATGAAAATTTGAAAGACTATAACAAAGAAGGATAAAAATTTACGTATTCATATGAAAAAGTGCTTACTTTGTGTGTTATTTTTATTTTTGTTTTAATTTTATATGTTATTTCATTTCGATGATGTTTATAATAATAACACAGAAGAGGAGCAAATTTTCTTACCTTTAATTTCAGTAAATGCGAAACACCTTACATGGCAAAATCTGCAATATATAAATTATATAATTAAAAAATCTTCTCGGAGTTACTGATCAAAATATAACCGAAATTCTTTACTTATTAAAATAAAGCAACAATGTATACAGCCACTTTTATAATAATATTTTTAAAATATCGGTACATAAAGTATGTACTTTTCGGTACGGTACTTCAGGATAATACTTTCTTTTAAAATTCTTCTAAATAATAAAAAATGTGATATCTTACATTGTTATATGTAGTTATGGAAAGTCATAAAACATTGTTTTCTAGAATCAATGTAGTTTCAAAATCTTCTGAAAAATGTCCTTGTTATACACGATTATTATATCGATGACGGTTCGTTTCCACTACATCTTGGCGTTTTTAAAAAATCTTGGCGAAATTTAGCCCTTAGAAATCGGGATTTCTTTCCAAATGATAAAAATAGCTCTGAAAACATGTAGTGAACATTTATTCTTGTTTATATATGAATTTATGTAGAGAGATAAAAAAAAAAAAAATATATCTATATATTTTTATCCCTTTTATATACAATTTACAAATGATATAAATAGCTCTGTAAACATCTAGGAAACATTTATTCTTGTTTATATATGAATTTATAGTCAAAGATATCCGTTTATTCATGTTTATATATATATTTTTTTTTATATACAATTTCAAAATACTCTAAACATCCTTTAAACAGGAAGGTTAGAAGTAGTAAAGTAAGTTTTTGTTTCGTTAAACAGCTTGAAAAAAATGAAAAAACATAATAATCTAAAGTACAACATATATACATAACTATAGAATGAAAACGTGCACTGTAGGCCCAGACAGTAGGCCTACTTGCAGAGCAATCGTAAACAAATATCGAATATCAATTTGTTTTGAACAGCTCTCTTTATTTTAAGGAAGTCATTTCGTATGATGTGGAGCTTCACAATTTTCACTTTGTTGAACAAGCTGCTACGCTCAGAAAAGTTAATAAATGTATTCAAGGCATCAGCTGTTTTATACCAACTAATCTCGTTTGACTCGTCCATATCAGCTTCATCCACGCCTTTGGAGGCTGTTTGATTGATAATACTCTGAAAGATGGTCTAATGTATTAAAATTTCCTCTGTCGGCTCATGAATAACTGCTGTCGAGCAGTGATAGAGCAATGGACTGTTATTACTTTTCCACAGGTTTTTATTTATATTATTTATTGCCAAGGGGCAAACTTTGAAATGAGCTTCTGATTTGAGAGCGAGGGCGCTCGTTACTAACGTGTTGTTTTGGGAGACAACAAAGCTCAACTGAACGTTACATCATTTATCAGCTAGGTGGCGCTGATCACTTAATCAAACTTCGGGAGCACACATACCGGCCCCCATTGAAGTATTCTGATAGTTCAATGATACACAACAAGTAAATATACAATAAAATACAGATGATATTACTAATTAATGGTTACACATAAAGCACTAAATATAAATACAATAATAAGAAATAATAAATTCAATAGAAATAGGTTAAGTTTAATTGATATTTTCGTTATTTACAATAGGTAACACACAAAGGTTGGAAATACTTCTTTTGTAAGTTCCGGATGGAGTCCGGACTATTACAACCCTAACATTGTCGTCATTTCCCTTGATGATTTCTAAAATACGACCTACTATCCATTTACAAACTGGTAGGTCTCCATCTTTTGCCAGAACCATCATACCTGGTGCAACATTTTGCTTTTTAAAAAGCCATTTGGATCTCTGCTGCAAATGGCTTAAATAAGAATTGGACCAATTTTTCCATATTAATTGCACGATTTTTTGAGTTTTCTGCCATCGGTCGAGCAAGTTTTCTCTTTCATTAATCAATTTTGGCTCAGGAAGAGCATTGATTGGTCTACCAATCAGGAAATGACCTGGGGTCAAAATTCATAGTCTTCAAATTCAGAAGATAATGGGGAAAGAGGACGCGAATTGAGAATACATTCAATTTGCGTAGTAATAGTCAAAAATTCTTCAAGAGTTAATTTCATAACCCCAATAGTTCTTTTTAAGTGGTATTTGAACTGTCCGACGCCTCTCTCTCAGAGTCCACCAAAATTCGGGGAACGAGGGGGAAGAAATTTACAGAGAACTTGCTCGGATGACAGAAAATTTGATACATCATCATTTTTTTTATTTATAGAATTTAATAATCTCTTTAGTTCCGCAGATGCTCCAACAAAGTTGGATGCATTATCACAAGAGATTGTACTACCTTTGCCTCTGCGTTCAAAAAATCTTTTAAGGGTTGCAATTAATGCCTTAGAAGTTAAGCCAGAAAGTAGTTCTAAATGCACTGCTTTAGTAACCATGCATATGAAAATGGCTACATAAACTTTATTAAATATTCCCTTTCTCTGGTTGCGATATTTAATAACAAATGGACCGCATAGGTCAAGACCTGCTTTGAAAAACGGTGGCCCTTGTATTACTCTTTCAGGGGGCAAATTACCCATTATTTGACTTACAATTGTAGGTTTAATTTTGAAACATTGAACACACTCGTATTCAACTTGACGAGCAATGTTTCTTCCATTAACAGGCCAAAATATTTGTCTTACACTATTTAATAGACCTTGAGGACCAACATGTAAGTCTCTTTTATGATAGTAAAGATAGATAATTTTAGTCAATTTACTACTTGGGGGTAAAATGATTTGGTGAGATCGGTCATAGCTTAAATTTGAGTTGGCCAAACGACAACCCACTCTTAATAGATCATCTTTATCTAAGAAGGGATCTAAAAATCTCAACTTACTTCTTACAGGGACAGACATGCCCTTTTTCAATGCCGAAATTTCTGATGAAAAATACTCACCTTGAGCTCTCTTAATTAAGAAGTTTCTAGTAACCTTTAGTTCCTCCAAAGTTAAGAACCCTTAAGTTTCACCGTATTTTTACAGTTGTGAACAAACCTGAAAATTAATGCTAACACTCTCATTAATTTAATATAACTGTTTGAAATATTAAGAAAAGAGTCATTAAAGTCATAATTTATAACTGAAGTGAGAACCGGGACTGATTTTAGTTCCTTTAAAAATTGTTCGTCTTTCTTATAAGAGTCCCTTTGTGGACAAAAATTTACAATGTCTTGTTTCAGGAAAGTGGGTCCTTCCCACCAGAGTTTGTTTGTAGCAAGCGATTTTGCATCTTGACCTCGGGATAACACATCCGCCGGATTCAGTTTTGACGGCACATATCTCCACTCGTAGTTTTTGGTAAGTTCTTGAATCTTAGACACTCTGTTCGCAACAAAGGTCTTAAGAAGGTGAGGCGATATGTCTATCCATGCTAAGGCAATTGTGGAGTCCGACCAAAGTATGATTTTGTCGATTTGAAGTTTCATAGTTCTAATTACCTTTTGAGCAATCAGGCACAACAATAGACAGACTGAAAGTTCAAGCCTCGGAATGCTGACGGTTTTAATAGGGGCAACTTTACTTTTGCTGCAAATGAGGTGGCAAACAGGCGAATTTGAGTCAGAGTTCGTTTGAAGATAAAGGGAAGCTCCGAAAGCTTTCTCACTCGCGTCCGCAAAACCAAGTAAGATGATAGCTGATGCATCTTTAATAAGAATACACCTTGGAATTTGGAATGTTTCTATAGGAACAATTGAACTGAGGAACTTGTCCCACTCTTGAGCAACATGAAGTGGAATTTTATCATTCCAGTCGCACTGTAGCAACCATAGTTATTGCATGAAGATTTTTGCACGGCAAATTACAGGACCGAGCAAGCCAAGGGGGTCAAAGAGTTTTGCAATTTGACTTAGAATTTCGCGTTTTGTGTAGTCAGAACTTGTGTTGACAGTAACTTTGAAGTTAAATGTATCACTACTGCAATCCCACAGTATTCCGAGAGTTTTTGTTGAAACCTCTTCAGCATTTTGATTAAAGGGGAAAATTTGAGAATCAGGATTTATTTCTTCAACAACATTAGAACGCCATTTATGCAAGGTCATCTGACCTCTTTTGAAAATATCTGTTAGTTGTTTTTTAATTAAAAAAATCGGAAATGTCTGATGCACCTGACAGGCAATCGTCCATGTACATATCGTTCTTTACAACTTCGGCAGCTAATGGGAAAATGTTTGCTTCATCTACCGCTAACTGTTGGAGCGCTCTAGTGGCAAGGTATGGACTACTTGCACAACCATAGGTGACCGTTTTCAGAGTGTAGATTTTGTCCGGTTCATCCCTCCCTTCTCTCCACAATATTTTTTGGTATCTAGTATGCGACGGATTTACTTCTATTTGTCGAAACAGTTTATTTACATCAACTGTAAATGCGAAAATATGTTTTCTAAAACGAATCATAATCGAAAAAAGATCATCTTGTATTATCCCTCCTTTAAACAATAAGTCGTTTAAAGACTTTCCATTAGTAGTTTTACAACTCCCATCAAAAACAACCCTCAGTTTAGTTGTTGTACTCGATGGTCGCAAAACACCGTGATGAGGGGAAAAATATCCATTATCAGGATTTATGTCATCGGAGTTTTCTTCCATGTGTCCTAAAGTAGCGTATTCCTTTAGAAATTCTGAGTATAATTCCTTTAATTTGGGATCCCGCTCTAAACGGTTCCATAACTGATTTAATCTTTTAGCGGCAATTTGTTTTGAATCTCCCAGAGAATTATCTAACATTTCAATCTTAAAGGGTAATTCAACAACGTATCTGCCGTCCGGTTTCCGATAATGAGTCTTTAAAAAATGTTCATTACAGTAATTTAACTCCTCAATAACTAAGGGTTTTAATTCACTTACTTGCTCCAATTCCCAAAAAGAACTTATTTCTTTTTCCAAATTTGTATAATCTGTTACAAAAAAACAAGAATCAGAGGAATCCATTAAATTCGAAATATAATTGCATACAGTGCCTGATATAACATGCCCGAATAATGTTTCTATTAACATTAATTGAGAATCATCAATTTTAATCTTATTCGACCCTATTAATTCATAGAATAACTGCGCTCCAATCAGTACATGTACGCGTTTGGGTTTATTCCAATTATTATCCGCTAATTCTATATTCGACGGCAATTTTAATTTTGACGTATTTATATATTTCGGTGGTAGATCTGCAATTTTAGGAACTACTAACATATCTAATTGATAAGATTTAGTTTTGTTTTCATTCGTTAGTTCTGTACTAACAAAAAGATTTGGCGTTTAAACATTAATCATTAAGTCCAGAAATGGAAATATGAGTTTTTTGTTTACGCAACCCTAACAAATTTGCCGCATGAGCACTCAATAAAAGCGAGCTTGAACAACTGTCTAATGCAGCAATTAAAGGTTGAAATTCCCCAGAACCGCCCTTCAAATATATCACAGCTGTGTTTAAAATTACACAAGATTTATTTATTTCATTTTCCTTCGCGAAAAATGTTTGATTATCAGGAGAGGGGGAGGAGGAGGGAATGCAGGCCCCGATGTGTCTGGTCATCAACTCTGAATTTCTTACTAATATTATTTTCATTTAATGAATGAAGTAAAGTATTAAGTTCTCTGCTGTCACAAGAAAGGCACTTATTTTTAGATAAACAAGGATTAGGTAGATGACTATTTAGACAAGACTGGCATAAATTGTTAATTTTAACAAATTCTGATCTTTTCATCACATTCATTTGTTTAAATTTCTCACATCTGTATAGAGAATGTGAATCCGTACATCCTAAAATACATCCTTTTCTCTGCTTTGATTTTGTTAAAAGGATTTTTCCATGTTTGGCTTAGTGCCAGATTTCCAGTTATTATAATGGAACTTTTTTTGTTCTTTTGATATAACAGTATTTTGAAGAATGCGACTTCGTTCATCCAAAAAGCTTAGAAAGTTATTTAATTTAGGAATTTCGTTTTTAATTAATTTCATTTCGAAAGACCTTTTAATTTCAGGATCGAGTTTTTGAAACAAGATGTGCATTATTAAAGAATCTGAGAGTTCGTTAGATTCAAACTCAAGTAATTTTAATGCACGCAAATTACATTTTGTATTATCAATTATGTGCATTAAATGGTTAGGAGAATCTGGTACTTTTGAAAAATTAAGTAGTTTAATATTATGGCAATCAATGACAGCTCTTTTATTTTCATATCTTTCTTCTAACGACTGCCAAAGAAATTCGTAGGTGTCTTGGGCCGATTCAAGTCTTTTAGCATCACCCTTTAGGCCTTTTAAGTAGCATAACTGCTGAGTTGAGCTCAGATTTTTATTATTTCCGATAATGGACATAAATTGAGCTTAAAATAAATTAACATAAATTTTGAAATTCATCATATTTCCCATAAAAATTTGGTAGAGGTAAGTCTGTTATTTTAAAGTTACTACCAACAGTAGGATTTTCTTTTTTAATATTAGTACATTCATATTTAGATATAAAAATGTTAATTTTTACCTCCGATTCTTCCAGTTAATCTTCTAGCTCAGTTGCTACTTCCAAAGACTCTGCTATGTCGACATCTTCCGGAAGCGTTGTATAGGATTCGATCAGGTTACGGAGTGAAGTTTTAATTTCCATAATAGAAAACTTTTTGCCTTCTAAACGCAATCGTTCTTCTTGCTGCTCTTCTTGCGATTCCTTTAGTTTGGTGCAATCATATTCGTTAATAAATTTCGTGATTTTGTTTAGTTTGGTTTTCAGTACACCACGTTGGCGATTTAAAGTAGTCATTTTTTTTATTATTTGCTGTGCTCCGGTCGACTAGGACCATATGTCGAGCAGTGATAGAGCAATGGACTGTTATTACTTTTCCATAGGTTTTTATTTATATTATTTATTGCCAAGGGGCAAACTTTGAAATGAGCTTCTGATTTGAGAGCGAGGGCGCTCGTTACAAACGTGTTGTTTTGGGAGGCGACGAAGCTCAACTGAACGTTACATCATTTATCAGCTAGGTGGCGCTGATCACTTAATCAAACTTCGGGAGCGCACAACAGCTTCAACCCACTCTTTTATTTGTTCTCGATTTAGTTGAGACTAAAGGGAAAAAAACCCCTAAAACATATCTCAGTGCATTGTCAACTGTATCCCTTTAAGTAACTACAACATTTTCGTCCATTACTTCAAGCCAATGTTTGCGCCATGACTTTTTAAATGTTTGATGTTTCATTCCTCATTCTGAAGTTCCATCAGATTATTATAAACATCACGCCTGATGAAATGAATAATACTATCTTTTCCGAAAATCGTGCAGGATTATCCAGCATGCCGGATCTTAGAATGCCGGAATAGAGGAGACTTACTGTACTATAAATAGCTCTGAAAATGCGTAGCGAACTTTTATTCTTGTTCATATATGAATTTATATAGAGAAATAAACATTTCATTTATGTATATATTTTTATTGTTTTTTGTCCAATTTCTTTCCACTACATCTTGACGTTTTTAAAAAAGCTTGGCGCAATTTGGCCTTTAGGAATTGAGGTTTGTTTTCAAATTATAAAAATAGTTGTGAAAATATCTAGTGAACTTTTTTTTGTTTATATATTAATTTATGTAGAGAGATTAAAAAAAAAATTATATATTTATATATTTTTATCGCTTTTATATACATTTTCCAAATGATATAAACAGCTCTGTAAACACGTAAGGAACATTTATCTTGTTTATATATGAATTTATATATAGAGATAAACATTTCCTTTATGTATATATTTTTAATGTTTTATGTACAATTTATTTCTGTTAATATATAAAAATAGATAAATGACTTTTTTATATTAAATAAATTATATAAATATTTAAAGGCGTGCTTATGAATAGCAAACTTCAATAGGTTTGAAGAAAATATATTTCAAAATTTCCTCTCTCGACAAGTCCCCTATACAGCAAAAAGTATACAGAATAGTGACAATTGATAAAGCTATTATTTTAATTTTTATTTGGGAAGTTTTAGATTGATCTTGTTGTTTTCTTATGAGGAACATGATTAAATACATAATAAACTTTTAACATTTTTTTTTTTATATATATACATATTTATGCTATTAAACCAAGAAGCATTTTAGAAATAGAATTTTATCTACAACGTTGTAGAAAAGTGTCAATTAATAAAACAATATGTTTGTAATTTTCATTTTGAATGTTTAGAATTGATGTTCTATTGTTTTCATACGCACCGTGGGTACAGGTAAATAAATGATAGAAATTTATGTAAAATTTTTTGAACATAGTTATGCTATTAAACAAAAATAGCGAACGTTTCTGTATATCACTTTGATTGTTTAGATCTATTATTCTATTGTTTTTATGAGCACCATTATTAAATAAATAATTGAAATTAGGGTTAAATTTGTTAAACATAGCTATGCTATTAAACCAAACTAACGAAAATTTCTGTATATAACTTTGAAATGTTTAAATCAATATTCTATTTTTTATGAGCACCAAGATTAAATAGATGATTGGAATTTTTTGTAAGATTTCTTAATCATATTTATGCTATTAAACCAAACTAACTGAAACATTCTGTATATCACTTTTAATGTTAAAAGGAAGAAAAATTAGGTTCTTATGTTATAAAAATAATTCCTTATGTTCTAAAAAATAATAGACTACTTTAATTTAAAAAGGTTCTTAATTTCTACAACACAATAGCACTAAAAAAAAAAAAAGGAATCGGAAGCCATTTACAATGTAGGGTTTATATGTCACATTATTTTAGGGATTTGTTTGATAACAAGATCTATTAAAAATAAAGGAACTGGTGAGAGTACAGAAATTATTATGTTTCTTTAATTTCTTTAAATTAAAATCAACCGAAAAACAAAATAAACGCTTTATTTCAGGAAAGAATTTCTTTTCAAATTGAATATCTAGAAAACTTTTTATTCATAATTATGTAAAAATTTCGGCAGTAGTGTTATATAACTGTACATTTTTGCCAAGTTAAAAGAATACATTAAAGTAATTGCGATACTTTTTAATGGTTAACAAAACTTTCCGAATTGTGATTTTTTTAAATTATTTGTGTCTATTTTTTTAAATCGTTTATGTGTTTATTTTGTTATCTTTCCAGCCGACTCTATTGTTCCATTTAATACACGTAATAGCATAGATAAATTTACTTTAAAAACTTTTTTTGTACACTATCCCTTAAAAGATACTTGGTATACAATTAATGTGATGCACATTGTTAAAATAAAATACGACCAGTTTTCCCGTAGGAATCGGAAAAATATTTGCCCTTATCGTACCGGAAAAATTTCCGACCAAGCTCAGAATAAAATCTTTAAAATCGGAATAAAATCCGTAAAATACCGTTTTATTGACTATTTCCTTTTTTTGCGGATTTTATTCCGAGCTGGGTCGGAAAATTTTTCGGTACGATAAGGGCAACTATTTTTCCGATTCCTACAGGAAAACTGGTCGGATTTTTTTACACTACATGAAGTATATTTAACGCAAGTTAATGCAGAAAACATTCCATAACTATTTAAGTTTCTAAATTTTATCTTGTTCTACATAATTTTAAAAATATATCCAGAATGTTTAATTTTTTTTCAGCTTAAATGAAATAAAACTTGCAGGTATGTACACTGAAAAAAAATCCGACTAGTTTTCCTGTAGGAATCGGAAAAATAGTTACCCTTATCGTACCGGAAAATTTTCCGACACAACTCGGAATAAAATCCGTAAAAAAAAGGAAATAGTCAATAAAACGGTATTTTAGGAATTTTATCCTGATTTTACGGATTTTATTCTGAGCTGGGTCGGAAATTTTTCCGGTACCATAAGGGCAACTATTTTTCCGATTCCTACAGGCAAATTGGTCGGTTTTTTTTGTTTTTTTTTACACTGCACGAAGTATATTTATGCAGAAAACATTCCATAACTATTTAAGTTTCTAAATTTTATCTTGTTCTACATAATTTAAAAAATATATCCAGAATGTTTATTTTTTTTTCAGCTTAAATGAAATAAAACTTGCAGGTAAGTACACTGAAAAAAAATCCGCCTAGTTTTCCTGTAGGAATCGAAAAAATAGTTATCCTTATCGTAGCGGAATATTTTCCGACACAACTCGGAATAAAATCCGTAAAAAAAAGGAAATAGTCAATAAAACGGTATTTTAGGGATTTTATCCCGATTTTACGGATTTTATTCTGAGCTGGGTCGGAAATTTTTCCAGTACCATAAGGGCAACTATTTTTCCGATTCCTACAGGAAAACTGGTCGCATTTGTTTTACAGTGTATCATAAATTCAGCTTTACTACATACTGTCTTCTATGCCGAGACATGTGCACCTTCTAATATATTATAATATTTAATTTGATGTTTTCCATACTTGTGTATTTTACTTCCTCAAGACATATTCTCTCTTAAAGAGGAAGCACAAATCTTCAAAATGTACCCAATATTCCTACTTGTAATCAATTTAGAAATCCATTAAATGTAAATAAGAAGAAAATTTAACCTTATTTTCAATTACACATTCGAGCAATTGCGTGATTGTATGCATTGATCAATTATAAAATTTACAAAGATCACATTTTAAAACACGACGCTGGAAATTGTTCCGATATGGATTATAGTTAAAAGAAAAAGAACAATAATTGCTTTCTAAAACAATGTCTTTAACTAAAATTCAGTGAACATTAATATAGAGTATTGGATCAGAATAAGAAATAAAATCCAAAATGTAATCAAAATGACTTATTATACAGGGTCTACATACATGAATATACCAATCTTACAGTGCTATTAAAATACAGCTAAGAAAATTAGAACCTTGGTGTTCATCAGAAAAAAAAAATAACAGTTTAAAGTTCAAGGGGACAGTGGACATTAAAAACTAAATCCCTATTTTTTTTAATGGATTCATTTGAAAATTAAAATCATGTCAATGGCAAGTGCAAATAGTTATATTTCAAATTTGGTGATAAAGAAATGAAAAGTTGTGAAATTAATTAATTTTGAAATTTTGAAAATAACGAATAATTCTCATATTTTAAAATGCCAAACGCGCATTTCTTTTGCATAAAATAACACAATATTAACTCATGAGACACGTTTTATATGTTGCAATTGAAGTTGGCATGAATTGTAAAAGTTCGCTGAATATATATGTAGAAAAAGATATTTTGATAATTGTGCTTCGTTTTCTAAAACAGTAGCTATATATTTTTATATTCATACAGGTGTAAACATTAAAATATACCTGTAATGCAACTTTCTATGGTAACATTTATTAAGTATTGCACAGAAGATATAAAGTATGAATTTTAAAAGAATCTGGTTATTAGGAATGCACATGGAATGTATCAAGTGTTAGAAATGTGCGAAATTTTCAATTGTGAGAACACAGCATTTTAAGTAAAACAAACTGCATAAATATATACAGTTTTCTACATATATAAAAGCTTATACCTCTACGAAGAAGCGTCAGAATTGAAAAATTCTTTTTCGTCAGATAAATTTGAGCATCTCATTTCATAATTCTCGAAAAGAAAAAAAAAATATCGAATTTCGGGATTTTGAATGACTTATCTGGCACTTTTCTCAGCACGATTTTATTTTATTTTATTTTATTTATTTATTTATTTTTGTATGGCTTCATCAAAGATTATGTGTTTCATCCACCGCTACTAAATGATGACAAAAGACATATTCAGAAAAGTTTGAGGTGGTTATCGTACCGCCTCGATAACGTTCGTTATTCTGGAGGGGCTCAAATTAAAGAATTACAACTATGTTGGATTTAAACTTTCGACTGTTATTTTTTATTTCCGATGAAGTACAAGGTTGTACTTTTTTTTGTTTTGCTTTAATAGCCCTGTAAAGTTTGGATATTGATTTACGTGCACCAGTATATTAATTTACATTGAATTGAATCCAATTAGAAACAACTGTATGGAAATTTTATTTGAATAAATCAAAAGCAATTAGGTCTATTTTTTTCATACAAAACGTTGGTTGCATGTAATACACAGTGTTATACAAAATAAAGTTGATGTCGATTATCTCTAGAACCGGTGATATAGAAACATATTTCCGATTGCATACAACATGAAATGAAATACTGCCATAAGATATAAAATATAGCATGTTTTTTAGAGAGGGTTGTATACGGTTCAAAGGGTAAAACTTAATTTTATTTGCGTTTTCCTTTTCATAAAATTTATATTGTTATATTAAAATGAAATGTTATTTGGATATTGTAGAAAAGTGTATATTAAAAAATGCCTTCTCAATAAATGCGTCTATGATTTTATTAATACTATCATTCACTATAATAAAAACTGTTTTTGTGTATGCAAACTTCGTACATATAGTATGTCATATAACTGAAATACTTTTTAATTGTTAAAAAATGTTTTTGAGTGAAAAATAAATTTTTGAAAAAGAAATGCCATTTTTTTAAGCGTTTATGTGTTTCTTTTGTTATCTTTTCAGTAAACTCTATTGTTCCATTAGAGGACCGAATAATATGTATAAATTTACGTAAAAACCTTTTTGTAAAGTATTCCTTGAATGTTATTTGGTATACATTTATTGTTAGGCCTAAAGCATATGTACCGCAAGTTAATGCACAAAACATTGGCTAACCTTTTAAGTTTCGAAATTTTATTTTGTTCTCCATAATTTAAAATATACCCATAATGTTTCATTTGTTTCAGCTTAAATTAAATAAAACTTGCGGGTAAGTTTTATAAATTAAGCTTTAACACATAGTGTCTTCTGTACAAAAAATGTGCAATTTCTAATATATTATAATATTTAATCTGATGTTTTCAATACTTATGTATTTTATTTCCTCAAAAATATTGTAAAATATGGAGTCACTTAATTTTATTAATTATTTGAGCTTAGTGTAATTTTCTGAATGTAGGGGAGACCGGGGCTAGTGGGCGCAGTTTTCAGTTATTGATTTTAATAAATTTTTTATTTAAGTTTTTTAGCAAACTTTAACTGCATTTTTAAAGAACAGACATTTGACTATAAATGCCTGAAGTTTTGTGTTTGTAGCTCTTGCAGTTTATGTTTAGCGGAAGCCTAAAGTAAAAGAAAAATTGGGTGCCAACCTACCCCGTCTCGGTGCATGTTGCTTATACCTATGGGGTAAGTTGGCACACGCTTTATAAAAATTTAAATGAAACTCAAATAAGTCACGCAGTTAAGAGAAATCAGTTTCTTTATTACCAGTAAGATTAAACAAAGGCGTTATCGCCGTACAATGTAATTTCTAAATTATACAGATATAAAAATAATGAATAAAACATTAACACTGAGTAACTTCTATCTTACTCGATATCATCATCAGAGTTACAGTTGTCACAAATAAAAAATCGAATGTTTCCGTTTGGGCAAGCCCGTGTGCCCAAAATCTTGCATTACAACCAATTTTCACTGTGTCTGTTGTATTTCAACCTACCAGCACACACCAGACGCCGAGCCACCTTACCCCGTGTTCAATGCGCCTACTAGCCCCATAATAAATTTCTTCACAAAAGGGAAACGTAACCTTCTAAAAATAAATAACCCAAGTAAATCGCATATGGGGTAGGTACAGTGAATCATACACTAAGAAAAACAACACAAGTTAAATCGCAATTATAAAAATAAGTATTAGAAATTAGAAAAAGAATCAAGCAACAAAAAATTACTTATGAGTGCAAAAAAGAGAAAAATCGTAATAAATGTCCACTACACGTAGGTAACGCTGCGAAACTACAGTGAGGATTGTAAAAAGCAAGAAGAAAGGTACTCTGTGACTGGTTGTGCAATCTATCCACAAACAGGCGATTTATGAGGACTCCACCTACTTACCCCTATAGCCAACTAGCCCCGATCTCCATTACAGACAAAAATAAATGAAAAATAAAAGCTTATTTTAATTCTTAAGGAAATATTTTATTTTAAAAATGTAAATTCATAAGAAAAAGATGATTATTAAGGATTTAAATTTATAAATATTTATAAGAAATACGCATTTTGAAATATTGCAAAATTTTTAACGTAACAAAATAATATATTTTCCATTAACACTTGTTTAGAAAAATACTAAAGGTCACTATCGAAAATTTTAAACCAATTAATATTTAAACAACTTTCTTCCAAAAATCAATATAAAATATTTTTCTACCCTAGTGACAATGATAAATTCATCATTTAGTCAATATTTGACTGCATTTTAAAGAAGCAGTTTCTTAAACGAACATTTAAATAACTTCATATCTCAATAACATGCAACTGTAAACTCGATTCATTGTAAACCCTATTTTTTCAATAACATTTGTTTAAAAAAACTTTTAATTTAACGAAGATCACAATCCAATATCTAGAACCAATTAACATTTAAATTGCTACCACCCAAAAAATCAATATGAAATATATTTTGCTGTTCGTGACAATGATAGATTCGTCCGTTAATGAATTTTTAATTAAATCTTAAAGTAGCAGTTTTGTAAAATAAGTCAATTAAACATACATTTTGACAAGTAATTAAACTTGGAAATACCACAGACAAATTTTATTGAAAGGAAAGAAATAATATAGAAACCAAACAACATTAAAGAAGTTTGAATTTTAAATAAATATCCAATGTTAAAGATTAAAGTTTATAATAAATATTTAAGAATCTAAGCAGCCACGAAAGTAATTGTACAAATGTTATTAATATTTTCTTTTAAGGCGGTATTAAACGTCCAGGCTTAAAAATGCTCAAAATCTTTCAGAGGCAAATTATTTCTGTTTCTTTGATGGATAAAGGGCATAGAGGCCACTCTAAGGTTTCATGAATTTTTATAATAACTTTTTAATCAATAAAGTTCTAGAAATAAGTACTAATAGTAACTAAAATTAATGTAGTTTGAATTGTTGTTTTAATTTTTATTTACACGTTCGTAAAAAGGAAAATTGCAAAATGGTCACTTAGCCCGCATAGTATGGGTATCACATTGGTTCAGAATGTCTATTTTTAATCAAAACAAGCTAACGTAACACAAGTATTATGTTTTGTGCAATATTTTACGTATTTAATCGTTACAATATAAAGAAATCTGTAATAAGTATCAATTTGATGAAAAAGAATAGGTGCAAGTATCCCCAGTAGACATCCAGACTGCAAATGTCGAAAGTAAGCCTTTCTCTACAGAAGTTATTGGTCATATATGTTTTCTTTACTTCTAAGGAAATATTATTAGATAGCAATTTGTTAGGAACAATGAATAAAAAAAATTGTTTCCGTGCAAAGTAGCCATATGGCCATTTTTCCGTTCTTTTCCGCCCTCTTTCCGTGGGTTGACATCATTACAAAAACTGTTGCACAGCATCTAAACTACGTGATTTAGTGTTTTCAAACACACATCATTTTAAATATTATTTCACACAGATCAAACAGCATAATTGTAAATAACTATAACACTACATATTATTCAGCTAAAATCAAGATTTTGCCTAAAATCAAAATTGCGAAAACCAACTCAAATAGCCACTTTGCCTTCACTGGCAACTTCAACTGACCTTCCCCTACTTAAAATGGAAATTTGAAATAAATTAAATGTTTAAATCTTGATTTGTTGCAAGAAAAAATGATCAATGACCGCTTAAGGATCGAACCCATATCCATTTACGCCATACGCGGAACAGAAAGATGGCGCATTTACCAACTATGACCCAATTTAATCGAAGAACAGTAGCGTATTTCTGTAAAAATCAATGATTACGTCATCACATACGTGCTGTCATTTACGTGTCTATAGGTTTAAATATTTTGCCTTCTGAAGTGTGGTGGAGACAACTTTCGAACATTTTTACAACATATTGCATTGCTATCGGAAATACGTCACGCTTCCAAAGTTCGATCAATTGTACCACAGTACGTGCGTTAAGGGGACAGTGGACTTTCAAAATTACGAAATTCGACTAAAAAATCGATTCTGTTTATTGTGATAATTATGAAAATATATATTCAAATATAGCTAATGCAAAAAGATTTTTCAATTCTTGGGCGTATTCGGAGAAATATAAGGTTTTATATTTGTTTATAATGCTCATAGGTTTAAACGTTTTTGCCTTCTGAAGGGTTTGTTATGGTTGTTTATATTGTCAAGTGTAATATGTGTAATAACTTCCCGAAGGTAATTAAAGGAATTTTCAACAAGTGTCTTTCACTGGAACATTTTCCAGAGAGCTGGAAGAGGGGTGTTGTGATCTTTTTTAGAAAGAAGAATACAATTGCTAATTCTGCTCGTGCATATAGATCGATTTCCCTTTTTCCAGTATTCGGGAAGGTACTAGAGTGCATTATTAAGATAATAATTATGCCGTCATTGGAAAAAGACGGTGTTTCTGGATAGGGACCAATTTGGTTTTCGTGAATGAAGAAGTACCTTGACGTCACTTGCAAAAATTAAAGGATATTGTAAAGACCCTGCTTATACAGGAAAAATATTGTGTTATGGCATATATTGACATACAAGGGCCTTTTGATTCAGTTTCCTAGAAAGTACTAACAAAAGTAATTGATAATTTACCAATCTCCACTTATTTGAAGTCTGTTCTAAAGAACTATATTTCGAAGGGGACAATTGGCTTTAGATTTGCCACAAGTATCAGATGGTTTTCTTTATTCTGTGGTTGCCCCCAGGGGTCTAGTTTTGGACGAATTTTGTGGCTTATAGTAGCAGATTGTATATTGAAAAAATATAAATTGCAACATAAATACATTATTTTATACGCCGTGAACTTGAAATTAATATGAATTCAGTGATTAGTGTCTTTGAGGGACTATGTTCTGACCTTTTACAGCAAATTAGCGCAGAGAAATGAGAATCGATGATGTTTGGTAGATTTACACTTGAAAATAGACGACCAATATTTAAGCTTAACAACCGGTCAATACCAGTCAAGGATAACATAAAGTATTTAGGTTTCATCTTAGATAACAGGTTTAATTGGATAGCCCATCTTGAAACTATACGGGAAAATATCAGGAACTTTGCTACACATATTAAAAATTCAGGCACGCGGGACCATGGACTTCAGTCCTCATTTAGAAAAATATGGTATGAGTTGGTTATTGAGAAACAGATCTCTTATGGTTCGGATGTATGGTTTCGGGATCTCAAGTCTCATGCTCTTAGAAAACTCAGATCTTATCAAAGAATGGGTTTATTAATGATAATATCAACTTATCGCACGGTGACAACTGACACGCTTTGCATCATTACAGGAATATTGTCTTTGCATATTAAACTACAGAGTACCTCACAGTGTTATAATGCAATTCACGGGACATCGACCATTGAAACTGACGAAGTTTGTATCAAGAGACAGAATATGATGTGTCCATTAATAATGTCGTCTTTTCCACACTACTATAAAATAAACAATATTAGTTTCATAGATGCACAGGCTAAGTTAATAACTACAGAAAGTTATCCTATAATCTACACTGAGGGTTAAGATGTCTGAGGGCGTTGGCGCAGCATATACTGTAAACCTTCATAATGTTTTTATCCACGATTTTAAAACTGTTTTACATGCATTAAACCCTATTTATCAGGCGGACCTGATTGGATTAAAACATGGTATTACCTGTCTGACTGAATCGAATCATCAACGTGCGTTAATATACACAGACAACCTTTCTTCATTTATGATTTTCCAGAAAGCCTTTCCAAGTAACGAGATTGTTCGACAAATGTTTTGAAATTTTATTGCAATATTCGAACAGACACATCACCATAGGCTGGATTAGGGCTCATGTGGACCATCCTGGCAATGCAAGAGCCGATGGTTTAACTAAATCGGCTATTTTAGAGAAAAATGCGGACACTGTGGACCCTATCTCTTCTCCAGTTTCAATTATCAAGAGAGCTTGCCGTGAAATAGCCTTAAATATCTCGCAAGGGGAATGGCGAACTAGTGAGAATGTTCGATATACCTATGAAATTATTAATAAAGTGGGCGCTAAATACCTCTGTTGTAAGCAAGTCATACAATACTATCTAACTGTTCACAGAAACTTCCCCAAGTTTTTGAACAAGATTAGAAAACGGCCAAATCCTAACTGTGACTGCGGAAAAGTGGGGGAATGTGCTGCATTATATATATGCCAGATGTCCTTTCATGCCGTATTTTTCAACTTTGACCAAAGTAGAACGGTGAGATATAATTTAAGACTTACTCTTTTTGCTCCAGATAATTATGAAAAACTGAAATATAATTATAATTAGCTGAATCGGCTGTACTCATTTATAAAGTAAAAATTTTGAGGACTTATAATACTTGGCTTACATCAAGATGAACTTGGGTCATTCATTGATGAACTTTCAGGTACTCTTACTTTTTGACGACTGTCACATACTGCTATTCATTATCTTATTAGGATTTGCCTCTCAAGTATCTGTGCTTTTTTTGGGTCAATTATAAACTGTTACATATTATTAAATTATGTTGCCAGTTAACTATAAACTGGAGATATGCTGGTTGATTTATTTTATTTATATATTTATTTTTTGTATTTATTTGTATATATATATATATATTCTCTTTCTTTTAGTTGACGGTTATCTATAATCAGTCAGTTTCTCTACATTCTTGACATTTTTAACTGTTATTTTATTTTATTTTTTATTTTATTCATCTGCTAATTGTCAGTTTTCTATTTTAAGGTGTTAAGTCTTATCTTTTATGTTGACGGTAACCTATAAAACGTCAGTTCTTTTAATTATGTTTTGTTTTTTGTGTATGGCGATTTTTTGTGCCTTTTCTTTTAACTCCTAATTGGAATATGCTGTGATTTATTGGTTTGGTAAATGTCGCTGTTCTGGACTCGTTCGGTAGTGCTGGATCCTGGATAGGATCTCCCTACCGAGACATTTCGTCCATAAACCTTATGGTTGGCGTCCCGGCTGGGAGTCTTGTGTCCCTTGTGTTTATATTGTTAATAGGTTTAAATATTTTTGCCTTCTTTTGGGTGGTGGAGACAACTTTCGAACATTTTTACTGCATATTGTATTGCTATCGGAAATACGTCACACTGCCAAAGCTCGATCAATTGTAGCACAGTAACTGTGCTAAGGGGATAGTGGACCTTCAAAATTACGAAATTCAACTAAAAAACAGATTCTGTTTATTTCGAAAACTATGAAAATATATGTTCAATGTTCAATGTCTGATGCAATTTTTTTTTTTCAATTCTGGGTCGTCTCTGGTGAAATATAAGGTTTTATATTTGCAAAAATTGTATGGTTTATTTTTGTTTCTCACTTATAATGCAGAATTCTGAAAATTCAAAATTTCGCACATTTCTAATTTTTTGAACGTTTGATCCGCATTTCTAATTATCAGATTATTTTGAAATTTATACTTTATTCTACTCTATACTATTTACTCTATAAAATATAAAATGAATGTCAGCATAAAAATTTACATTTCATATGTATTTTAGTGTGGAAGTTTATAAACGTATGAAAAAATTTAGATGCATTTTTTTAAGAAACAAAGCATAGTTATAAAAAATACTTTTTCGGCTGTACATTCCATTCTAACTTCGATTGTTTTATATAATATAGATCGCATAAATAAATATTGCCATATATTATGCAAAAGAAATGCGCACTGGACGCATTTTAAAATATGTCAGTTAATCGTTATTTTTAAAATTTTAATACTATAGTAATAAAAGAAAGTTTCGCTCTGAGTATCTGTATGTGTGTCTGTGATAGCTAGCAAAATCTATGGCACGTACGAGGCTAATTATTTATTTTAAATAGCAATAGGCCTATTCAAATACACCTGAGACTCAGAGTTTTATAATTCGAATAAGTAGTTAAGTTATTAATTAAAAATCGCAACTAACTCTCATCAAAAGTATGCTTTTTTCCATACCGCTTGCTTTTGGTTTGTTGGTTCATATAACTTAAAAATATTTTTCATTCTTTCCGCTTGCTTTCGGTTAGTTGGTTTTAGAAAGCGTTCGTAGCTTTCTAATTAAATAAGCCAGGATAGAATGAAATAAACCAATTTGAGTGTTTGATGTTTCAAGAGTGACTGTTTTTTTTAAATAACATTAAATTTTAACGCGTAGGTGAAACACATGTTTCAGAAACATATTTAATAATAATAAAAAAATAATAAAAGAATAGATCAGTTTCAAATGTCGTCACACCCTAGCGAACAATTTCAGAACATGGTGGGAATTTTATTTGCCCATTGGCTGTTCGGTGTTTATGTATTTGATTGGTTGAGCGATAATATTTGCTAAAATCGGTAAATTTGGTTGGTTAGTGGAAGATTGGGGGCACGTGGTTGAGACTGATATATTTCGATAACAAGAAACATAGTTTTTAGATATTAAACAAAAGATTAGAAAACTCCTTGCTGACTCTTATACAACTAGAAATAAAAAATTGGGAACAGAAACTCCTTGCATTGTAATACTTTCTGTTCCTGTAGTAAATAGCAACATTGTACATAAAAATTAAATTATAATTTTTTGGACTATTAATGATATATATATATTTAGAATTGTTTTTGTTTATTTTTAAAAGACTTTTTAAATGCATTTTTTTCATTCCAGATTTTTTTGCTTTTTAAATGCAGATTAATGTTTCGAATATTTCGCACGCCTGCTATACGGTTCCACAAGCAGCTTGGACCTGTGTCAGATGTTCGAGCAATACACATTGCGCACTTAATTTATGAGTAGTGGTTATCATTATTTCCGAAAAGTAATTTTAGAAAATTTCTTAAATTCTTATTTCAGTCACCTACCTCCTCGACTGACATACCTACGGATAGATTGAGTTACGGATTTTCGTATGGATATACTTTTGTTTAGAGCAGAGTGCGCCTACTGGTCGTGGGATGTGGAACTTATTTTACAGCAGCACTTCTGCTGTACAGTGCCACAGGCAGCAGTAAAAAGTATCGTGGGTTTTTATGGTAATAATCTGCCCGTAATTTAGTAGTAGATAACATTATTTCAGAATAGCTATTGGAGCAATTTTTTTTAATTCTTATTTGAGTCCACATACCGTTGAGTAATATATCTTCGGATAAGTTGAAAATCGGAGTTCATTCGGATATGGCTTTGACTACAAAAGAGTTGCATCCTGGAGGTGGAAAAGTGAACTCAAAGATTTTGCAGAGCGTGTGCAGCACGCGGCCTCAGGCAGCATTATCTATTGTCGGATGTTCAAATAAACATATTGAGCCCCTGTCGGTGGAAAGTGAAACTAAAGTACTTGCAGTGAATATAAAGTTTGTTTCCGGTTAAAGTTAAGTTAGAGTTAGGTTAGGGTTAGGTTATATTCAGGTTACGATTACGTTGCTGTTACGATACGGTTAGGTTAGGTTAGAGTTAAGTTACGGTTATGGTTAAATTAGTAGCTTAGGGTTAGGTATTTTTAGGTTATATTTAATTTACGGTTAGGTTACGGTTACGTTGCATTTTGGTTGTAGTTATGTTACGATTACGGTTAGAATTTTTGCCACTGGAGGAACATTTCACATGTTCGATTTAAAAAATATACTTAATTTTAAACAATAGCTGTGAAATTTTAATAATATACACTAATATTTTAGCTAATGAACGTGTATCAATTTGATTCACTTATAGTAAAATTTAAAGGTGATATAATTAGTTTAAAAAAAAAAACTTTCAGGATTTCGACGTGAAAAAAATAAATAGTTACGTGTATAACAGTTATTTTTACAGTTAAATATTAATAATTTAGCACGAAAATTACGCAGTAATCGTGAACATATCACCCCACTCTACCTTTCCTGTGGCAATGATTTGTAGCCTTTTTACCGCTAACAGAATTTTCAAACATTTTTTTTTTTTTTTTTTTTTTTTTTTTTTTTTTTTTTTTTTTTTTTTTTTACACAGTCAGCGGGCACATATTTTAGGCGAAAACGAGATAAATATATAAAAACAAATAAATTTCAGGTTTACTTTAGAACATTATAACGGTCCTGGAAAATGTCGGGCGCGTCAGCTAGTATTGAATAACTTAAAATATTTTTAATATTTTAAGAACAAATTTTGAATATAAGTGTTGGAGTTTGTAGGGCTTTAAAATGAATCCATCGAAAATTGAAGGATTTGATTTTTAATATGCACTGCCACCTTCAAACTAAATTTCAAGATTTGATTCCGAGCGGACGGCCCTCAGCTAAAAATGAACTGCAGTTTTTCTACAGAAGTGGAGTATTTTTGAGGTTTTTCTATAGTCAACTATAGATTTTCTGTAGTGCAATCTCGACTGTGAAAATACTTTAGAAATTCTGCGGCTAATGTGGCGTAATTTTGTAGTATTTTGTTTTAAAAATACTCTGTGCTATCAACTTCAAAAATACTATAGTTTATCTGAAGTCATCATAAACTTTTAAAATAATGAGATTTTGTAGAGAACTTTTAAAATAATGAGATTTTGATCTGTAGTAATGCTCCAGTATTGAAGTAATTTTATCTCATAATTTTACCAGTTCGTCTTTTTCTCTTAGTGTTTAATTATTTTAGTTGTCCGAAAGGAATAAATTTTATTATGTGTTAATCAGAGAAAAAGAAAATTTAGTTAAAATTAAATTTCAAAGTCCGAAAGGGAATGCCGTCCTCGGGTTACAGCTCCCCCCCCCCCCCCCCCAAAAAAAAAGAACTCTTTTTAACCTGACTTTAAGATAAAGCTTAAATACATAAACATAAAAAAAAAAAAATCGACCGAAAATTAACTACCAAGAGTGAGATATAGGGAGGTGAATCTCTCCCCCAACAGAAACTTCTTAGTTTCTGTTTAATTTTAAGTTATTCGGAATAAATAAATTTTACTATATTTTTCAAAATCGGAGAAAATAAGATATTTCCGTTAATTAAATTTCATACTTCAGGGATGGCAATGGGCCTTCCACCCCCCCCCCCCTCCTTAACGGAATTTTTTTATTTTTTTTATTTTAAAATACTGAAAAAGAATGAATTTTACTATGCATTCATACAAAAAGAAAATTTAATTACTTAAATTTCAAAATCCAGGGAAGGGAAATGGCTTTTTTCTCCTATCCCCCTTTCCCCCCTTCCCCAGCGCAACTGATATTTCTGATATACTGTTTCTCTTTTATTTTAAGTTTCTGCATATAAATAAATTTTACTATGTAGAAAATCGGAGAAAAAGAAAATTCAGTTACACATATGTTTCAAAATCCAGGGAGCAACAATGACTCCCCTAGGCTCCTCTCTTTTAACGGAAAATTTTGGTTACCTTAAATTTTAAGTTACTCGCAAAGAATAAATTTTACTATGTTTTTCAAAACAGGAGAGAAAAAATTCGGTTACTTAAATTGAAATATCTAGGGAGGGGTAATTGGTCTCCTATGCCATCTGCCCCTTAACGGAAATTCTTGTTTCCTTTTTTTAAGTTACTCGAAAAAAATAAATTCTTCTATGTTTTCAAAATAGGAAAAAAAGAAAATTTAGTTTATACAATTTCAAAATCCAGGGAAGAGCAATGGGCCTCCTATACCGTTCCCTCAACTGAAACTTTTTAGTTCCTCTTTTAATTTAAGTTAGTCGAATTAAATAAATTTCACTATTTCAAAACAGGTAGAAAAAAAAATAGTTACTTATATTTTAAAATCCTGGTAGGAACAAATGACTGTTCTATAACCTCACCCCCCCCCCGCCTCCTCCTAACGGAAAATTCTTGGTTTCTTTTTTTAGTCACTCGCAAAGAATTAATTTTATTATGCTTTTTCAAAATAAGAAAATAAAATTAGTTACTTACTTCAAAATCTAGGGAGAGGTAGTTGCTCTCCTATGCCCCCTCCTCCCCTAAACGGAAAATTCCAGCTTCCCTTTTTTTAAACATACTCGAAAGGAATAAATTCTACTATGTTTTTCAAAAGCAGAATTTTTTTTTTTACTTTAATTTCAAAATCCAATGAGGAGGCATCCCCCCCCCCACTTTTTTCTTTTTCATAGCACACCCGGACCCGGATTTACTAAATGCACAATTTGCCCTTCTCCCCGAAAATACATGACCCCCAGTTCGTATGAAAATTACTTCTACTTTATAAAAACGAATGAAAAAAAAATAATTCTTATTAAATATTTTATTTTAAATTTACATTGGAATATTTGATTATTGTTCACGCAGCAGAGGCTGCATTTCTGACTGTAAATAAATATTTATTGTTTAAATTAATTTTTAATTATAATTGATTTAATAATTATTAATAATATTTATAATTAATAATTATTGATATTTAATATAATATTAATTATATATTACATAATATGAATAATATAATTTAAATAATTAATAATTATTATTTACAATTAGTAATTATTAATAATATATAATAAATTAATATTATTTAAATAATATTTTTTATTCTAAATTCTGTCCGGGATGCAGATACATTTTGCGCTGTTAGCGAAACGAGATTGACCAATCAGAAGCTCACATTTCGCGAACTTTTCCCTGTTTTAAGGAAGAAAGCTTTCTGATTGGTTGATCTCGTTTCGCTAACAGCGAAAAATCTATCTGGATTCCGACGGGTGAAGCAGTAGTGCTCGTACAACACAACTTTCGGTCTAGGCGGAATGTTTTATTTACAATACATGTGACTCGCGATTCGGCTTTCGTCTTTTTTTTCATAACCCCTTTTGTTCGTATTATGCTTTCGCGTTAATTATTATTATTATTTTTTTTTAAATGAATGTCAATAACCATAACATTGCGAATATTATGTACCGAGCTAATTTTTTAAAGAACTGACACCATGCCCGTTCGGTTTTTGCGTTCGTATAGTATCTTTTAAATCTGATTTGTCCGTATAATACTTTGATTATTCTTTTAGAATGGATATGTAAGATTGCTAAATTATGTACCGAGCTAGATCTCTCTTTTTGAAAGGACTATTATCCAAAAAAGTGGACCCTTTTTAAAAAATTCGGATATACTATTCAACAATAGAAAATAAAAGTCGCACCAATAAAACATTTTGGAGGAGGATTTTTGTAGGTGCAAGATACTATTTATATGTATATTTTTTGGTTTTTCTTTAAAGAATAATAGAGGTGTAGCTAATTAAAAGCTAGTTAGTGTAAATTTAAGTAATTTATTGTTACTACAGAGGAAAAGAATTCAATAATCAATTTAAGTTTTTTATTGAATAGTTTTTTTGTGTGTGTGTATTGTTCGGGTTATTTAATGTAACTTTTCAAGTAGTGCTGCTGGTTTTAAACATTTTAAAACAATGTGCATGACTTATTAAATTTTGGAATAAAATTAAATTTTAAAAGTAAACAGAAAATGTATGTTTTCAGACAGTGCAAAAATCTTACATCTATTTTTTTTTTTTTTTTTTTTTTTTTTAATCTGCCTACCCCCAACTGCTGCTGAAGATTAAACTTGAAGCCACAGCGGTCGTCCAATGGCCTGGAACTAACCCTTCCCACTTTTTAATGTTTTTAATTTAAGCAATTTTTCTTTTAAATTTGTCCAGTAACTTCTTTTAAAAAAAATTCTGCCTCCAGTCGAGTGGTCAGTATTGATGAGAGTGTGTGCATGAATGTTTCTTCCTTAGTATACACTAGTACTTGGTATTCGATGCTAAGCAATTCTGCAAAGCAGCACTCAATAGACTGCCGTGTTTACTTGTGTAATAGTCTCACCCCTGATTTGAAGCAGAAAAAATCGTCAATTTTTTTTTCTTTTCATAAATTGAATGGATGAAAAAATTATGAAAGATTGGGTTCGCAACGTTTGGAAGAAAAGGTCTTGAGCATTGCTCAAAAAACCAGCCATGCTGGTACTTGATAGTTTCCGAAGACATTTTGTTGATGATGTAAAGAAAAAAATTTTCAGAAGGCAAAACAGATCTTGTGATAATTCCCGGAGGAGTCACAGAGATTCTGCAAGACAATATAAGACGAGTATATGGATATTGGATAATCAATGGGAAAAACGAGAAAATTCCCAGTGGAAAAGTAAGGCGTCCATCCCTGGAACTAATGTGTAGTTGGACATTACAAAGCTTGACTTTAATGACAAGCGATATAATTTCAAAAAATTTTTAAGAAGATGGGTATCTTCGACGCTTTGGACGGAAGCGAAGATGACATTTTATGGAATGACGGAGATTCTTCAGACACAGACTCGGATTACAATAGTGATACTGAAACCTTTAGTAAAAGAAATTTATTATGATAATTTTTTGTTCAAATTTTCACAAAGATTATTTGTAAACTTTACATCTACAAAAATATTACCATAAAAAGAAAATGGTATTTAATAAACATCACATAATCTAGAAACATTTTGTAAGTTACTAATTTTATTATGTGTTTTTTTATACCAGTAATGTTTCAGCATTTCAGTGTACAATATTATGCAGTAGATTCCTCCGCAAAATAGTTGCACCTAGACTTTCACAATAAAAATTTGGCAAAAAAAGTGCGACTATTATGAGGGTAAACACAGTAGGTACTATACAGCATGAAGTCGATTTTTGCAAAGAATCTCCACTACTTACTTAAGAGGTTACTTCACTCACATGAAAACGCCTGCCCTGTAATATTAATCTTATAAGAAATTTTTTTTAAGGTATCTCTTTTGCATTTCCATATTTTGAAATTATTCTGTTTGCCAGCATGCCAGCTGAGGTCGATCTTTACAACAGCCGTTTTTTACTTTTTTGATTTTGTTTGCAGGTTTTTTTTCTGAGGCTATTTTTGTCTGAACAAGATTAACGTCCTCATAAAAAAAAAAAAAAAAAAAAAAAAAAAAAGTGTATTTTAGAGATCGTCTTTAGTTATCCAATGCAAACAAAATCATGTAAAAACATGGGAATGCAAACGAGATATTAAAAAAAAAATCTCCAAAAGATTAGGATTAGAAAGTGCATGTACTTGCATGGGCACAAATGTCATATACGGGCGGGGTTTTTATCCGACGCCAGTTTGCAGAAAGTTCAAGACTGGCAGCGGTCGTCACAGATTTTCTTTTCTGTTTTGCATATTCTTTTTCATCAAGCCATTACTTTGCTTCATATTATTTTTAGCTCTTTATTATTTAATACAGAGATTATTATTAATAACAATTCATAAAATACCTAAAAACACTACAGGTAAGTGATTGTTTGATTAATTAACGCTTCAATTGTTAAAATTTTACAATATTTTTTAGGACTGGTTTGTGAATTGAGTATTTTCATTCTGTGACAGAGTCACAAAACTTGCATTTTTTCCCATGTTTGACTGAAAAAAATAATTAACTTTTGATCTGCGACTGATTGATGAATTTTGAGATATTTTCATACAACTGACTGACAAATTTTGCAAATTTTCTTTCGACGGAAAGATATGACATTTGTTCCCCCTTAAATTACTTATAATCTTGACATTAATGCAAACATTACCCTTAATCTCTGATTCATCTGATGTAAACAAACAGCCATTATTTGTGACATTAGTTGTAGATTTGTCCCCAAATCACTAATTTATAGGCATTTTAGAATTTTTTCAATTAATAATATAGAATTGTGTTTGCTTGATGTTTATATGTGAAATTATCTAAAAATTAGGGAGCTTCACATTACTTTTCTCCTCAAGTGGGCACAAGAAAAATTATATGTGACATTTATCGTACTTTATGAAATTCATATTTTCAAACTTGCATTGATAATTTCAGTTCTGTTCAATTTACAAAAAATTGACGTATTTATGTTTACTCTGTTTTTTTTTTTTTGTTTTTTTTTTTAATTGTACTGAAATCTATCGGAAAATTTTGAGTAAAATATTTTTATAAATGTCATCCTTCAATTTAAGTATAATACATTAAGCATTATATCTATGTATATATATATATATATATATATATATAGTTAGTGGGAACGCTGCATCGCCTGACTGAATTTATCCCTGTGCATTTGTTATGGTGAATGCTTTTCATTATGGGTGTTCTCAAATCCAAAGAGGCAACTTTATGACATACGTTTTAAATTATTTTTGTTTGGAAACGCATGAAACTAGCAGGTGTTTGTGTTCAGAAACTATGTAATCAAAAGATGTTTTCAGACGTTTTACTTTACTGCAGAAACGCGGAATTCCGCTTTTTCAGCCTTGAATTTTATTATTCCTGAGATCGATGCAAATATGCATTAAAAATTTTTAACATTTTTAATGAGGGAATGGTTGTAGTGGGAGTGTAGGAAATATAACAAAAACGCGACTACGAACCGCACCAAATTGAGCACAATTGTCAAAGGATCATGGAAAAAATGCAATTAATGTCAAAGGATCATGGGAAAAATGCGATTTTCGTCAAAGGATTACAGGAAAAAATGCGACTCCCGTCAAAGGATCGCTGGGAAACGCAATTTTCGTCAAAGGATCGCTGGGGAACGCGATTTTCATCAAAGGATTGCCGGAAAAACGAGATTTTCATTAAAGGATCACGAAAAAGACACGATTTCCATCAAAGAATTGCAAAAAAACGTGATTTTCGCCAATAGATCGTGTAAAATATGCAAGTTTATTCAAAAGGTCGTGCGAAATGCTCGAATTTCATCGAAAGATCGTGTAATATGCGAATTTCTTCGAAGGGTCATGGGAAAAACGTGAATTTCGCCGAAGAATCACAAAAAATATGATTTTTGTCAAATAATCGCAGTAAAAATGCAAATGTCGTTGAAAGATCGTGGAAATATGCGAATTTCTTCGAAGGATCTTGCGAAAAAAAGGATCATGTAAAATATGCACATTTCGTCGAATCACCATGTAATATGCGAATTTCTTTGAAAGGTCACGGGAAAAACACGAATTTTGTCAAAGAATCACAAAAAATGCGATTTTTGTCAAATGATCACAAAAAAATGCATATTTTGTCAAATGATCATGTAAAATGTGAATTTCTTTGAAAGATCGTGTGAAATATGCAAATTTCTTCGAAAGATCGTGCGAAATATGCAAATTTTGTCGAAAGATCGTGTAATATGCAAATTTCTTTGAAAGGCCGTGGAAAAAATGCGAATTTCGAAAAGAATCACAAAAAAATATGATTTTTGTCAAATGATCGCGGAAAAAATGCAAATGTCGTTGAAAGATCGTGGAAAATATGCGAATTTCTTCGAAAGATCTTGCGAAAAAATGTGATTTTCGCCAAAGGATTGTGTGAAATATGCGAATTTCTTCGAAAGACCATGTAATATGCGAATTTCTTTGAAAGATCATGGAAAAAACACTAATTTTGTCAAAGAATCGCGAAAAAATGTGGTTTTTGTCAAATGATCGCAAAAAAAAAAAAAAAAAAAATGCGTATTTCGTCAAATGATCGTGTAAAATATGTGAATTTCTTCGAAAGATCGTGCGAAATATGCAAATTTTGTCGAAAGATCGGGTAATATGCAAATTTCCTTGAGAGGTCGTGGAAAAAACACGAATTTCGCCAAAGAATCACAAAAAAATGTGATTTTTGTCAAATGATCGCGAAAAAAATGCATATTTCGTCAAATGATCGTGTAAAATATGTGAATTTCTTCGAAAGATCGTGCGAAATATGCAAGTTTCTTTGAAAGATTGTGCGAAATATGCAAATTTTTTCGAAAGATAGTGTAATATGCAAATTTCATTGAAAGGTCGTGGAAAAAACGCGAATTTTGCCAAAGAATCACAAAAAAATATGATTTTTGTCAAATGATTGCAGAAAAAATGCAAATGTCGTTGAAAGATCGTGGAAAATATGCGAATTTCTTCGAAGGATCTTGCGAAAAAATGTGATTTTTGCCAAAGGATTGTGTAAAGTATGCAAATTTCTTCGAAGGATCTTGCGAAAAAATGTGATTTTTGCCAAAGGATTGTGTAAAATATGCGAATTTTGTCGAAAGACCATGTAATATGCGAATTTCTTTGAAAGGTCACGGAAAAAAATACGAATTTTGTCAAAGAATCGCGAAAAAATGTGATTTTTGTCAAATGATTGCGAAAAAAATGTGTATTTCTTCAAATGATCGTGTGAAATATGCAAATTTCTTCGAAAGATCGTGCAAAATATGCAAATTTCTTCGAAAGATCGTGCGAAATATGCAAATTTTGTCGAAAGATCGTGCAATATGCAAATTTCTTTGAAAGGTCTTGGAAAAAATGCGATTTTTGCCAAAGGATCGTGTAAAATAAGTGAATTTCTTCAAAAGGTCGTGCGAAATATGTGACTTTCCTCGAAAGATTGTGTAATATGCAAATTTCTTACCACTTATTCATGTTATGCACCTACGATGACCCTCACTTTACATTGACACCAAGGGGGGGGGGGGGGTACTTTTCTAAATTTTGCCGACATGCATCATGTGACATATCTTTGGAAAGGTGTGTGGCTGCTTATTTGTATTAGCACCTTTGTGTCCCTCTCCCCGCCTGCCCCTCCCCATCGGAGGGCATTTTTCTAAATTTTGCCATAGCCCCTCATGTGACATATCATTGAAAAGGCCTGTGACTGCTTAATCATTTTATGCACTTCTGGTGCTCTGCCCACCACTTTGCCCCCTCTGGGGGGTACTTTCCTAAATTTTGCTAACACCTGTCATGTGACATATCGTTGGAAAAGCCTGTAACCGCTTAATCATTTTATGCACTTCCGGTACTCCTCCCCCCCCTTTGCCCCCAGGGTGTACTTTACTAATTTTTTTCAACACCTGTCATGTGACATATTGTTGGAAAGGCCTGTGACCGCTTAATCATTTTATGCACTTCCAGTACCCCGCCTACCACTTTGCCCCCCGGGGGGGGGGGCACTTTACTAAATTTTCCTGATACCCGTCATGTAACATATCGTTGGAAAGACCTGTGACCACTTAATCATTTTATGCACTTTGGTACCACACCCACCACTTTGCCCCCCAGGGGGGCACTTTACTAAATTTTCCCGACACCTGTCATGTAACATATCGTTGCAAAGGCCTTTGGCCGCTTAATCATTTTATGTACTTTCGGTACTCTGCCCACTGCTTTGCCCCCCTGGTGGGGCACTTTCCTAAAATTTTCTGACACTCATCATGTGACATATCGTTGGAAAGGCCTGTGGCCGCTTAATCATTTTATGCACTTCCAGTACCCCGGCTATCGCTTTGCCCCCCCCGGGGGGGGCACTTTACTAAATTTTCCAGATACCCGTCATGTAACATATTGTTGGAAAGACCTGTGACCACTTAATCATTTTATGCACTTCGGTACCACATCCACCACCTAGCTTCCCAGGGGGGCACTTTACTAAATTTACTCGACACCTGTCATGTAACATATCGTTGGAAAGGCCTTTGGCTGCTTAATCATTTTATGCACTTCCGGTATTCCGCCCACTACTTTGCCCCCCTGGGGGGCACTTTCCTAAATTTTTCCGACACCCGTCATGTGACATATTGTTGGAAAGGCCTCTGACCGCTTAATCATTTTATGCACTTCCAGTACCCCGCCTACCACTTTGCCCCCCGGGGGGCACTTTACTAAATTTTCCAGATACCCGTCATGTAACATATCGTTGAAAAGACCTGTGACCACTTAATCATTTTATGCACTTCGGTACCACACCCACCACTTTGCCCCCAGGGGGGCACTTTACTAAATTTTCCCGACACCTGTCATGTAACATATCGTTGGAAAGGCCTTTGGCTGCTTAATCATTTTATGTACTTTCGGTATTCTGCCCACTGCTTTGCCCCTCAGGGGGGCACATTACTAAATTTTTCCGATACCCGTCATGTGACATATCGTTGGTAAGGCCTGTGACCGCTTAATCATTTTATGCATTTCTGGTGCTCCATCCACTACTTCCCTCCCCCCCCTTTGGAGGGCACTTTCCTACATTTTGCTGACACCCAAGCCTGTGACTGCTTAATCATTTTATATACTTCCGCTGCTCCGTGCACTACTTTGCCCCCCTGAGGGCACTTTCCTCAGGGAGGCAAAGTGGATACTCAGTAAAAAAAACTACATTTTTGAGGTCGATATAACTACAAAAAACTGCAGTTGGAGAACTGCGGTGATTTGGCCGATTCCACTACAGAATTTTTGCTATCAATAAAACTGCGAAATTACTGCAGAATTTTTAATATTGATATAAGTATAAATTTTCTATAGAATTTTTCTGGTCAATACAACTGCGAAATTCCTTGAGTTAGTAAACTGCGGTAATTTTGTAGTTGTATTGACCGCAAAAAATCTGTAGTGGAATCGGCCAAATCACCGCAGTTTTCCAACTGCGGTTTTTTTATAGAATTTCTGCAGTTCATTTTTAGCTGGGACATTCAGAGAAGCTTCTAATAAAGTATTTTTTTCACGTACATAATAAAAAATATATATAATCGAGAATGTTTTTGCAATTGAAGTATTTGAGAATTAAAATTAAGTGGCATTAATAATATAATACTTGTGAAGTGATAACGTAATTTTTTTAATATTCGATCTCACTCCTATACGAAAATGGAAAAGAAATTTATTTTTTGTCAAGAGAGGAAGTTGACGAAAATGTAACCTAAGCACATCTCAGTTACTTACTATTCCGAAAAGCGTTATTGTATTTTAAGAAACCTTAGAACAATCAGATTTCCGAAATTTAAAGAAAAAATTCTAAAAGAAATGTTCCTTTTGCTACCCGTAAACTTTGGAAAACATACAATAAAATTAACAATATGTTATCAATATTTAAAATATATATATATACATTTTGACCCAATAAGAAGTTAATGAAGTACAGTCTTAGCCATAAAAAAGACTTACATATAAATAATCATTCAAACTACGATTGTGATTGTTTTTCTTATACTCTCTGTCAGGTTCTGAGGAACATATACTATTAGAACTATGGTTATATATTATTTTCTTGCTTGTATATTGTCTGTGTAGGGGAGACCGGGGCTAGTTGGCTACAGGGGTAAGTAGGCACAGTCCCCATAAATCGCCTGTTTGTGGATAGATTGTGCAACCAGTCACAAAGTACATTTCTTCTTGCGTTTTACAACCCTCATTGTAGTTTTGCAGCGTTACCTACGTGTAGTGGACATTTATTACGATTTTTCTGTTTTTTTGCGCTCACAAGTAATTTTTTTGTTGTTTCATTCTTTTTTCTAATTTCTAATACTTATCTTAATAATTGCGATTTAACTTGTGCAAATTTTCTTAGTGTATGATTAACTGTACCTACCCCATATGTGATTTACTTGGATTATTTATGCTTAGATGGTTACGTGTCCCTTTTGTGAACAAATTTATTATGGGGCTAGTAGGCGCATTGAACACGGGGCAAGTTAGCTCGGTGTCTGGTGTACGCTGGCAGCTTGAAAAACAGCAAACACCGAAAAAAGTGTTTGCAATGCAAGATTTTGGGCACAAGGGGCTTGTCCAAACGGAGACACACGATTTTTTATTTGTGACAATTGTAACTCTGTTGATGTTATCGAGTAGGATAGAAGTTACTCAATGTTAATGTTTTATTCATTATTTTTATGTTTGTATAATTTAGAATTTTCATTGTACGGCGATAACGCCTTTCATTAAACCTACTGGTAATAAGGAAATTGATTTCTCTTAACTGCGTGTCTTATGTAAATTTTTATAAGTCGTGTGCCAACTTACCCCGTAGGTATAGGCAACTTGCCCCGTGACGTGTTAAGTTGGGTCACAATTTTCCTTTTACTTTAGGCTTCCTCTAAACATAAACTACAAAAGCTACAATCTCAAAACTCCGGGCATTTCTAGTCCAATGCCTGTTCTTTAAAAGTTCAGTTAAAGTTTCATAAAAAACTTAAACAAAAAATTAATAAAAATCAATAACTAAAAACTGCGCCTACTAGCCCCAGTCTCCCTACTGGGAATTTCAAAGTAACACTCTTTTCTTATCTGAAATTTAATCCGAGTTAGTGAATTATACAGAGTAGGTGAAGGAATGTAGTTTATGAGTGGGGTCCCTACTATTCAAATTCCTATCTGAAATAAGACAGACAAAAGGATTTCACCAGATAACAAAATAACTTACGTCACGGAAGGCGACAGGGGAGGTTCGATGGATTGGAGGAAGGGAGGGGGGCCCTTATGGCAGAAGAAAACCCCGTTTATGCTTTAGGAGAGGAGGGATATAGCTCAGGGAGATCAGTTAAGGCATATAGCTGAAAGTGGGTGGTCGCTTTCTCTCAGAGTACAGTGGATGCTTGGAATTCAAGGTGTGAGTAGTTCCAGAGTAGATCGTGGATAGAGCGTGATTATGCGGTGAAGCTCTTGGAGTATAGACCTAATGTATTGTGAAATTAATAGTGATCTCCGATAAATCAAATTAACTAGCGTAGAGTCAGAGGAATATATAGTAGTTTAACAGTACACAGCAAGTATTTACTGTATTTAATTTAATGTTGGACTGGATCACCTATATCCGAGTTCTTAATTGTAAATAGTGTCTTGTTATCTGTAAATAATACGTAAATAAATATTTAGTTCAGTTTAATTGAAAGAGTTGTTTTTCTTTTCAACAATCCTCTCCTAGCGTGACGGATATCACGTAATCATATAGATGGTGGCACCATATAAATAGTAAAGGATTTCTTCAAAGTTGTGTGGACTTAGAGGAAACCCTACACTCTTTGTAGGTTAATTTATCATGGAAAACGATAGTACTCCAGAGTGACGCAGCCTTAAACCTAAAATCGTAAGAATGGCGGAACTCATATATACACCTAACTCGAGATCAAAGAAACGCGAAAAGCCGCCACTTCATAACTCAGCAAATAGAGCTCATATTGTTCTGATTTTGTAACAATCTTATATCTGCAGTCTAATCCTATTCTGAAAATTTTACATTTCTACGTGTAGTATATTTTAAGATCTCGATACCTTTTTTAAAGTAATTCCGATAATGGAAGTTCGACATTTCTTCTTCTTGAAAATGGCCTGGACGATTTTTTTTTAATTGATATATAATATGAATCTGTGTTAGATGAAGGGAGTAAGATATCACTTGCTTACAGGAAAACTCTTGTTTCTTATATAATTCGCATCTTTTTCTCAAAAATGACCTGCGCGATTTTCTTAAAATTAATATATAATATGAATCTGTCTTAGATGAAGCCAATAAGATATCAATATTTATCCAGGAAAACACTTGATTGTTATATAATCCGTATGAAAAATGGGACTACATTTTTTCTCTACTCTAGAGAATTTACCGCAAATGCGCAACAAGTTACTAATGTATTCCTGCGCATGCTTTTTTTCTCACTTTTGGGGAAAGCTAGCTATCAAAACCGCAGCCGAGCGGTTAAAGACGCTGGTATCACAGACCCGAAATCTCGGGTTCAATTCGCAGTGATGAATTAATGTTTATTTTGACATGTTTATTTTGATCTTTCTTTTTTAACTCATTTAATAAAAAGTATTTGACCATTATTATGAATTCCTTTGTATTTTTTATTACCAATTGAATAAATAAAAGTTTAAAATTTTTAATTGTTATTAAGTTAAACAAAACTAAATCACAATTATAACTAAGATAAATTAAATAAAACTTCATTTTAAATAAATTTCAATAATAAAATTTTAAATTTATATAAGCTATTTTTTATTATTCAAATGAACATTTACAATAATTATAATAACATTGTAAAATCGTAGACCGTGCTCGATTTAAGGTGAAATGATTCTTGCATGTAAAAATTACTTTATTAGAAGTCTAGAAATGTTAATTTTTAGATAGTCAAAAGTTTACATACGTAACTAATTGCGTACAGAAGAGTGATTTTATAAGACAAATGCACAATTTAAAATAAAATAACACATGTAAGCAACGTGCAAATTGTTTTGATAATAATAAAAAAATTAAATACGCTCAACGTGTCTGCAACCACCAGCAATTCATTCTGCATATGTTCGGATGGTCGATGCAATGAGCATAATCATCTTGATTTTTTTTAAGCGCCTTGTTTACATGCATTATTTTATTAATAAATGTGGATTTGCATTATAATATCACACTTTTGAAGCGATTAGTAACTATTTAGGCAGGTTATTCGATGCGTAAAAATTAACAATTCAGGATTTCCAATAAAGTTGTTTTTAGATGTAAAACGTCATTTCAAACTAAATAGAGAATGGTCTACAGCTTTATAATTAACTTTTCTAAGCTATCTCTTATATACGTGATAACGTTCATATACCACCACTAGATTTGTGAACCTCGTGGTGAAATATAGACGCAATCACTCTCACATGATAACGAATGTTTTTTTTTTTTTTTTTTTTTTTTTTTTTTTTTTTTTTTTTTTTTTTTAATTATAAGTAGACATTCATCCCACACTTATAGCTTTATCCGTTTAGTAGTTATTTAAAGAAAATTGTACTAGATAGCTGCGAACTGCTAATGTATAAAAATAATCTGAAAATGATTAAATTCCTATGTATAGCTTTTGCTCCAATAAAACTTTTTTAATGGAACAATTTTGATCAAATTTAACGTTAAATATCTCTTAAAATAGTTATTCGATTTAAAAACTGTCTACATCAGCATGTTTATCAAACATTCCTCTATAATACCACCGATTTTCATGTTTCTCTATGTAGTAGTTTTCTTAATATTAACGAAGAAAGACCTTCGGTCACAAAAAATTCTAAAACAGCGGCAGTGACAGTGTTAATTAGTTTTTTTTAATAGATAGATACCGTATGACGCGACTTAATTTGAGTATATGGCACAGGGCACACGACAACCATCCGTCTATTTTTAAGTTAAACTTCAGGGTTCAATCTAACTTTTTTTAAAGTAAAAAGTTGAAATTTAATCCATTTAATAATTTCACGAGATTAAAAAACTTTAATTCGATGCTCTGGAAGTCCGTCTTCTTTTCTCTGAAGATTTGGAGATTTTTCTTTTTTGTTTGATCGGCTGTACGTAACATAATACCCGCTAACTGAATAGATTAATTCTTTGTGAAGTTTGCTGATAGTTGCAAGCTGCCGCCTATTAAAACAAACCACATAACGCTTGTTAAAACAATTTTTCTTTATCATTTTTCAGAAAAATATTAAGTTTTAGAAATAGGGCTCTTTGGATCCTTTTATGAGCAATAATTCTAGTTTTTCAAAGTTTCTGCTGTGATTTTCGAGCACATCCGTATAAAGATTATTTAAAATATTCGTAATGATTTAAATACCTCATTATAAACAAATTATCAAATACTTTTTTCTCAAACTCAATATCACATCATAAATTTTACTATTTCGTTGAAAATTTAAGAAAAAAATTCCGAGGTGTTGTCCCCATATAAATCGGATTTATATTCCAAAATACCAATAATCAGTTCACACCTTTCACACAAAACACAAGATGAATGATACACAGCAGTTTTAATAAAAGGGATCATATATCTTTTCAAAATCGAAACAAAAAAAACGTTATTTGGAGTTATTGTCTGACACATTTGTAACCAAAAAAGAGTTTGTAGTGTAAATTAATAATTTTTCAAAATTATCAGATTATCCCGCTTTGATTTCAGAAGTTTCGATAAAGGTAAATAACAAAAAATATATCCATATCAATATTTTTTATTAAATAAAATGAGGATAAATGTTATTCTATAAAATGTTTTTATTGTATAAGGTTTTGTTTGTGTTAAATTTCTGTGTTTGAATAGAATTTTTATTTCCGACTCTTATAAACTAAGATTATTCTATTGAATAAACATTATTTTCATCAATGTTTTTGTTGCACTAAACAATTTTAAAATTAAAACGATAAAATGAAAATGTTATCATTAAAAATAAATGTTTAGTATATTAAACAGGGTGTCCAAAAGTTCTTGACGCATTTTAAAATTAAAAAAAAAAAAAATCAAGTCATTGTCGTACAGGAGTGCGGCTTGGGCCAAAATACTTCTAACGATGAAAAGTTCTTTTCTAGAGAATTAAAAAAATAGTTCTTATCATCGTCCATAGATGGCGTTGTACCTTAAAGTAATCAGAATGAATAATAAAAACTCAAGGGAATCATCTACAGATCATTTTATTTTGTCAAAAACATTTAAAGTGTGATAATTAGTGCAATCGATTAGCATAGTTTAATGTGTGTACTCTTTGTACCTGGAACCACATTCAAACGGAACTCCAGTTCAATCCTCGTGTTCGCAAGCATTGCTTGTGGAATTGGCTGGATCGTATGCGTTATTCTCGTCTTGAGAATTTCAATTTCAGCCATAGAAGAAGCCTACACTTTGTCCTTATTCATTTTGAGACGTCATTTCTGTATCACATCCTCAAATTTAATCTGAAAATCAGAAAAAAGCATGTTTGAGAACTTTAAAACCAAGCATGCGGATAAGCGACGCCATCTGTTATCGAAATTTGGAAGTAATTAAGATGCATCAAGGACTTCTTAGACACCCTGTATATAGCGGGTGTCCATAATTAAAGGCCCCTGCAGTAAAGTTGTCTACAGACAAAACTATTGTTCATAAAAATGTGAAATTTTGGGAAAGGCGTAATAAAGAGATGGGAATTTGTTTAAGTAAAAAAAAATATATATATAAATAAAAATAGTTTAAAATTTCGCCACCACAGGGCGATTTTTAATAAATCATATATTTAGCATTAAGATAGTTTAGAAATTTTATTCACAGGATGTTCATAATTAATCGACTCTATTTTAAAGTTGGCTACAGACGAAACTGTTGTTGAGAATGCTGTGAAATTTTTTCGAAGAATAATAAAAGTATGGGAATATGTGTGAGCGAAAAAAAATTTAGGCGGCCATTTTTTAACGAATTACACATTATGCATACATTTACGATAATTTAACAAATTTTGTTATAACCAAACATGTTCTGCATGACTTTCATCATTTTCAGATACCACCTGGAATCGTAAGATAGCATGTTGTCCGCAGCGTGTTCAGGGAAAAGCTAGGAAAATGTCGTGAAAAGCTCTCTTTAGAGTAAGGTTAAGTTAATAAATAAAAATTTTAAACTGTCGTAATGCTAAATGTGTAATTTATTTAAAACACGCTCCCTGGTGGCAAAATTTTGAATTACTTTTATTTACATTTCTTTTAGCTTAAACAAATTCCCATCCCTCTATTATGTCTTTCACAAAATTTCACAACTTTATGAACAATAGATTGTCTGTAGACAACTTTAAAGTAGTGTCGTTTAATTATGGACAATCTGTATATACAAAGTTATGAAAATAAAATTTTCGACACAGAGATTCAACAGGACGTCATATGAACTAAACATATATTACACAATACACGTCAGATACAGTATTTGAAAATTTAATATCGTACAAAATATATGCTGCGAAATATTTTCTTAGACTTATATAAATTACTAAAACAATATTGTTCTTGTCATTCTTAGAAAAAGGCTTTTCTTGTTTGAAATTTTCCAAATACCGCAGTTCCACTAGTAATCATCAAACTCGATCTGTGCAAACTTATTTGATTAAAAAAAATTACTAATTTATTGTCTATTTCTGATAGTTTATAAATTTGTGAAGGAAACTTCAGTGTATGGTTAGTAATGCCCGCTCTTCAAAATTGACGTAATTATGATGCACAAAGAGTTTTAAACGTGATTTTTTTTTGAGTTGGGGAAGATACATTGTGACCTCTACGTCTCTGCATATACGTGTAATTACACTGTTGGAAAATAGACAACTATTTCTTAATCAATAAACATTAGAAGACCAAGAACAATGGAGCATTTAGAATATCAAAGTTTTTTTTTCATTTTAGGTGCATTCGTAATTATATAAATACGTAACACATATAGTCGTCGTTCGGTCCGTCTGCCTGTCTTTCCGACGGTCCGCATATAAACTACCCAACCGAATGGTCTGAAATTTTAAATATATAATTGCTTCAAAATTTTGTTGAGTTTTTTCAAATTTTATGAAAATCGGATGTATAGTTTAATGACAGGGACAGTCAAAAGTTTTCCGTTACATTACGGCCAATGGGAAAAAAATATTTCAAGTGCATTTTAATGATGTTACAACCTTTCGAAAAGAATGAAATTGATATGCACTTATGAGTTGTACTAACATATGCATTCAGTTCAATATGTGGTGCAAAAAATATTGATAAAAATAGTTATAGTACGAAAGCACCTCATTTACCATATTTAACTTGTTTTCTCTACTACTGATTTTGTTCCGATTGAAATGTTTCCAATTTAATGTAATGAGTTTTCTCAAACAGAAATAGCTTTATTTAGGATGCTATAAATTTGATCATTTTCAGCTACGGAATTAAATTTATACACCCAAAAATAACAAAATAATACTATGGGATGAGACTCTATTTATAAATCATAACTCACTTCTGAGACGAACACTAACATTTATTAAGACGAAGACAAAACAAAAATACAGTTAAAAGTACTCTTTTCAATCTATATTTAGCTTTAAAGCAACAACTTAAGCTTCATTTATTTAAAAATTCGTTGAATATTTCTAAGATTTTCATAAGTCATTTAAATCATCTATCTTATTTCGTCGAAAATATTCTGTTTCTTTTAACAAAACCCGCGTCGTCGAATTATTTCTCGTTCTATTTACTTTTTCTGCATTTCCACTTCACGCACACTGTTAAAAATTTGCAGCATTCTGGCAGGTCATTTGACCGTTTTTTCCATAAACGGTTACACAATCGTAATTTTAACACTATTCTGACCATATTATTGGCCATTTTATGGTCAGAATATAGTTAAACTATGGTTATGAAACCGTTTTTTCAAAAAACGGTCCAATGACCTGCCAGAATGCTGCAAAATTTTTAACAGTGCAGCTTCGTTATCTTTTTAATCTCGAAGCGGAATACGGAGTCAAGGACTTTCAGTCTGATGCAAGTGTTCTTACGAAATTCCCCACAATACTACTTTTAATTTTAATGTTATTAATTCATAGTGTTAATGCCTGGTAATTTATCATGGTTGTTTCTATAATATGATTGTTGAACATGAAATTATTTACTTGAGAATTGGTGGTTTGTATAATAGAGTAACTTGTTGTATAATTTGATAGGTCAGTTTTAGTTGTTTTATTTTTCAATAGAGCGATATTTTTCCGGATGGGTGGATTGGAAGGAATGGACAACACCCCGGCCTCAGCGATCTCCAGATATTAATCCTCTGGATTTCTTATTTGGGGACTGTATCAAGGACATAATCTTTGCCACACCAATTGCTGACGTCGAAGAACTGAAGACTAAGGCTAATGTCAGACGAACGTCCGTTTGCACACTTTTTTCGCTTTTGCAGCCTCCCTACACTTTCGATAGCATGTGTAAGGAGGCTGTAAAAGCAAAAAAAGCGTACAAAAAGACGTTCGTCTGACATTAGCCAGATAATAAGCTCGACTCAGCAGCGGTCTTTCGGTAGCTTCAGGACCCCGTGCCCCGCCTTCCCGTTTTTCGGTGTATTTAATTTGTGTAATTTCCCTTTTAAATTTGTCCGGCTTTAATTTTTGATTTTTTTTTCAACCTGGTTTCTGCTAGGGTCTGTTATATTCGGCACGTGGCTGGGGACCTATGAACCTAGCTTCCGCAAAAGAGTCGGAATAAGAGAAAAAGAGCTTTTAGGACCGCGGGCGGAAAGGGCGGGCCGCTCGCCGCGGCGCTTGACAAGTAACAGAAGACGTGTTAAAGAACACTTGGCAGGAGCTTGAATACCGCTTATACATTCCCAAGCTACCAACGGGGAACAAGGTGAAATTTACTGAGGTACGTGGTCTTATAAAAAAAAAAATATAACAGTCTCATAAAGTATCCAAACAAACATATGTCTAATTATAATAGTTTGAGGACAATAAATAATTATAATCAGGGCAATACTTTTGGTTCACCCTATATATAACTTTCTGGGGTTTTTAAATAAAAAGAACAATTTTCGAAAACGTAAGTAATTCGGAAGAGATTATTGTATATTTTTGTTTGTGGATATATTATATTTTTAAAGATTAAGAAATATTTGTCTGTTTTTTTTTTTTTTTTTTTGCAGTGCATTAGAAAATTAAATTAGAGCTATTTTTATTTCAAATAAATTACATATCATTAGAGAAGAGCAAACCTTCAAATGCACAGAATTTCTCTTTCACTAATATAAAAACTGAACATCAAGCAGTTTTTGTTTTTAAGAAAAGCACTCAAAGAACAGCTTTATATCGGTGTTTGAATTAATATTTTAAAATCTTCTTTAAATGAAAAACAGTATTTTGTAGCATGACGTTAAAAATTTATAAGGCGAATTGCTATAGCTATCAAATGTACGCAAGTGTACACAAACCGTTCAAAAGAAAAGTTTGACATCAAAAGGTTAATTAGTTAAATGTTATTGTTTATTGTGGAGATATATTGTTAGTGTGTCGCATATTTTGTTATAACGAATAAACATGTCCAATGTTTAAGTGATAAAGATATGTTTCTATTTCATTTTAAGTTTGATTATTAACAATAATATGGTATTCATTAAAAATGTTAAGGACATAATCTATAAATTACAGTTTTATCTCAACCAAAATTACAAATTTTATCGTCACTGATTAAATGCAGGAACTGAAAAAAAAAATAACTAAAACTTAGATGAATTATAATGTTATTTTAGAAATAATAGAGACTTTATACATAACTTTAGAAACCACTTAAAAAATCTATACATATAAACTAGCAAATTGAAAATTGAAAATAATAAACAAAAAATAAAATAAAAATGACTTGACATTTTTTAATTTAAAAATCAATTTGTTCTAGTATTGTTGGAATACAACGTCCATTTATCTTACCCTTTTCTTTCAGCGCATGCGCGTACAGTGACGTTTCTACAAATCCGCTCTGCGAGCGAGATTATTTAGTTCTGTTAAAAACATGTCAGTGCTTAGTCGCACTTAAGCTATGTATATATTTTTGTCTTCGTGTTAGTGTTAATAAATGTTTATGTCGAGCTATTCTGCTAACTCTGTGTGCCCCCAAAACCAACAAAGGTTATGGGCCCAGCACGCTTCCACTGCGCTATAAATAGCAGAAATATTTTTTAATTCGAACTTTCGAATCGTAAAGTCTTAAGCCTAAACCGAAACTAAGAACTCTTCTACGTTCTGATTAACTGTTTTGATTTGTGGCTGCGAGATATTTTATTTAATAATTATAAATTGAAAGACGTTTATGATATAAATTGAAAGACGTTTATGAATCAAGAGGCCCTGCAAAGAAAGCAACGCTGTTAAAACAGCTTCTGTTTCGAAAGATGAGTTTCAGTGAAACGATGTCTGAACATTTAAATATCTTTTTTGAGATTGTTGATAAATTAAAAGAAATGGAAATAGAAATTGCGGATGATTTGTTATCAATTCTTCTACTCTACAGTGTTCCTGAGAATTTCGAAAATTTTAGATGCGCTATAGAATCGAGAGATGAGTTACCTAAACCCGATTCTTTGAAAATTAAGATGCTAGAAGAATGGGAAGCTAGAAAAGGAAAAACCACCCATGATTCACAAAATGCCTATTATATAGAAAACAAGAGAAACAATCAAGAACAGAAGAAAAATGAAAAATGGAAGACTAATACAAATAAAAATTTTCCTGCAGAGAAAAATTATCGTAATTTCAAGTGCAATTATTGCTCCAAAATCGGGCATAAAGCTAACGAATGTAGAAAGAAAATAGCGGACAGAAAGCTTACATCTTTAAATAAAGGAAATCAAGGGTCAATGATTAGTTATGAAGAACCGGTTAGTATGGCATTTAACGACGTATATCATGAATCTCCGGCATGGTGTTTAGACAGTGGTTGTACATCTCATATGTGCAAAGATAAAAATTTATTTACAGAATTTCATCCTCGTGATAATTCTACAATACAGCTTGCGGTTGATAAAACAGCAAAAATCACAGGAATAGGAACAGTTCTTATTACAGTGCCTAACGGTAGTGGGACTACTAATCTCACACTTAAGAACGTTCTGTGTGTACCCGAGTTAAAATGTAATTTGATTTCAACGTCAAAAGCAACGGCTAATAATCGTTCTGTGCTTTTTAAAGAACGATATGCTAAAATAATTGAGCCTAATGGTTCTATACTAGTACAAGCTGTTCGTCAAGGTGATTTATATTATGTACATCCAATCCCCGAAAGAGCTGCAATAGCACAGGTAAGTGATTTTGTAAAATGGCATTTAAAGTTAGGGCATTTAAATGAGTCTGATTTAAAGAAACTTAAATCTAATAATATGGTTAGAAATTTAAATTTCAATGATGATGAGTCTCTTAAAGATTGTAAAGTTTGTATTCAAGGTAAACAAACTGTCCGCCCTTTTCCTAAACAATCAAATTTTGAAAGTAATAATTTATTATTTCGGATCCATTCAGATTTATGTGGGCCCATGAGAGTCCCTTCCCATGGAGGATCGCGATATTTTGTTACTTTTATTGATGATAAATCACGTTATATTGAAGTTAGTTTTCTTAAAACCAAGGATGAGGTTAAGAATGCATTTGTTAAATACAAAGCAGCAGTCGAAAACCGACTAGGAAAGAAAATAAAATTTCTTCGTACAGATAATGGCTTAGAATATTGCGGCGAAGAATTTGATAAATATATCGAAGAATGCGGTATAAAACGAGAATTTTCTTCCCCTTTAACCCATCAGCAAAATGGCACCACTGAAAGATCGAATAGAACGTTAACTGAAATGGCAAGGTGTTTACTATTACAAAGTAATCTTCCACAATCTTTTTGGGCCGAAGCTATAAATTGTGCTGCTTACATACGCAATCGCTGGCCGACACGACGTTTAAGCGAAAATAAAACTCCATATGAAGTATTCTTTGGCATCAAGCCAACTTTATCATACTTCAAAATATTTGGGCAAAAATGTTTCGTACTTAATAAAAGGCAAAATAAAGGAAAATTTGATCCTAGATCAGAAGAACATATTTTTGTAGGTTATTCTAATGAATCAAAAGCATATAGGCTTTGGAACAAGAAATCTAGAAAAATTGTTATAAGCCGTGATGTTCGATTTATTAACGAATTTGAAAATGATCCCTCCTGTAACACCGAAATAAAATTAATTTTTCCTTTCTCTCAAAATAATGAAAATACGAGCACAAACACAATTACGCAACAATCAGAAATATTTCTAGTCATGAAAACGGAACCAGACATTTCTAGTGGCGACAGTGAAAGAGAAATTGATTCGTAATCTGATGAAATTTCCGACCCCCCTTCTTTCAGAACGCGCGGGAGGCCAAGAAAAATAAAAACAGGTAGAAAAGGGAGACCTCGAAAGGAATATCAAACAATTATTATTCCGAAAGAAGAAAAATCTCAAACTGCAGTAAATAATTCATTTGACTCTTGTCCTGAATTATTTAAAGCTCTAAATAGTCCGTATAAAAACGAATGGATAAATGCGATAAATATAGAATTTAATTCATTAATGCAAGAAAATGCATGGCAAATAGTAGATAGGCCAAAACATAAGAAAAGTATAGGATCTAAGTGGGTTTTAAAAACAAAATATAAGCCAGATGGGTCAATCGAGAAATTTAAAGCGAGATTGGTAGCAAAAGGTTGTACACAAAAACCTGGTATCGATTTTGACGAAAATTTTTCTCCTGTAGCTAGATTAAGTTCAATAAGAACTGCGATCGCATATGGCATCCAAAATGGGTTCACTGCATATCAATTAGATTTTATTATGGCTTATGTATATGGTGATTTAACTGAAGAAATATACTTGGAATTACCTGAAGGTTTTAAAAATGAATCTAATGATGACAAAGTTTGTTTATTAAAAAATCCCTTTATGGATTAAAACAATCGGGTCGCCAATGGTTCAAAAAATTAGATGAAAAATTGAAACAAATGAAGTTTAAATCACTAAATGCTGATAAATGTGTGTATTTTTCTAAATCTCCCATTGAAGCTATTATCATTGTTTATGTTGATGATCTCATAACTCTTACAAAATGTAAAGAAGATTATCAATATATTCGAGATGAATTAGCAAAATCATTTAAGATGAAAGATTTAGGTCTCTTACACTATTGTTTGGGCATAGAATTTATGCAAAACGGGGACAATATTAAAATTACACAAAAGAAGTACATTGAAGATATTCTGAGCAAATTTAATATGCAAGAATCCAAACCAATATCTACACCTTTTGATAATAACGTGAAGCTTACTAAAGATATGTGTCCCAAAACTGAAGAAGAAAAGTCTGAAATGAATAATATTCCCTACCGTCAATTAATAGGATCCCTTATGTATTTATCAGTTGCTACTAGACCGGATATAACTCACGCTGTGAATTTCCTAAGTCAATTTAACAACAATCCAGGTAAACCTCATTGGATAGCTGCAAAAAGAATTTTGCGATACCTGAAAGGAACCCAAGATCAAGGACTGATCTTTAAGCGTAATTCTGAATCCTTGATTGCATTTGTCGATGCCGATTGGGCGTCGGATGTGAATGACAGAAAATCGTACACTGGCTACATTTTTAAATACGCCAGTGGAGCCATATCGTGGGAATCGAGAAAACAACGAACTGTCGCATTATCCACAACAGAGGCGGAGTACATGGCATTGTCAGAAGCCGCCAAAGAGATTTTGCATCTCAGACGGTTTTTAAGTGAACTTTCTCCTGAAACAGTGACTGCGCCTACTATAATATTTTGTGATAACCAGTCTGCTCAAAAATTAGTACGAAATCCGGTTTACCATTCGCGCACCAAACACATCGATATTCGACATCATTTTGTGCGTGAAATTTACGACAATGGCGAAATAGAGGTCAAATACCTAGAGACAGAAAATATGCCTGCAGACATTTTAACCAAAGCTTTAAACGATTATAAACATAAAAAAATGTTGTGAAATGATAGGACAAAATGTTTAAAATAATTTTCAGCATTATTCTGTATCCCTTTGTATATAAGTATATAATTTGTATTTGTAATTTTTATATTAATATTATTTCTCTGTAATTTGCTTAATAGAAGAATATTATTTTGTTAAGAAAATGCACGTTGTAAAGGGGGAATTGTTGGAATACAACGTCCATTTATCTTACCCTTTTCTTTCAGCGCATGCGCGTACAGTGACGTTTCTACAAATCCGCTCTGCGAGCGAGATTATTTAGTTCTGTTAAAAACATGTCAGTGCTTAGTCGCACTTAAGCTATGTATATATTTTTGTCTTCGTGTTAGTGTTAATAAATGTTTATGTCGAGCTATTCTGCTAACTATGTGTGCCCCCAAAACCAACAAGTATATCTTTGATAATTTTTATTATAGATTATTCGTAAAATGCGAAATCGGTCGGAAAATGCAAAAGGTCTTTATCTTGATCTGTATCTTTAACATTAACCATTTGGCATGATAATAAATTAATTTTATTATCATAATAGTTTAGTTATTTTCTTACCCGCGGGGTAATAAAGGGGTCCATTCCGGCTTTCAAGGTTATATAACTTTGACGAAAACAATTTTGTTTTTCTTAAAAAATCCTAAAAGATTTTTTTACGTTTAATAGATTATTTCTAACAACACAAAAAAACATTTTTATTTAAAATAAAATTCTATTACTAACCCGCGGCTTTGACTGTGTAAAAGTTGAAATGCGGCGTGTTTTATTTTTGTGTTTATTTGCATCATAGGAAAATATACCGCTACGGATAATTACAATAATAAATACAAATAATTACTTAAAAATAATAACTAATGAAGATTTTGAGTAAAATTGGTATTTCTATTGCGTTATACGAACAAGAGACTTAAATTATTCAATTAAACATCAATTTGTTCTAGTATATCTTTGATAATTTTTATTATATGTATTCGTAAAATGCGAAAAATCTTGATCTGTATCTTTAATATTAATCATTTGGCATGATAATAAATATATTTTATTATCATAATAATTTATTTATTTTATTATCCTAATAGTTTATTTATTTTATTACCCACTTTGTAATAAAGTGTCCAATCCGGCTTTCAATGTTATATAACTTTGACGAAAACCATTTTGTTTTTCTTAAAAAATCCTAAAAGATTTTTTTTACGTTTAATAGATTCTCTCTAACAGCACAAAAAAGCATTTTTTATAGAAAATAAAATTCAATTACTAACCCGCGGCTTTGATTGCGTAAAAGGTGAAATGCGGCCTGTTTTATTTTTGTGCCTATTTGCATCATAGGAAAGTATACCGCTACGGATAATTACAATAATAACTACAAATAATACCTTTTTGAGTAAACTTATTTTATATTACGTTAGACGAAAAAGAGACTTAAATTATTATGAAAATTTAAAATTAATTCCATAGAAATCGGAATTTAGATTTTTACTTTCTTCTATCTTCAATAGAAGAAAGTATTGTAATCGAAATTTTTTTCGACTTCCGGTTTTCGACGGATTTGCGTGTTTTAGGGGTCAGAGATTCCAAAAAACATGTTTATAGAAAATGTCTGTCTGTCTGTGTGTCCGTCTGTCCGTCCGTCCGTCTGTCCGTCTGTCCGTCCGTCCGTCTGTCCGTCTGTCTGTCGCCATTGTACCATCAAAAAGTGTATGAAGTTATGTATAGAATTAAACCAAAATTTTATTATAAGTTTTTGGCTATGGCAAGCAGGTCCTCCCGGAATTTGGAAAAAATTCGCCGGTAGGGGGCGCTGATATAACAATTTTTGTGCGATTTTGAATATTGTACCATCCAAAAGTGTATGGAGTTATGCATCGAATTGAACCAAATTTTTAGTTTACGTTTTTGGATATGACAAGCAGGTCCTTCCTGAATTTGGAAAAAATTCGCCGGTAGGGGGCGCTGTAAATGCGTTTTTTGTGCGATTTTGAATATTGTACCATCGAAAAGTGTATGAAGTTATGCATAGAATTGAACCAAATTTTTAGTTTAAGTTTTTGGCTATGGCAAGCAGGTCCTCCTTGAATTTGGAAAACATTCGCCGGTAGGGGGCGCTGTAATAGCGATTTTTGTGCGATTTTGAATATTGTACCATCCAAAAGTGTATGAAGTTATGCATAGAATTAAACCAAATTTTTATTTTAAGTTTTTGGCTATGGCAAGCAGGTCCTCCCTGAATTTGGAAAAAATTCGCCGTTAGCGGGCGCTGTAATAGCGATTTTTGTGCGATTTTGAATATTGCACCATCGAAAAGTGAATAAGTTATGCATAGAATTGAACCAAAAAAATTTTTTAAGTTCTTGGCTATGGCAAGGAGGTCCTCCCTTAATTTGTAAAAAAATCGCTCGTAGAGGGCGCTGTAATAGCGATTTTTGTACTATTTTTGTGCCATTTTGAATATTGTACCGACGAAAAGTGTATGAAGTTATGCATAGAATTGAACCAAATTTTATGTGTTTATTTCTGGTCATGTCACGAAGGTCCTCCCTGAATTTGGAAAAATTCTGCCGGAAGGGTGCACTATAATTGCGATGTCCGTACCATTTTCATTATTGTACCATCGAAAAGTGTATGAAGTTATCCATATAATTGAACCAAATTTTTTGTGCATGTTTCTGGCTATGGCAAACAAGTCCTTCCTGAACTTGAAAAAATTCCGAAAGAAGGGGGCGCTATAATTCCGATCTCTGTGCCATTTTCATTATTGTACCATCGAACAGCGTATAAAATTATGCATACAATTGAACCAAAATGTTTGTGCTTGTTTTTGGCTTTGGCCAACAGGTTCTCCTTGAATTTGGAAATATTGCGCGGTAAAGGGGCTCCGTGCTAGCGATTTTTGTATACTTTTCTTGATTTTTCGTAGTTCTATTGTGCATCGGCGGCTCATGCAGCGGCGGGAACTCGCTTCCTGCTATGCCGGCTATTCGCAAACAGCTGATAACGACAGAATAAGGAAAGGTTAATAATTTTAACAAATATCATGATATAGATTAACTCGTTTTTAGTCCGTTTAATTGAGAAGAAATTTAAGATGAAAATCAAAGTTGGTATAGTATTGAACTAATAATATTGAAGTATTAACATGTGTAACTAGGTTTTGAAATATTAAGATGTATAAGATAGAAGAAAGTTTTGGGATTGGCACATCCAACTAGTTTTTAATGATTTCTGAACATTTCATTTTATTCTTTCATTTTTTTAGAAACCATTCTTATTGCCTATTTACATTTTAATAATAACCACCATATAAAATAGAACTTCTATACTTCTATATAATACTTCTATAGCAAATGTAATCTTAACCACTAAAATCCCAATTTTAGAACGTTTTTTTACTTCTGCACCCCCATGGAGGTAGTGGCACCGTAATTAAATATGATGTATGTTGGATCAGGGACTGTCACCATAAATTTACCAGTATTACTTTTTAAATCAGTTTGGAAGCTCAAGAGATTATTTCTTAAAATTAACAAACGTTACTTGTTTATAATACTACTGATGTGGATGATTTAAAAAAAGGCTGAGATTTATGAAAACCGATGCTTTCGTATTAACCCATATTGGACCGCTGCCCTATAAATAGGACAGCTAATAAAACATTTTTTTAAATAAAATTGGTAAGGATTTTCTGGATGCATTTTATTATGACGTCTTTAAAATGCTTAAAAGTATAACATATAAACAAAAAAAAAACAAGTAACCAATTAAAATTTAATTGAAAAAAGAATCTATTTAAAAAATCCTTTAAAAATCGTGATCTTATAATCTAGAATTTTTCCATTATTATTATCTTTTTATTGGAGAAGTCATAGAGTATTTTTGTACAGCATAATCAGTATTTTTAAAGTAAAATAAAACATTTGCTCGTAAAATTAGTTTATGTATGCATTTTATAGGTCCTTACTATGTGTCCTACTAATATGTCCTGTTTTTAGGACAGCTAGTTACTTAAAAATTAAAAAAAAAAATCAAAATTTTCCTAGTATCAACTTAATTACACCATATTAATAATACAATCGAAGTTTTAAAAATTTTCAAAAAAATTTAATCGGTGTGGTCCAATATGGGTGAACTGCACGCTAGGGATTATTATTATCTGCAAAAATCGTCAAAAGTTTTGCTACTCACGAGACTATTTTTAATTCTGATTACTTCATTTCTTAAGCACTTAGTTAATATGTGTATTAGAGGAAGATCGGTTGTTTTTGAATGCCATTTACATTTACATTTGTAAGTTAACAAGAAAATGAGATACATTAAAGTTAGTAAAGAACAAACCTTTACTATTTCTTAATACATTCTTACTGCGCTTAAAGTTGAAAAAAAAAACACATATGACTATTTAGCTTTTTAAAAAAAGTTATACTTTCTGTGTAATGGCATCGAGTTGGGGAACATGGAATAGGGTTATAAGGAATACTAAAATTGCAAGAAAAGTCACGATTAAAAAAAACAAGCGAAATTATTTAATGAGTAAACCGTAGTACATCATAAATAAATCATCAGATTTTTTCAAAAATTGTTTTAATTTTTGAAACAATTGTCTAGTTCATGTCCCATATTACGCGACAAACCATCTTGAAAAACATAACCTTTTTATTTGTCAAAAATATTAGGATAGAGAAAAATAGACTACACAACAATAAATACAACTCTTCAACTTTATACTGAGTTTGGTTAACATCACTGACAATGATATTTTATAATTAAGCCCTTAATTATCGCTCACGTGATATTCACGGACTGTGTCTTTTATTCAGATTGTTTGATCCCCACCAGTTATTTAAAGTACTGTAATTGGCTTTATTATGGTATTTCTTTACCTCACATAAAATAAGATGAATATTTTTTATTCAAAAAATGTTGCCAATAAGCAATTTGAATTTTAAAACCGTAATTTAATGTGACCGTTAAGGGGTTCATACGAATTTTACAAAATATACTTGTAAAAAACTGCAAACATTGAGAATAAGCTTTTATTTCACCGCGTCGCCCCAACATGAAGTATCGAAACAGATATAAGCACAGTGTCTCATGGGAGTACTAAGAAATCGTATGGCAGATTTACGATTTGATGCAACACCGTATGCACTAGACATTGAAGTATTCGTTATTGTGCGACCATTCCATAATTCCTGAATTTACTCTTTCTATGTTACTTTATTTATTTAATAACGAAGCTTTTATCTCGTTATTGTGATACAGTTTACGAACAAAATGCATTTAAAAGTATATTTATTCCCCCTTTCAACATTGCAAAAATTTGTCGATAGTTGCCATGGTTGATCTGACGTCAAAATTAACAAACCTCATGTTTTTGCTTTATAATATAGATTTCATGTTACTGTTTTTAGCAATTCAATTTATTACGGCTTTATTAATACATTACATTCAGATTTATACCTCGCATCAATCAATCATGTGATCACAATACCAGATGATCAAATGAAGAATTTTTATGAAAATTGTCTGTATATGACACTTTTTTTTTTCAAAAATGTATCAGAAACTAACTGTTAATGAGATATAGTAATGTGATTATATATATAATAACACAAAGTGTATAACGCTTCCGGAGTGGAACTCATCCGGATTCTACTTCGCTTTATCGTATTCCATTTGGCCATTTTTATTGAAAATTATTTATTCGAATTAAACTTCATAAAAGTTACATTTTTAGAAAGATTATTCACAATAAATTAACATTTAAGAGATGGCATACATTTAATTATGTACATATTCTGAGATATTCAGTTGAAATTAGTTTGGCCCTCTCCCTCCATAAGTAAACATTCATTTGTATCGCATTCATTGTGAACTTTGAGCTTTGTTGGCGCCATCTTTGGTAGTTAAAATAAAAAATATGTTTCTCTTGAAATTCTTTGAACTCTGAAGACACTGGGGGGAAAAAGTATAGTATTTCCTATAAAATATATTTAGACTATCAGGGATACTTAATGCCTTAAGTAGAATTCTAGAATTTAAAAGAATGCCTATAGTAGATTACTTAAGTAGAATATATATATATATATATATATATATATATATAAATTTTATATAGGGTAACTCCGGGAGAGTCGCCGCATACGGGATAGATGCCGCACCGCTTGTATTTCGTGCAATTATCGATAGATAGTCGTCAAACGCACAGTATAGGTGCGCAATGAGATTACTTTATCCAGTATATAGCGTGAATCCCATTTCGATGTTTACTTGTAGAATTACAATCCTTAATTTGACGTAAGTGCATGATTTCACTGTCCAAACTTTTAAACACGTTATGTTTAAATGCTTTTCATACACTAATTACTAAATGCATGCATGATTTCGAAGTTGAAAGTAAGTGAAGCCTTTGTATAGAGTACTGTGTGTATGGTTACGACATTCCATTCAGCGATGGCAGGTAACTGTGATGGCCGACCGCTGCACCATGTAAAATGGTATACATGCCGCAGTTTTTTTTTTTGTACGGGATGATTAAGTGTTATTAACTTTTCCTTTTCTTTTTGCACAGATTAACCATGTTAGGCATGTTATCAAGTGTACTAAAACCAAAGGAGAAAAGGGGGGAAATAAAAAGTAAAAAGGGCAAGAAAGATGCAAGTCACGATAGTAAAAATGAAAAATTAGATTACGCGTAACGCAGACGTTCTTTGCAAACAATCCAAAAAGAGGACGTATAATTACCTTCGTTGTATCATGTGTTTAAATGTAGTTACATAAAGACTGTACTTTTTCGACACCTTTTCTGTAGATTGTAGTCGAAAAAACAGGTCTCTTAGCACATTCGGGACCATAGGTGCATATAAGCACCTTCATAAAGATCTTACAAAATTTGTTTCTTGCACACCAGTAAAAAAGAAAAGTAATATTTGCTTTGTTTAATAGAGCATTTTCATGATTATTTAAGAAAAAAGGTAACTTCTTTTAAAAAAGTGGTACCAACCAAATAAAATTTTTGTAAAATCCACCGGTAGCGAAAGGGTTAACAAATAAATTATGTAAACACAATTTTACTTTTTTTCTTTTCCCTTTCTAATACATTGATGTTACATTGTTGCTGAAATAATAATTAAAATTTAATGTAAAAAAAGTAAGTCGATAATTTTAATAGTGAATGTAGGCAACAATTATTGATTTGGATCTACTAATACGTTTCATTGTAGTCATTTAGTTTCATTTTGTTATTATATCGTTAATTATAGTCCAGATATGAATATTTTTTTAAATATTTTTATTTATAATTTCATTCTGTTCTTATTATATGCGCGGCATAACTACCGCACAAGTGCAGCGTCTCAGCTTGAATGTACGGGTGACGCGACACAGTATAATGTTTTAGAAAAAAATTGTTAAAAAATATTAGTAATTTGTTTTGATTTTTTTTGTCGCAGTACGCGCGTTGTATATTTAACATTAAATAGCACAGCATGATTTTTTTTTATTTTATGTCTACCATGGTACTTTATACACAAGTTTAAAAAAAAGTGCGGCATAAATCCCGGAATTACTCTATATATACTGCAAAATTTTATATATATATAAAAAATTTTGCATTTTTGTATTTTGTAGGGAAAATAAATTTGTAATTTAATAAAAGAATTTGAGAAAAAAATCTGTTAATGCAATGAATAGTTGCTGTTGCCGCTAGAAGCGCCATCTATGTGGTTTGCTTTGAAACTTGTGAGTTGGGTTCGAGACGCCGATCAGAGGAGTAGTGTAAATATCGGCTCTTGATCCATTTATTGTTTGTGAATTAAAATTTAATTAGTAATACAGTCCGCTAGTTTATTTATGGTGAGTCGTGAGCAGTGATTATTTGAGAAAGAGCGATCGGCGGGAACACCTTTTTTTGGTCCCCCTCACCGGAATAAAGAACAAGCGTTTAATTAGGTATTTAAAGTGTTTCGATTTTAGAGTCAACGAGATAAGTGTACCGTAACGAATTAAGTGTTTTCCTCTTATGAGAATTTGTGCATTTTAATACGTTATTATAATATTCTTTAATAGTGTGGTGTTAAAAATATATACTTTATTGCGAGGAGTTTATATCAAGCAGTTGTTTTGATTCAAGAACAAAAAGAATTATGTTCTTTCAGTGCACTGTTGCGCAATCATAGGTAATCATTTAACTCTGAGTATAAACGGAGTTATTTTGAAATGCTGATTATGAGAAGACAAATGAAATAAATAAAAGAAACTAAATATTTTTTCTGCCGTAACTCAGCAGTTTGGTAAAAGTGATTCATCTTTATTTTTGGAGGTATGTGAGATTTATTTATTTATTTATTGTGAACTATATTTATTAAAATGTTCAAAAGCGCGAAAAAAGAAGATTACCAAAGGGTAGCTTTTGAATTAGGGATTGATATTTCTGACACAAAATTAACTAATTATGATTTAATGAATTTAATAAAGGAAAGTGATAAATATAAAGCAGATTCTAAATTGGTCGAAGAAATGGCCAATAATATTATAGAGGAGAGAAAAAATGAGGAAGCGAAAGTATTAGAACTTGAAAAATTAAAAATTGAATGTACAAAATTAGAGCTTGAGTTGGCGAAGGCCCGTGCAGAAAACAAAAGTGAAAAATTAAATGATTTCGAGAAGGGAGAAAGCATAGAATCTTTAGACTCTCTCATTAAGAGCATAAGAACGCTTACAATCAAAATACTGTCTAGACCGGAAGGTTGGGGGTATTTTTTCTCGTCTTTAGAAAGGGCCTTCATTTCAAATTTAATGTTCCAGGTCCGATTGATTTGCTTTTAGGTCCAGAAAATTTCTATGAATTTTTAAGACCAGGTCAAATTTATCCGCAAACATTAAATTCTAAAATTGTGTTACAAAACAGTGTATTCGGGTATATTGTCAGTGGAAGCCTTCCGGCTAAGGGTGAAAGTAGTATACATTGTGGGTTAATTACAGATAATTTGGAATTAGAAAAAAAATTAAAGAGTTTTGGGAAATAGAAAACATAGAGAGAGAGTCTGAGATTTCTAAATCTAAGGAAGCAGAAATTTGTGAAGAACATTTTCTGAAAAATTATTCTAGAACTGAAAATGGACAATATATGGTGAAAATGCCGCTAAATGAAGATCCATCTTGTCTTGGCGAATCAAAACAAAAGGCAATGAATATTTTAAATTCATTATGGAAGCACTTAGTTAGAGAACCTAAAGTTAATGATCTTTATAAAGCATTTATGGAAGAATATCTAAGTATGGGTCACATGGAAGAAGTGATAGAATCTGAAGAGCCAGAAGTCACTTATTATATTCCACATCATTGCGTATTCCGTACAGAATCAAGTAGTACACCATTACGAGTCGTGTATAATGCCAGTTCCTTAACTTCTACAGGGAAATAATTAAACAGTTTGCAGTTTAACGAAGGAACAATCCAGGATGAGTTATTTTCTATAATGTTGCGATTTCGAAAGCATCAGTTTGTTTTTGTAGCTGATATTAAAAAAAATGTATCGTATGATATTAATACATCCGAGTCAACGTGATTTATTACGAATAGTATTTAAACCTGGGGTGAATGAGCCAGTAAAAGTGTACAGGTTATGTACTGTTACGTATGGCACAACTAGTGCTCCTTTTTTATCTACAAGAACCTTAATGCAATTATCCAGAGACGAAGGAAATGAATTTCCTTTAGCTGCGAATGTGTTGTTGCAGGATGTGTACATGGATGACATCCTAACAGGAGCAGATGATTTAGACACAGCGAAGGAGATTCAGCAACAACTGATATCCTTGTTAAATAGAGGAGGCATGGATCGCCATAAATGGGCAGTAAATAATTTTGCTCTTTTATGTAACACTTCAGAATCTGAATATTCTTTTTCTAACGAGACAAAAACTTTGGGAATATTGTGGAAACCTCAACCAGATTGTTTTGGGTTTAACTTAATTATCGAGCAAGGTGAATTATACACTAAACGACCAGTCTTATCACAAATTGCTAGAATATTTGACCCTTTGGGTTTGATAGGTCCAATAATTACAAGGGCCAAGGTGTTTCTGCAAAAATTATTGTTGCTGAAAATAGATTGGTGTGATTATCTCCCAGTGAAAGAAAATAAGAAGTGGAATGAATTTCTTACGTCCTTAAAATGTGTAAATCTGATCAGTATCCCTAGATGTATTCTTATTGATCAGTCTATTTGTGTAGAACTACATGGATTTTCTGAATGCATCTGAAATTGCTTATGGATTGCTTATTTATGTGAAATCTACTAATTTTTGTGGTGATTCTGCTGTTAAGCTACTCACTAGTAAGTCCAGAGTAGCTCCTCTAAAGCATGTCACTATTCCGCGTCTTGAACTTTCTGCTGCAGTCCTGCTATGTAAGCTAATGAAGAAGGTGTTAAGTGCCTTAAAACTAGAAGTTTCTAAAACATATTTTTGGACAGACAGCACCATTGTACTTGCATGGTTAAAAAAAGAATCCAATGATCTTAAGACATTCGTAGCAAACAGGATATCAATTATACAAAGTTTAACTTCGGTTGAACAGTGGCATTACGTACCTTCTAAGCAAAATCCTGCTGACCTTATTTCTAGAGGTATAGATCCCATCAAGATTCAACAGTGTGAATTGTGGTGGTTCGGTCCAGCATTCCTACGACAGCCTGAGGTGGTCGAGTGTCCCGATAGCAATCCTGCTGAAACCAATGAGCTGTTTTTTGCGTGAATTGAAATCACCATCAGTGACTCAAGTATGTGCCTTAGTTAACACTCTTGAACCTTTAGACATAATTAATAACTGTTCTTCGTTCATCAAACTACAAAGAGTAGTAGCATGGTGTAAACGATTCATATATAACTGTAGAAACCCTTTATATCCTACAGCTGGAACTTTATCTAGCAGTGAACTCTCTCAGTCCTTATTGTGCATTGTAAAGAACATTCAAAGGACTTCATTCGTGAAAGAAATCCAGTGTTTAGAAAGGGGTACTGCTATCCCTAACAATAGCAAACTGATAAACTTGTGTCCATTTTTAGACAGTGATGGCTGCATTCGTGTTTGTGGCAGACTGAAAAACAGTAACTTATCCGATCACCAAAAATTTCCTATGATTATTCCTGCAAAACATAATTTTACATTTTGTGTTATTAATTATTTTCATGTTTTATATTTTCATGCAAGTTCAGAAACCACAATGTCTCTTATAAGAACTAAATTTTGGATTTTAGCTGGCAGAAATGTAGTTAGAAAAATTATTTTTAATTGTATTATTTGTAAGAAAATTAATTCTAAAATTTCACAGCAACAGATGGCTGATTTGCCAGCAGCAAGAGTAACGGTATCCAGAGTATTTACGCGCACTGGATTAGACTACTGCGGTCCTTTTGAGGTAAAAAATTCCACAGGTAGGAGTAAACAGGTAAAAAAGTTTTTTATTTGTATTTTTGTATGTTTTACTACAAAGGCATTGCACTTTGAAATTGTCAGTGATTTAACAAGTGCAGCGTTTTTAGCAGCACTTAAACGCTTTATTGCGAGGCGAGGCAAACCTTCTGATATCTTTAGTGATAATGGTCGAAATTTTGTTGGTGCCAATAAAGAATTAAGAGCAATTCTCAGATCTTTATTTAAGGATAAAAGTGAGGAGGAAATTCAAAATTATTTAGCTAATGAAGGAATCAAGTGGCATTTTAATCCCCCTTCAACCCCTCACTTTGGAGGTTTATGGGAGGCAAGTGTTAAATCACTTAAATATCATTTAAAGCGTGTTGTAGGTAAAACTATTTTAAGTTATGAGGAACTCTTGACTCTCATTATTCAAATCGAAGCTGTTCTTAATTCTCGTCCCCTCTGCCCTCTTTCAAATGATCCAAATGATGGTGAAGCTTTGACACCTGCTCATTTTCTTATTGGCTCATCTTTAATGGCCTTACCTGAACCGAATTATACTGAAATCCCTATGAATAGGTTGAGCAGGTGGCAATTAGTCCAAAAATTGACACAACATCTTTGAAAAATATGGTCATCAGACTATCTAAATAAGCTCTTAAATAGGCCCAAATGGCATAAAGGAAGAGTAGAGATAAAAGAGGGAGCTTTAGTTTTAATAAAAAATTCTGATAATTATAGTCCTTTAAAATGGCATTTGGCAAGAATTGTTAAAATCCATCCAGGCCAAGATGGTATAATTAGAGTTGTAACATTAAAGGATAAGAATGGCACATATAAAATGCCACTAACAAAAATTGTTGTTTTGCCTCATGTGAATGACACCACATTAACTACTTGAATTCATACATTTTATTTTAATTAAACAAAAATTTTGTAGTGTAGTGTATTATTATGTTTTTTGTTTATATTTGTAAATTTAACATTTCATTTAGTGTATATGCTGAAAAAAATTTGTATTATTGAGATTGTAATTTAAATTGATATCATATTTATAGTATTGAATGTTTGAAACATTCAAGGCCCGGCGGTATGTTGCCGCTAGAAGCGCCATCTATGTGGTTTGTTTTGAAACTTGTGAGTTGGGTTCGAGACGCCGATCAGAGGAGTAGTGTAAATATCGGCTCTTGATCCATTTATTGTTTGTGAATTAAAATTTAATTAGTAATACAGTCCGCTAGTTTATTTATGGTGAGTTGTGAGCAGTGATTATTTGTGATTGAGTTATTGGCGGGAACAGTTGCAATTTACATATGTGATAGAGGATCATTTTTAATGATCAAAATTTATTATAGGTTTCTTTATGCATGTTTAAAAAAATGAGACTTTAATCTGAGTTAAACTTTTTAAAATTTAAGTTATATAATTATTATTTTGGCGTCAGCTATCGGACGGACTCTTATTTATTTATTTTTTTTTTAGTATTATTATTCCGATTTATAAGAAATTGAAGGTTATTGATTTTTTTAAAGCACTGAACGAAGACGACAGTTAATTGACAATATATTTTAAAATAGTATTATTAATTCTAATTTGCATGTTTTTTTGTGAAGTAGTTCTTTAAATTTTGCGAGTGAATTCTTTCTTGCAAATTGAGTTTCACTTATAAATGGGCTGTTTTTACAGCTATTTTACTCCCACCTGATGCTATTAGTCAGATAAGATAAAATTTATTACTTCATAATTCTTTTTATAATGCAATGCTATATCATTTTTTTGAAAATGCAAATACATCATTCTGACGGGCTACCTTCTAGTACTATAATAAAAACAACCCCTAAAAATGTTCTACCAAGGACAACAATGTGCTTATCTTATTATGAAGGTATAATATGATCTTTCAAACCTAAAACGATTAAAAAAATAAAATTGCATGAAGAGGCACAGATATATTAAAAGGCACATGTACCTTAAATACATATTGCTGGATTTATTAACTATGAACGTGTTTAATTATATATATATATATATATATATTGTAAAATTGATCGTCACTGTAGGACATCTTTGTTAAAGCTGGAGTGTGTAGCATCATTTGTTATTTTAGAAGAACACATAAAATTAAATAATTATAGTCTTTGAGAAAAAGTGTTTGCTGTGTATTTTAGTGATATTATACTACTTTTAAAATGATGAAATGCATATTCTTTATTGAAGTTCGCTACAACATAATTTCTAAAGAATATGGCGCGCACAGTAACATTTATCATTAATTTACAATGAAACACAAAAGTATCTCGTTAAATTATGATACATTTGACAAAATCCTTTGTAGTGCATTTATACTTTTTCAAACTTTATGAAATCATATGCATTACTGAGGGGGGATTAAAACACGCTTTCTGTAAAATATGGAGTCAAAGAATTTCTCATTTATTTAGAGGGCCATACACATGAATTGAGTAACATAATTGTCTACGGGGAAAATTTTTTGCCGCGTAATTAAATTATGTTATGTTATTTATGTAATATACAGACAATGCCCGTTTGATCACCTGGTTCTCTTATCAAATGATTGATTGATGCGATGTATAAATCTGAATGCAATGTATTAATAAAGCCGTATTAATATAAATTGTTAAAAAAGTAACATGAAATCTATGTATGTTAATTCAAAAATTATGAGACATATTATTATAGACAGATATATGGACAGATTATTTTTTCAGAGCAACAGTGGACATCTAGTAATAAACGAAAATGAGATTTATGACTTACTGCTATGAAAAACTGTGTCTGCGTCTAGTGGAAGAGTAGGAAGGTTTTATAAAACGCATGTCAGGCATAGTATTAAGGGGTCTCAGGAGTCTTGCTTTTTACCTGGAAATACAATTTAGCAACGTATTACATTTAATTTTTTTTTCTCATTCTCTATAAAATATAAATGCATAAAATTTTTAATATAGACAAACTAATATCGTTTTTATTTAAATTATTTTTTTATATATTATATATTGAAATTTTATTTTATTTTTGTTCTATTTAATTTTGAGAAAAAAATTAAAATTGTTTCTTAAATTTTATGCTTGCGCGCAACATTTTTCACAAACTAATAAAGCAATTTGCATGAAACTTGGCAAATATCTTCATTTTGAGGTAAAGAATAACTTATACTTCAAATTTAGTATTACAATTGCATTGATTATTTAAAATTGGCAATTTTTCAATAAAATAATGTTTTATTTTTCAAAATTTTATAATTTAAATTTAAATTTCAAATAAAATAAATAAATAAATTGCGTACAAATGAAGTATATGTTCAAGATACATTAGTTTTACATCATTATCAATATTTTGGGGACTCTTGGACGAATAGTTTTGCTACAGTCTTGCGCGCAGTGCAAAAAATTCAGAAAACAATTTAATTTTTTTAATCAAAATTAAACATAAAAAATAAAATAAAATTTCAATATAGAATATTAAAAAAAAATATTTTAAATAGAAGAGATATCAGGTTGTCTATATTAAAAATGTTATGCATTTGTTTTATAGAGACTGAGGGGGAGAAAATATGACATGTCGCTAAATTCACCGTCAGATAAAAATTAAGACTCCTGAGACCCCCTTTGTGTTTTAGAAATTGTTCCACTAGATTCAAACACAGTTATTCATAGCAGCAAGTCAGACATCAGATTTTTTATTATTACAAGATGTCCTACTGTAGCTCTGAGGCAACGTTACATTATTGAGACTTACTACTATATGCTTTCTATATGATATGGAGTGTATGAAATAGACATACATTACTTATGTTTAAAACTACATGCTTATTATATGATTTGGAGTTTATAGCATATATTGTTCATTTACAGGGACTCAGGGAAGGATTCAGTTACAGTATGGCCTGTTAGAGATACTGTGGCGTAGCTCCTAGCTGTCATATGCAAGTTTAAGCTTAATAAATGTTAGTATGTTACGAGATGTTTATAAATTCTATAGATTATGTACAAGACTGCACAAAAGAATTCGCAAGCATTGCCATTTATGGACAGAAATTATTTAAGATGTTTTCAGAACTTTATTATACATTTTTAAACTGAGATATATTTTAGCATACTAAAGGATGTTTGCGACATGCACATAAGGTATATGAGAAAAAATGGCTTGCAGACTATTTTAATCATGTTACAATTTTTCGAATATTAAGAAATTAACAGGCACTACAGTGGTGCTTTACAAGATGCTTACTGTATAAAATGGAGTACATAGCATGTATCGTTCATTTATAGGGACATACAAAATAATTCGTTTATTATACTGTCTATAAGCGATATTTCTGCGTTTCCGCATTCAGAGGTAGAATTCTATTTTAAGTTTAACTTGTTTTTTGTACGTTTAGCGCCGTGAATAAGTTCTACAGATTATATTGGGTGAGTGCAAAAGTTCTACCCGTTTTTTAGGGAAAACGTAAACACGGAGAACACAAAAAGTTAAGCACCTATGAATTCACGCAAACACCATAATTATGTATGACGTCTTGCCATCTGTTTGGCAGTAAGTGAATCCCACGCGGATTAAACTCTTCTGTTTTACAGTCAAAATACTGTTGCAACGTCGTTTTTGTAGTCTCCAAATCGTTGAAAGTTTGGCGAGCAAAGGCGTTGTGTAACGATCAAAAAAGTTGATGAATCACAGGTGCAAGGTCAGGGCTATATGCCTGGTGAGGTAAAACTTTCCAACCAAGGTCCAGTAATTTTTGCAAAGTCCTGAAATCAACATGAGGCCTGGTTTTACCGTGATGAAAGAGAACCTCTTTGAGATTGAAGCGTGCTGGCCGCTTAGACGTGAGTTATTGCTCATAGTCTGTCAATTGTTGGCAGTAGAGGTCTGCATTGATCGTTTGGTTTGGTGCGAGGACCTCCTACTTGGTTATTCCTTTTGATACCCACCATAAACTGAGCAAAACAGTTTTGGGTTGAAGTCCTGCTGTTTAGGTCGATGAAGTACCATATGCAACATCGGCACACGGTCCTTCGACCCTAAACATTACGGTACAGCATCATCCGTTACAATTTTGTTTAAAAATTGTTCCCTACTGTTCTAGGAAAGCAAAGAAACACAGGTGCTGATCCTCTCTTTTCGTTGCGTTACTGTAAGCTCGTGTGGTACCCCACCAGCTTGGCGATGAAGCGAAGCGCATGCATCAGTCTTTCGACTGTTGTTCTGTGTACTGAGAACGTTACCGCTAATTTTTCGACTGCTGTGTGCGGTGGAATTTGTTATGGATGTGTCCAGATCTTCGTCAGAAACCTCTGACGGGCGTCTTGAACTGGAATGTCTTTTACAGCTCCTGTCTCCGTCCCGAAATTTTCTAAACCATCGGCAGCGAGTGCTATCATCCTTGGCATCCTCCCCATACACTTGACAAATGCTGCGGCAAGCTGCGGCTGCTGTAACGCCTTTGTCATACTCGTACAGTAAACAATCTCTGAAGTGATCTTTCATGCTTGCCATGTTGTTTCCCGTTCGGCATGAGTTCTTCTGACAAACTTTGTTCCTATGCATACTCCACAACTCTACGCATTATAGGCCACTTTTCTGTCCTCGAAACGTCAGTTGTAATGACCGTATTCCACTGGACTAATATATATCTTCAAAACGGGTAGAGCTTTTGCACTCACCCAATACAAAAAGTTGCAGAAACAAAGTTGGAAGCATTACCATTTATAGGTACGACTTACGTAAAATGATTTTGAAATGTATTATTCATTTCTAAGCTAAAATATATTTTATCATATTAAAAGATGTTTGCAAAATAAAAATAATTTTTTAAAAGAACTGTGAAAAATAAAATGGATACATTTTCAACTATAAATACGGATTTTTCTAAGTTCATTTTAACTATGTTGTGTGTCTTGTAAAGGAATTAAATATTGTCATACTATGTAGTCCGTATAAACATGTATTGACGATATAGAGGGCTGCGCAAAATGACGCAAAAGCGATGTATGGTTCTATGGATCAGTCTATGGTTAGGCATTGTTGAAATTAAGTTTTCAACAGTGTTATGTATTTTCTAGCTGAATTACATTTGGATTACACACTACTTACTAACCAAATAAATTTAAATACATTACCGTCTGTGGGCGTACTTGCTGAAATTCTTTTTAGCTCTCAGGGTATCAAAGCCTGAGAGCTAATGTGCCTGCAGATTCTACACGTACGCACGTACGTAACACGATATCGCTTGACATAATTATGCGATTTGCTTAAAAATTTTTATAGGTTCATTCTTATTAGGCGCTTTCTTGATTTATTTTGGGGGGTTCATTGATTAAGCGTATGGGGAGGAAGATGGGATAACACCCCTTAATTTATATAAATGGGTTATTCATGCAGAGTTATGCGATTTGCTTCAAAATTCTTATACCGGTTTTTCTGATAAGGCGCTTCCCTGATTAGATTTGGAGATTCATTGGTTCAGTATAACGGTGGAAATGAAAAGATAATCCCTCCTTAATTTTGCTAAATGGTTCTTCCATGCAGAATTATCCAATTTGCTTCATATTTTAAACAGTTTTACTCTGAAAAGGCGCTTCCCTGAGTAGATTTGGAACTTCATTGGTTAAGTATGAAGGGGGGAAACGGCGGCTATCCCCCCTTAATTTATTTGTGGACGGACATTATTCTTTGAAAAAAGAGTATAATATGTAATTAGTGTGAATAGCCTGTGAACTCAGTAATATCAATTTAACTGGGCACTTTTCTTTTTTATTTAACTATGCTATGCATTTTCTACATTATCTCATGGCGTTAGTTCCTATATCTAACGTCTACAGTGTCACGAGGGGGATAAAGTGGAGACGAATCACCCTATCAAAAGATGATAAGTTTTGATGATAAGTGATCCAGATTCTTTGCATGATGCACGATTTTACTTTAATTTCACTTTATTTTCATTCCGGTCGTTTCACGCTGGAATTTTTACAAATGGCAAAGTTCCATCTCAGAAAACTCTGTTACTTTTTTTTTTTTAAGTATATATATATATATATATATATATATATATATATATATATATATATATATATATATACCGAGTGTCCTAAAAAGGACTGACTGATTTTAAAATTCAATAACTTGCAAACGGTGACAGATATTAAAAAAAATTCTTGCAGGAGGGTTATGCATAAGGTCAAAAGTTTTATTACAATGATTTTTCATTTTAGTTCGAATTACAAACAATAGATGGCGCTGTAAGCAGTAGTCGCTAAATACAGTCTCGATTTTTGGTCCTTTCTCTTGTTCCATGCAGAAAAAGGAGATGGAAATGTATTAAGCGGGATATGAAGTACCAAAAATCGAGCCTGAATTTAGCGTCTATCGATCGCAGCGCCATCTATTGTTTGTAATTCGAACTAAAATCGAAAATCACTGTAAAAAAAAAACTTTTGACCTTATGCATAACCCTCCTACAAGAATTTTTTAAATATCTGTCACCGTTTACAAGTTATTGAATTTTAAAATCAGTCAGTCCTTTTTAGGACACCCGGTATATACATATATACTTAAAAATTTTATATATATATATGTATATAATATATATATATATATATAAATATATATATTATATATTTATATATAATATATATGTATATATGTAGATATATATATATATATATATATATATATATATACCGGGTATCCAAAAAAGGATTGACTGATTTTAAAATTCAATAACTCGCAAACGGTGACAGATATTTAAAAAAATCTTGCAGGAGGGTTATGTATAATGCCAGTATTTTTCCTACCGTGATTCTTGAATTTAGTTCTAATTACAAACAATAGATATCGCTGCAAGCAATAGGCGCTAAATACAAGCTGGATCTTTTGGCCTTTCTCTTTTTCCATGACAAAAAAGGAAATTAAATTCTATTGAGTGGGTCCCGAAATACCAAAAATTGGGCCTGGATTTTGCGTATATTGCTTGCAGAGCATGTATTTTTTTGTATAATTAGAACTAAATTCGATAATCATAGCAAAAAATTTCCTGCATGAACTTTTTAAATATCTGTCACCGTTTGGAAGTTATTGAATTTTAAAATCGGTCAGTCCTTTTTAAGACACCCGGTATATACATAAAACACCATATTAATTATTTTGTCCTTATAGGGAATGTAAAATTTATAAATTTTACTACTTTTTAAAAGACTACAACTCGTTCAAAACTTAAATTGAAATCACTAATTAATTCTTATATGTGCGCAAAGTTCTTTCTTTTACTTTTGCATCTGCATTATTAATTAATATATCGTCGCTCAACAAAACGCAATGCATTTGGAGTATTGAGGAAAAGTACTTAAAGTTTAATTGGTTTCACTTCATACATAAACAGTGTATAACGATTTTTAATGTTCGCATCAAAATCGGAAACCAATTTACATTTCACTGTGAACCCGATTTGCATTTTTTGCTATTAATGGTTTTATAAACAATTGGGGTTTGTTTCGAAATAACACTCTTAGTTTTGCAATAAATTTTATTTATAATGAATGATTTTCAATGAAAAACAGAAGTGCATACTTAATAATAATGGGCTCTCAACAAATCGGCAATTAAAATAGCAGCGGTGTTGTTCAGAACAGTACTTATAGATAATGAAACCGTTTAACTAAAAAGGAAATCATACATTTTTATAAAGTTAAAATTTTTATACTTATATCAACAACACAATATTGTTATTTTCAACGATATTCACAACGCTGGGATACTGTTTAACTAAAAATTTTAATCAGAACTTATCAAGTAAAGATCTTTTGATATCTAGATTATAAAGGAGAAACGTGTCCAGTAACGTTGACGTCATTTTGCTGATGACAACGTTGGAGGATTCAATATAGTTTTTACTGAAATTTTTAAACTAACATCGCACATTTTAAAATTTTATATCGTGGAATGAAAAAAAAACGTACTTACAAATGCAATTTTCTGAAAACTATACTTCAATTTGTTTGTATGCTACATCGCAATTTACCCATTTTTTATGTTTTTAAAATAATTTTCAAGAGGGAATAATTTTTAATCTATCTCTTTCACGTGCAGACGATTGTGAAAGACTTGAGTTAATGTATCATAGTTCAGCATTTGTTTATGCTTGATATTCCATAATGAAATTAAAAACTTCATCAATGAAATAAAATAATAATATTATAGAAATTAAACATAATTTTAACAGGCGTGAAATCGAACAGCGTTCTTAAACATCTGAAATGATCAGAGTTTAAAAGGACTGTTGTAAGTAAAAAATCTTTGGAGATTTCTTCGGCTATTAGCTAATACGAAAATACCTCTTTCAATAAATTTAACGTTTTATTTGAAGGAAAAATAGATAATTTTCCAATAAAAATACTTTTTTGTTATGCTGTTGCTAAATCTATCTATCTATCTATCTATCTATCTATCTATTTATATATATATATGTATGTATGTGTATATTACTATAAAAATGGTACTAAAACTATATATATATATATATATATATATATATATATATATATTACTATAAAAAATGGTCTTCCGTTATATTCTGTAACCTAGAAGGTTCTAACCGAATCCTCCAGTTTGAAATAGTATGTATTCTAAATTCTTTATGCTATTAAATTAAATTTATTTTTCCATTCACAATGTGTATCATACTTTTGTTCTGTTTTACATTTCTTTATTCAAAGTAGTCTTGGAAGCATACCAATATATATAGTTATTTTTCCAATCTCGAATAATTTCATTTTATAATATTCTTTTCTTGATCATGAACTGATTTGGAAGGGCGCTTCGATGTATTCGCGCGCTTTTTGGTGACTGTTTAATTATTTTCTCGCATGTCATTTCGAGCTCCACTATTGGTTACAAGCCTTTCGCATTACGGTTTTTTGTATTCCTACGCTCTACTTTGCACTAGGTCAGAATGGAACCTTTTATCGTTTTTCTGGTCGCAAAATTCGCGGTGCCAATTTCAGTGGAATGTCAGTGCCGTCTGTAGTTTCTTAATATAAATTCTGATTTTTTGCTAGTTATGTGCTGGCATAAATTTACGTACTCTGATGTGTGATCATATAGAATATGTGCAGTTCTATAAGACTGACTGTTTATTGAGAAGAATTCTTCTATCAAATTATTGCTGTCATTTATTTCTTAAATAAAGAATCCTTGATTTACACTGCTCAAGAAAATTAGTGGATCAAGCAAAAAAGTGAAGGGTACAGTTCAAGACAGCCATGTATGTGCATAAAGTGGATAGTACACGTGTATCAATGCGCAATACAGAAAAAAGACGCTAAAAAATTGTAAGGAAGCTTTTATTCTTTCAAAAGATTAAAAGAACATGAAAACACAGGTTTAGAGCAATAATTTGCTTTCACGTAAATGATAAAAAAAGTATTGTTTAGAAATGATGCAAGATTTTTAATATGGCGTGTGGTCTCCTTGAACAGCTAAGACTGCTGCACATATGTTTTCCATGGATGCGAGGAGGTTATCGGTAAGATTTTGGGGGAATACTGTTCCACTGCTCAAGAATTGCAATCTCCAAGTCCCGGGCAGCCTCCAAGCCTCGGTCTCGCAGCAATGCTACGTCTGAATATGTCCCAAACGTACGCGATCGGATTTAGGTCAGGAGAGCATGCTGGACATCCCATATGATGTATTGTTTTAGCTCAAGCATGTTTTCCACAAGACGAACTGTATGAAGTCTGGTATTATCATGCATGGAAAAAAAGAATTCACTAATTGCTGTAATATAAAATATGACATGAGATTTCAGTATCACGTATCTATAACTTCGGACCGTCCAAGTGCAATTCCGAATGATATGCAAAGCCGTACGTCCACCTATACTGATTCCAGCCAATAGCATCAACCCACCTCGTCTGTAATGTGATCTTTCACGAACGAATGTGGGATTATTTTGAGTGCCTCTTGCTTTCCATATCACTACGCATCAGATGTTACATCCAGATTGAATCGGGACTCGTCTGTAAACAATATTCGAGTCCAACAACGTTGCTTCCAAACTCGATGTTCAGTCCCCCCCCCTTCTTTGGGGCGCACAGTGGCTTCAGATCAATGGAATACAGACCATGGGCTTACGTGCATAGAGACTACCCTGATGAAGCCTATTTCGGACTGTTTGGTTGGACACTAGGGTGTATCACGAAAAAAAAAAATTTGAATTTCATAATTTCAAGTTGATAAAAAGTTGTCTCTATGGTCATATATTTACCAAAAAAATTTTTTTGAATTTGAAAAATATTTAGGTCGGGCGGAATGAGCCTAAAGTTTAAAGTTTTTTTGTCAAAACGGCGATTTTAAACTTTTTTTTATAAAGAATGTATAAAGCAAAAATTAGTAATCAAGTGCAAAAATGAACAGTTTCAGAATCATTCTATCAATAAAAAATGTATTGCATTTGAAATTTAGCATTTAGGTCTCCCGGAATTGTAAATAAATCCTCATTTTTTTTTTGTCAAAATAGTCATATTTTAAAAATGTTTACAAATAATTTAAATTATTGCATTTATAGTATATATATAGCAGTACATTGTTTTAAAATAGCGAGAAAATCGTTATATATAATTGTGATACTACATTTAGGTTTCAAGGTCGTGTAACTGTAGCTTCCCTGTGACCTCGGAACACGTGCCACACAAACCCCTCATGTGAAGCACGTGATTTTTCTTCTCCCTCGCTCGCTCCCACTCATTACGCTCACGCTCTGCTCAGCATTTCTTTTACTTACAGTTTGCTTTTAGCGTCTTGTATGTGCGGTGCTTTCATTTATAGTTTTCGAAACTGCAGTTTATGAGCGGTTAGTGCGGTTTTGTTCTTTCAGCGATATGAGTAAAAAAACTCATTCTAAATCTACAAGGAAAACTACTGACTTACCAATAGTCGGTCAACCTCTAGATATAAGCGCTAGCAATGTATTACCTACTAAAATTGACGTGCTACGATATTTTGAATGGGTAAAAAATCAGCTGAAGTCTGAAGGATGTCATCAACCAGAGAAAAAGGTAATTGCAATACGAGCGGCCCGTCAGTTAGAACAAATTTGGAAAAAGGCTTCCATTCCTGTTTCATCTACAAACAACATTGTTTTTATGATTTAAAAAAAAAGAGAGATATAAAAATATAAGAAAATCATCAGGGTGTAACACAAAAAATGCCAAGAGCTTTAAAACTTCAGCTGAAAAGTTCAGGTCTGACATTGTAAATAGCCTTTTTGATATTTGTTCATGTAAATGTCATGATTTAGAGAAATGTTCATGTCCAGCTCCAAAAAAAGTTCCAAAATTAGAACAAGAGTTCTTGAAAGACCAAAGAAACCTTAGGGTTGTGAGTATCGGAGGTATTGATGCAGTAGAGAGTAAAAAACTTGAGAAACGTAGTGAAAGAAAGGAAAAGTTCTTAAAATGCAAGTTAAACAGCAGTCTCCAATCAACAAAGACCCCTGCTTTAAGAAAGGATACAGCTGTTAGTGACACTGACAGTGAGTCCATGCAACAGGATTCAAGTGATGAAAGTGTTTCAGCTATTAAAAGTATTTCAATCAAAAATAAAAAAGAAAGTTCTAGCGTTTCAATAAAACAAGGCCAAATTTGCCATCATTTTCAAGAGCATGTGATCGCAGAGTCATTTCCAATAGAGCAGGAGCTCAACTAGCAAGTGCTCTTTTGCAAGATTTAAATGTTGTGACACCAGAAAATCAGGCAGCGGTAATTGATAAATCGAAAGTTTTTCGTGAAAGAGTGAAGTACCGTCAAAATATTAGTTCAACTCGTACCTCTGAAATAATTGCTCTATATTTTGATGGTCGTAAAGGCGAAACTATAATCAAAGAATATGTACGTGGTAAATCTGTTCGTAAAACCATACAAGAACAGCACATATCTTTGGTTGAAGAACCAGGTTCAGCATATCTTGGTCATGTAACTGTAGACAAGGGTTCTGGAAAGGACATAGTATCATCAATACTGAAACACATGGAATATAATTACATTGATGACACAACTATTAAAGCTCTTGGATGTGATGGCACGGCAACAAATACTGGAGTCGCTAATGGTTCAATTGCATTGTTTGAAAGGACTTTAAAACGCCCAGTACAAGTAGCGATTTGTTTGCTTCATCTAAACGAATTACCTCTTAGGAAAGTTTTTGTTTCCCCCGATGGTCCAACTTCTGGACCAAGTTCTTTCAGTGGTTCTTTCAGTGGGTTCTTTCAGTAGGTAAAAGTTCAGGAAACTGCCAAGATTTACCAGTTGTTGAATATATAAAAATAGATAGTATTATTCCAGAGATTGATTGTAAAGATTTGAGCACCGATCAGAAATAGCTATGGGATATATGTCACGTGGTATTGACAGGTGAATGCGACCAAGAGTTGGCAAGTAGAAACCCTAGAAACGTCTCCCATGCAAGGTGGCTGACAATGGCAAACAGAATCTTACATTTATATATTGCATCAATTGATCCAACCCCGCAAATGAAGAAATTAGCTGAGTTTTATATGAAAGTTTATGCCCCCTCATGGCTTACTATAAAATGCCATCCTAGAATTATTTATGCATCACAACACTTTTTTAAAATTGTACAATGTATACAATACTTAGAAGATGAACTTAAGTCTATTGTTCAATCAACTCTACAGAGAAACGCCTTTACGTTACATCTAGAACATCTCCTTTTGGGAATGCTGTTTGACTCTCGCAAACGTATTAGATCTCTGGCAAGCAAAAGAATAGAAAAAGCTCGACAAACAGAATTAAAAGCAAAAAGAATTTTCAAACCACCACAAATTAATTTTGAGGCAGAAGACTACATTGATCTTATTGATTGACAATCTATCTCAGTCACAGAACCACCTCTACTAAATAACTTGAGCAAACAAGAGATTGAGTTGATTGTTGATTCAGGAACAAGTGATAGAAAGGAGTTTCAAATTCCTTCACACACCCAGGCAGTTGAAAGAATTGTAAAGGAGGTCACAGCAGCCTCTAAGCACGTTTGTGGCTTCAAAGAGCGAGATGTCTTCATTAGGTCAGGACTGCTGGACAGAAAATACCTTCCAAAATTTGAAACGAAGCGTCACTTCACGTCTGCAAAATCTGAATCTGCAACCACAGCAGTCCAAGAATAAACAAGTAAGACTTTTCTCTATAACGTTAACTCAAAGTTTATTTTTTGTTTACAATAGTAAAAAACTTAATTTAATATTTTTGTTTTATAACCATATTTTAATTTATTGCATTATAAATTGTCTCTGACAACCAGCCTAACCACAACTTTGGTTGCAGGTTTAAAAAGATGCTTAAAATTGTGGTGCTCTCCCTAAAACCATCAAGATAACTTATGAAGATAAATAGATAAGAAAATCGAGATTTATTTTGAATAACTCTTTTTAAATTCAATGTTTAACTACTGTATTTGTAACCTTTTCCATATAAATATTACAATTTCTAATGTTTTATGTTTTTTTTTTGTTTGTTTGTTACTCTAAAATTGTTTGTAATGTCATGAGCCCCGCCCGCCCTCCCCTCCCCGCCAAAAAAAAAAGACTAATAATCTTATTTAAAATTAAGATATATTTAATTTGCATGATTGCTTGAAGTTTATCGATGTAAAAAGTAGCTTGAAAAATTTTTAAAACATCAATAAAATGAAATGAAAATTTTGGATATTTAGTAAAATAATAAGATTTTTAAGTAGATTCCGGGAGACTTGTATAGTTAATAACAGATATCAAAAAATTTTTTAACATCAATTGCCTTTTTAAACTTTACATTTTTGTACTTGAAAAAGGAACACTTATTTTACATTGATATATAACAAAAATTAAAAAATATACATTATACACTAAAAAGTTTAAACTTTAGGATAATTCCGCCCGACCTAAATATTTTTCAATTTCAACATAATTTTTTTTGGTAAATATGTGACCATAGAGACAACTTTTTATCAACTTGAAATTTTAAAATTAAAAAAAAAATTTTCGTGATACACCCTATTGGACACCCTTCGTCCGTAGCCAAGAATACCTGTGTTTGCTGAGTAGCATTACCCGTTCCGTCTCGACGAGGTGTTAACAGGATATATCGGTTATCAGTTTCTGTGTTAGCACATTTTCGACCTTGCACTTGTCGATGACTACCATTCCATGTGTCTTCGAATCGATTCCACAGACTTTCATGGACACTTTTTGAGACTCCAACAGCGTCCACTACACTTCGTTGTGTTTCTCCATATTAAACTGTCCCGATAACACGCCAAGCCTTGGATGGTGGTAAATCATGTTATTGTGAAATTTTCAAGCCACCTGTTCGGACCTTGTGCGCATGCCGAACGAGCTCCGTAGCTTTGCGGTCATGTGACCCAGTTCAGTTGTGGCTTAGCTGCCATTGCGGCACGTTGTGTATTCGAGCGGGTCTTATCCCCAAGTATATAGTTGTTCTTTAGCTGCCATTTCGGCACATTGTGTATTCGAGCGGGTGTTATCCCCAAGTATAGTATGTTGTTCTTGAGCTGCCATTGTGGCACATTATGCTATAGCGGGTCTTATCCCCAATTATTCTGTTGCTTATAGCGGGAGTATTCCCCAAAAGATGTTTTATGAACGTCACTTGTTCTAACAGCGGGTTATTACCCCAAAGTCACCTCATCATCCTACATGTTTTTCAGTGTTTGTGATTGTTTGTAACATTTGTGTGCTGTGTGATATAAAAATGTGAAAAAGAAAACTATTTGTCTTCAATCTTAAAGTTACACACAGTATTCACATACATTGTTGTGGTCCGTCGATTTCGCAGCGAAATAGCTGCTATGGAAAAATTAAATAGAACAAAAGGTGCTCTAAAAGGCGCTATAACGAAATTAGAAAATTTCGTAAAAGATAATACAGACGAAATTAATTACTCGAGTACCGACTCGAAATAAAGATTCGAAAATTACCTGAACTTCAAGCAAAAGTATCGGAAATACGGGATAAATATTATGATATCCCTGATATTAAGGACTTACCAGAAATCGAAAACGAGTTAGATGAACTCGAAGATCGTCTCGAGAAACTTGAGGTAAGTCTCAACATATTTCTTAAAAATCTTAAAGTTTCTGAAATAAATGTGCATGCTGATAGTATTGAATCTATAAGTTCGAATAATATTAAAGTTAAGTTACCTGAAATCCCACTACCAACATTCGATGGTAAATATGAAGAGTGGTCAATCTTTAAAGTACAATTTACAAATTTAATTATAAATAATGCTCAGTTAAATGACGCTCAGAAGCTGTTTTATTTGCGAGCATCGCTAAAAAATGAAGCAAAACAACTAGAGAGCCCAGACGATTCCTTTCAGTCATTGTTTACAGCACTTACTGAAAGATTCGAAAATCAACGTTTGCTCATTGACACTCATTTATCGGCCATAATTAATTATGAAAAAATACATTACGAGTCTTCTAAAGAATTGAGATCCTTTATTGATTGTGTAAATAAAAATTTGAGGGCCTTAAAAGTATTACAATATGAACAAAACAATCTGTCTGATGCTATCCTTATCAATATTATATTGCAAAAGGTAGATAAGGAATCTCGAAAATTATTTGAATATTCGATTAAAAAATCAGAATACCCGCAATTTAATGAATTAATGTCATTTTTGGAAAACCGCAGTTCTACGTTAGAAAGCGTAAATAGATACTCTGCTTCAAAACCCTTAAACAAAAACATTCCTCTTTCGAACAAACAAAAAAATTTCATGCTAAATTTGAATGATAAATCGAATGGAAAAACTTGTATTCTGTGTAAATTGGCTTTTCATAATTTGAACAAATGTTCTCAGTTTCGAAAAATGAATGTTTCTGAACGATACGATTTTGTGAAGAAAAATAAGCTGTGTATTAATTGTTTGAATAATTCTCATTGCGTAAATTCTTGCATTTCAAAATATAACTGTAATACCTGTGGATTGCGACACAGCTCATGGCTTCATCGAGAAAAAGAAAATAAATCCAAAAATGAATTGGCTTCCCCCCAAATTTCCTCCCCTCTTGCAGGTGCGGTAAATAGAGAAATGAAAAACATTTCGGTAAATAATGACGATTCTTTAAAGACCTTGAATAATATAAGTAAAGAAAGAAAATCAATTTTATTGAGTACATGCTTTGTTTTTATAGAAGATAATTTCGGAAATAAACGAAGGTTTAGAGTCATTTTGGATAATGCTAGCAATGTCAATATTTTAACTAAGGATTGCGCTGACATGCTGAAATTTAAAAAAAGGATAATTAATGTACCCGTTACAGGATTAAACGGTTATACTTATAATGTAAAAAATAAAATTTCGAGTGTAATTACAAACGAAGATGGCTCTTTCAGGGAGAATATAGATTTCTTAATTGTTCCCAAAATCACGGATGTAATTCCATCAAAGCAATTAAATGTATCGGACATTAATTTACCGAATATTGTGGAATTGGCAGACCCCACATTTTTCAAACCGGGAAAAGTTCACGCATTGGTTGGCGCTGAATTATTTTATAGAATTTTAAAGCATAATTCAGTTAAGATAAATGATAAACTTTTTCTGCAAGACACTGTTTTTGGATGGATCCCAACTGGGGCGCTAGAGGAGAACACGCAAACAAACAATATTACTATGTGCAATTTCGTTAGAGATTTCGATGAAATAAATGATAATTTAAAACAATTTTGGGAGCTTGAGTCTATAGGCATAAAACATGATGATCCGAAAATATCGGAAACTGATCAAGCACAACAAATATTCGATAAAACTGTCAAATTTGTAGGCGATCGTTATGAAGTTCAGTTACCCTGGAAAAGAGACTGGAAGGATTTAAATGATAATTTTAATGTTGCGAAACAGCGTTTGGAAGGTCTAAAAAGAAAATTTTATCGAAACCCAGAGCTTTTTCGACAATATTCTGAAATAATCACGGAATATTTAAAGCAAGGAATTATAGAGCAGGTGCAAGAAAATGAACCTGTTTTAGACAGGGCAGTTTATTATTTGCCCCATCATGCGGTCTGTAAAGAAGATAAACTTACTACAAAGGTGCGAATCGTCTTCGATGCCAGCTCTCATGATAACAATGATTTGTCCCTTAATGATTGTTTATGGCCCGGCACCAACTTAAATCCACTTCTATTTGATATTTTAATCCACTTCAGATTATACGAAATTGCCTTTTCTTCTGATATCGAGAAGGCGTTCCTTCAAATCTCACTAGCTGAAAAAGATCGGGATTCTGTCCGTTTTCTGTGGTATGATGATGGTTTAAAATCTTTCAAGGTCTTCAGATTCAAACGTGTTATTTTTGGAGTCAATGCCTCTCCATTCCTCCTATCTGCTACCATAAAGGAGCACATCAAGCGGTTTACGAACCTACACCCAAGAACTGTTCACCTACTCGATAAATATATTTATGTGGACGATTTTATATCTGGCGAAGATACGCTGCAAGAAGCTCTTGATGTTTCCCTGAATGCTAACAAAATAATGTCTGAAGCAGGAATGATTCTTCGAAAATGGATAACAAATGATGAAGCGTTACTGCAGTGCTGGCAAAAGGAAGGTTTAAATATTCAAGCAGAACATGCTGCAATAAGCCTAGGAAGCAATCTAAGCAAGGTATTAGGAATGTCCTGGAAAACAGAAGAAGATTGTCTGACATTCGAAGTCAAAAGTTTAATAGAATTCTTGTCATCGCAAAAAGGCTCAAAACGTCTACTATTGCAAGCAGTTGGTAAAATCTTCGATCCGTTAGGCATGCTGACGCCATTCACCATTAGAATAAAATGCCTGTTCCAAGAACTATGGCTAAAGAAGACAGCATGGGATGAACAGTTACCAACTAATGTGCACGAAAAATGGTTAAAGTGGCTCGAAGAACTTCCAAATTTAGCAGAATTAAAAATTCCGAGGAAAATTCTTGGTTGCTTGAATCAAGTAATAGCTGTAGAAATACACGCCTTTTCTGATGCTAGTAAAATAGCGTATGGATCTGCAATTTATCTGAGAATAAAAAGAGAGAGTGGTGTGGAAGTCAATCTCGTGACTTTAAAGAGTCGTGTTGCACCGATAAAGGAGATAACTCTGCCTCGGCTAGAACTTCTCGGAGCCTTACTAAGTGCAAGACTGACCAATAAAGTAAAACCCATCCTAGATCAAAAAATCACATCGAAGGTGTACTATTGGACAGATTCCAAAATAACCTTATTCTGGATCAAAGGATCATCAAAGCGATGGAAGCAGTTTGTGGCTAACCGTGTCATAGAGATTAATGCACTTTCAGATTCGAATTCTTGGTATCACTGCTCTAGCAAGGACAATCCTGCCGATCTCTTGACCAGAGGTGCGAGTGTTAATTCTCTTGTAGAGAATCCAACGTGGTTTAGGGGACCAAAATTCCTAGCAGCTGATGACTTAGTGACTGAGCAAGAAACTATTTCTGTGCCAGAAACAGATTACATTCCAGAGACTAAATCAAAATATAAAAATAACTGTAATGATTTCAATTCTAATATTTCTCTTTCTCTTTTCAGGAATCCTGAAGAAGTATATTTTTTTCTCAACATAAGTGGTAAATACTATAGTATTCTTCGCATACTGGCATATGTTTATAGGTTTTTTCACAATTGCAAATGCAAGTTAGCAGACCGGCGCAGAGGCAGCCTCACAACCCCAGAAATAAAAAATTCAGAAGTTTCTCTAATTAGATTAGTACAAAATGCAGAATTTCAGGAAGAGATTAAGGGTTTAAAACGGGAATCAAGGGTTCCCCCTTCCAGTAAAATTAAATGTTTATCCCCCTTTTTGGATCAAGATAATATCTTAAGAGTTGGCGGTAGGTTGGAAAATTCAGATTTAAACTTTGATAAGAAGCATCAAGTCATTTTGCCGAAAGGCCATAAGCTCACAAAACTCATATTTGAGCATTTTCACAGGAAGTATTTTCATATTGGTCCCCAAACTTTAATCCATTACGTACGAATGCGGTTTTGGCCCGTAAGTGGAAAAAATTTAGCGCGAAAAGTAGTGCATGATTGCGTTGTCTGTTTTAGGAACAACCCAGTTACTGCTAAACAAATCATGGGTGACCTCCCATCGGAAAGAGTAACTCCAAATTTTACGTTTAACCATACAGGAGCCGATTTTTGCGGCCCTTTTGAGATTAAATAAAAATCAAAGGAAAAGGGATTTTTCATAAGGTTTATATCGCGATTTTCGTTAGCTTAGTAACAAAATATTTCTTCAGAAATTTAATGATATCTAATGTATATACTTATTTCTCATTGTTTATGTATTTTAAGGTGCACCTAAGATTTACATGTTATTTTACATTCAACTTTTCTTAAGAACAATATAGAACTATTTTTAGAAAAGAGCTTAAATTTTGTAACAAAGAATTTAATTTTATTGTATTGTATAGTCCTTGTTATTGCAACTTATTATTATTGTATTTGTACTGTAATATTATTTTATGGTATTGGTATTTTATTTAGTTCTTGTATTTATAGTGTATTTTAATATTTTGAATGTGCTACGCACATTGCAACGCGGGGCGGCATGTTCGGACCTTGTGCGCATGCCGAACGAGCTCCGTAGCTTTGCGGTCATGTGACCCAGTTCAGTTGTGGCTTAGCTGCCATTGCGGCACGTTGTGTATTCGAGCGGGTCTTATCCCCAAGTATATAGTTGTTCTTTAGCTGCCATTTCGGCACATTGTGTATTCGAGCGGGTGTTATCCCCAAGTATAGTATGTTGTTCTTGAGCTGCCATTGTGGCACATTATGCTATAGCGGGTCTTATCCCCAATTATTCTGTTGCTTATAGCGGGAGTATTCCCCAAAAGATGTTTTATGAACGTCACTTGTTCTAACAGCGGGTTATTACCCCAAAGTCACCTCATCATTCTACATGTTTTTCAGTGTTTGTGATTGTTTGTAACATTTGTGTGCTGTGTGATATAAAAATGTGAAAAAGAAAACTATTTGTCTTCAATCTTAAAGTTACACACAGTATTCACATACACCACCTTTTCTCAAAACCCAAGTTGAGCAATTAAATTTTACAACTGAGGCAGTGAAACAGAAAATCCCGATCTGCAAAATCCCGATTTCTGCACTTATCTCCTTTTTCTAGTTTTTGAAGTCATAAACTTTAATTTACATGTGAAGTTTTCTTTATCTGCTTTCTACAACACTTTAAATTATGGATGTTTTTTTACGTTACTTATCGGTGTAAATATTTGCGTAATCTCCTTAAAACCACGTGCTTTCCTAATTGTTTTGAGCAGTGTATATGCTTATTTTCATAGGAGAAACTCTACTGTTTTTTGAACCAGTGCATTGCATATCCACCTGCTGCACTGGATTTTCTATTTTCAGTTATTTCATGCCCAGACTGACGTTATTATCTGGTTATCATAATTTACTTCACCTAACACATAGTACTTCATAGAAAATACCGATTTTCCGTAACCTATATATGTATATATTACAGAAAAAAAACGAGTAAAATATATTTGAAAACAAAGAATAAAATATTTTCTATATTAAAAAAAAATGTATAATATTGTAGTATAATTTTGGATACTATTTTGTATACATTACATAACTGAAAATATATCGTATCATTTTAAGGGACGTTTCCCTCTTTACGATTATTTACACTGTGAAACAAGCAAAAAATTAAATTTAAAAAAATAAAAAACCAGACTGTGTAAAAAGCGAACTAATTATTTATTTCTCATGAATGTGAAACTATTTTTTATATTACTTACCCATTTTTTTTCATTTACTTGTATTGATGACTTAAAAGTTGTGTTTAATTGTTAGTTCCTATCAATAAACAGTGTTTTGATGGATCTGTAGATGTCAGTGAAGGTTAGAGTTGCAATAAAGCTAGAGATCCTACCTACACAATTTCGAGGTTGTGTAATATTTAAATGGAGCTTCTGACTGTAAAATAGTCAATGAAACATCATCTTCATTTTGAAAGACCTACCCAATGATAGGCCACTCAATAGGGTGCGTAAATTTTTTTTCGTATTTTCCGCCATTTTGCAGTTTACGGTTACCATTCTGAATTTATAAAAACAAAACCTATACTATATCCATCAGACGATTAAGACGAATAGATAGAGACCTCATTCATTAAAATCCATCCAGCCGTTGGGATGTTTCGAGGGTATCAAGAAATCCACATACCCAGATACACATGAAACACATACCCTTCTTGGCAGTCGGGTAAAAAGACAAAACCAACCTAGTAAAATGTAATGTAACACGAAAAAAAAATATTAAGAACCTCTTCCGAATTATCCAGGATTCCGGAAAGCTTTCTGTATCTTTAGAAGCATTTATAAAAGCTAAATTTCTTTTCCTGCCACACATTTTCTGAAACTTTTGTTTTTTAATGTCGGAGTAAAGGTTTTTTTGGGACGCAATTCGAAATTAAACATTTTCAGCAACTTGGTTGAATTTACAGAATTTAGAGGTAAATAAATAATATAAATGTTAATGTTAATGTTCTTAATTTATCACATTTGCCTGTGAAGACTGTTGCAAAAGAAAATGTTTACTTGACAAAAAAAAAAAAGAAAAAAACGTATGGTCCGGTTTTTAAAACTTATTGATACATTATGAAAATTACCCCAAAAATTTCAGAAAATCCGTAGTAGCAAAAGAAATTTTATTTTGATAAATACTTCTTTAAACATTGGAAATATATTGTTTCTGCGGCTTCTAAAAAAGATGATTTTCAGAATCACGAGTAACGCGGGAAAAGTTTTTGAATACTTTCGTTTGTAATCGTGTTATAATTTTCCTGATTAAGATACATCAATTGTTTTCATTGCATACTAACCTGAGTAAAAAGTTAATTATGTTATTACTCATTAGCAAACATTTTTATCAGAAAATGGTTTTCACCATCAGAATGTAGACATCCAATGAAAACTGGCTCTTCTGGTGATTGCCTCATTAATCTTCAAGTTTTAAAAAATTGTAAAACATGAAATTTCAAATTTTTGAGAAACTTTGACATTTTTTTTTTTAAATATACTTAAAGTATAGGAAGATAACTTTTAAAAACATCAACTTCAGCATCGGACGCCTGCTTTTTTACGGTCAAAATCATCTTAACACATTATAGCTGATAATGAGCAATCCCTTAAATATAATTTACCATAGTTTCGGTGGAGGCGGTATAGTAATCTCCCAACATTGTAGCAGTTTCTTCTCTTTTTGTTCGTTTTTTTTTCTTTTTTTTACGTAAAAAATAAAAATATAGGCGAAAAGCCATTTTTTCCTAACTAAAGTATTCCCCTTATTTAATCAAAAATATGCAGTCGTTAAAATAAGCTAAGATAAAAATTAAAAATTCGTGGTATTTAAGAACATTGATTAACGGTGCAAGCAAACTCCTCTTGCACCGCGGTGCACATCATAAACTGATAATAGTAATTGAGTTATACCTACAAGAGGTAACAAAATAATGTTAATTTTACTATTAATGTTAATGTTCTTAATTTGTCACGTTTATCTGCGAATATTTTTTCTAATATTTTTTCTAATTATTAATTTTTATTGTTCTTTTGATAACGCACATTTTAGTGTATTTTTAAATGGCCAATTTTTAATTTAATGTTCCAATAAATGAAAAAAAACAAAACAAATGAACACTAAGTATTAATATGTTTTTTTTCGGGGCTTTTTCATTACCTGCCCGTTCATACTGCTCCAGTATTAAAAGTCTACCCTCGGAAACTAACGTTAAACCTATGGAACTGTTTTTTGTAAATTTCGGTTTCGCATTTCAAAATTTTTATTTATTTATTTATTTAATTTTATGATAAGTAGGTTAATGTCTAACAGTGTGTTCCTTATATTTCTAATTCGGGACCGAAATTGTTTTTGAAAGTATTTCTGACCTCAGAAACAAATCTGTAACCAAAAACGAAAAAGTAAAAAAAGAACAAGTGTGACAGAAAAAGTAATGAAATCACTTGAAAATACTGAAATGCAATCAATAAAATTGAAAGAGCGCTTCCATTGTTTAACATAAAGCAGTTTTACTCGCGATAGTAGCGCAGGTTCTTAACGAGTTAACTATAATCAAATCATGTTAACTATAATCAAATAATGTCGAGGATGTTATCAAATAATATCCTCGGTGTGAGGTGAAAATCTCTTTGGTATCCTTTAAAAATAAAGCTTGTTCGTATACGTTTATTTCGTTATTTTGAAAATGGAAATTTATTTTCCTTTTTTTTTTTTTTTTTTTTTTTTTTTCGCATAGGATATCTGAGGTTATTGTCAACATTGTGCTTTTTTTTCGATTCGGGATCGAAATTATTTCCGAAAAAGATTGTGACGTCAAAAATAAAACTGTAACATAAACGAAAAGTAAAAAAATCACCCGGTAAAAAAAGTAGTCACTTGAAAATACTCAAATTTGAACAACAAATTTGAAAGAAAGCTACCATTGTTTAACATTAGTTTTCCAGTGTGCCGCCGTTATTTTCGCTGGCTCTTAAAGAGCAAATTAGAAACTCGAATAACATTCTGCGTATGAGGTAAAAGTCTCTTGGTTATCCTTTATAAATGCAGCTTGTTCGTATAAGTTTAATTCCTTATTTTGAAAATTGTTTTATCTTTTTCTTTTCTATCTTTTTTTTCTGTTATTTTTGCATAGGATATCTGAAGTGATTGCAGCCTTTTTTTCCCAATCTAAGCCAAAATCATTTCTGAATGTGATTGTGATCTCAGAAATAAATCTGTAACCAAAATTTAAAAAGTAAAAAAAAAATACCCGCGTAAGACAGAAAAGGTAAAAAAAAAAAAAAAAAAAAAAAAAAAAAACTCTTGAAAATAATGAAATACGAACGATAAATTTCAAAGAACGCTTCGTAACATTACTTTGCCAGTAGACGGAAGCTGTAGGTACTTAAGACATTAACTATAAACTCAAATAAGATACACTGTATGAGGTGAAAGTGACCTGGTTGTTCTATAGAAATAAAGTTTGTTCGTATACCTTTATTTCCGCTGTTTGAAAATTTTGAATTTTGCACAAGTGCTGTTTTTGCTAAAGATTCTTCAAATATCAAAACATATTCAAAGTCTCTATAAATATACACAAAAATAATTAAAAACTTTATTAATTTCACACATAATATGTTTGATACCTTATAAATGTATTTATGGTATAATTTAACTAATAATAAAGCACGCATTTTTCAATAGTTCACGTATATTATATTTCCATTTAAACAATGTATTAGGCAACAATATGTTTTATTTTTATTGCTAAGTATAATATATTTTTGTAAACCTGGTTTCATAAAGTTGGTTAACATAAGCATTGATAAAGTTAAAACTCTGTTGATATCCCCTTAAGAATTACTACAATGTGAAAAACAGCACTATTTCGGATCTTTCAATGGTGGCCTTATATCATCTGTAAAAAGAACAAGCTTTTTTACATTTCATAGAGCAACCATTATATGCAATCTAAAACAGCGTTGTCCTGCTTATTGTATTATTTTTATGATAGAGATAAAAAAAAATTCAACTTTATTTTCAAATCGCCTGATGGATGGTTTTTGCATTACTAAAATTAATTATTTATATGATTTATTATATATATATATATAACAGCATCACTTTAAACGAGTCTGACTCGATTAATTATTTTGAATCCACTTATTCCATTTTTCACCTCTAAAATACATAATCTGCATTTGGAAAGTTCAATACAAGAACATATATATAAACATACATTAATGTATTCCTTAAATAAATATATAATCATTAAACGCTCCTTGAAACCTTAAATCCATTATACTTTAATAAACAACAATTTTTGCAGAAGTGATTTAAAAGAAGTAACTGAAAATAATATTAAGAATTCGGAGTACACAGTAAAATATTTTAGAAAGCAATTAAATTAAAATGATATTCAGATTTATTAAAAATAAGGAAAATTAAAAAACTACTAAGACATTTAACAGTATTACAATCACTATTTTAAACGTTGAAACATACTTGAATTATAAAAATAAAATAAAAAAATAGAATGTTTAAATAAAAAATAGTATGATGCAAAAAAAAAATATGCACAAAGAATTCATTCATAGTAAAATAACTATAAAATTAAATTAAATGCTTCGAAGAAAATTTGAACTGAAAAATCTTTGAATGCCTTCCTTTGAAAACAAGAAAAAGTGAGTGGGTTCAGTTTATTAAATTATTTTGCTTCTGTTGAATTCATTTATTTCAATGACGGAGTTTTGGTGTTTGCTTTGCTTTTAAATTGCAAAACATTATCCAATTTCTGTTCTATTTTGATCTCAATGACTCATTATGTGATATTCTTTATATTTTTAATGAACTATTGGGATTTCTTTTCTTCTGAACGATTACTTTGCGGTTGAAATTTAAAGCAATAATACTTAAAGATAATTGTAAATGATTAATAGATAAATGACATTTTTTAGCATTTGTGTCAGTCGATTCTTTATATTTTTAAAACATACCGAAAAAGATTTTGCTTCCTTTAATGATGTGAAAGAAATGAAGGGAAAATATCGTAAAATTATTAATTCAAAATTGTCAAAATTTTGACAATTATAGTATCTAAATATACACGTTGCCAGCACTGTCACAAAAACTCGTCAATATACACTAAATTATTCTTCATTTTTTAACGTATAATTTTCTTACTCCTAGAAAACACATTTTATCCCTAAACGCTTTCGAAAATTCGGAAAAAGAGGGAGAAATTCCGTTCATTTCTATAACGCATGCGCTCTATTAATACTAAAATTTCAATTTATTTAAAAAGGAGAAACCGAAAACTATATAAATTAAGATTTATAATTTAATTAAAATAGAGAAAATATTTTCGAATTTAAAATTAAATTCAAATTACTTTTCTCCTTCGTTCAAAAGTAGGGTAGACCGGGGCTAGTTGGCCATTGGTGCATGTTGGCCCAGTCGTGATATTTTTTTAACTTTCCATTATATGGCATTGGCAGTTCAGCCAATATGCGTTGCTTCAATTTCCACTTCCAACATCAGCACCATTGAAGTCGAAGCGTCCATTAAAGAATCAGCAGGAATTTTCAAAATTTTGCAAAGATGAGTAAACTTCCTCTGTAATACATAATCGTTTTTTATTTCTTTGTAGATTACATTTTTGATTTCGATACATACTATTCAGAAAAATAATTGTCCATAGTTATTGTAGCGCATGTTTGTTTATTGGGATGCTTTCAGAATAACCCCATACAGTCATGAAAAATATATTGGCGGTATTGGGTTAGTTGGCCCATTTGGCAAGAGGCATGATCCCTCAGCGAGTCAACATGCTCCGTAAGAATATGGCTCTAAGGGATTGGAATTTTGATAGTTGTAATGAATTATTTAAATAAACATTTCTTTTGATTTTAATTAATTTATTATTAGTGACTAGTAAGGAATTATTTTATTAATTGAATATTAATTAAATATAATCTTTAAAACTAGTATGTTGTGGCCATCACAAAACGTTCTTCTATATAAATCACGTCAATTAAATCATTTAAATAGTACAGGAAATTACATTAATTTAGCACCAATTCATATCAAAGTGTATCTGAATTTGAAGTTTGATAAAAATTCGTGCCTTAGTTCTTGAGATAGAGCTATAGCGGAAATTCTGAAAAATGTAGCTTAGCAGCGCCACCAGTTGAGTGATTTACACCAATACATAAACAGGAATAATTGATATCCAAGTATACATGGATCTGAAGTTCGTTGAAAATCTAAGCATTAGTTCTTGAGATAGAACTATTGCGGAAATCACAAAAAAGCATTGCAGCGCCACCTATTGAGCGATTTACACCAAACTGTATAAAATGTCAATTCATGTCAAGGGCTAACTGATTCTAAAATTTCATGAAAATTCGTGCATTAGTTCTTGAGATACACCTATAGTGGAAATTCTGAAAAATATAGCATAGCAGCGCCACCTGTTGAGCGATTTACACCAAAATGTACAATATGTCAACTCATGTCAAGGATTAACTGATTCTGAAGTATGGTGAAAATTATTGCATTAGTTCTTGAGATACAGCTATAATGGAAATTCTGAAAAGTGCAGCATAGCAGCGCCACCTGTTGAGCGATTTGCACCAAAACACAAGCTGCACTAATTCATATCAAAGTATACTTGAATCTGAAGTTCCATGAAAATCCAAGCATTAGTTGTTGAGATAGAGCCATTGCCGCAATCGTAAAAAATGCAGTGTAGCAGCGCCACCTGTTGAGCGATTTACACCAAAATGTAGAAAACTTCAATTCATGTCAAGGGCTAACTGAATCTGAAGTTTGATGAAAATCCGTTCATTATTTATGGAGATAGAGCTATTGCGGAAATCGTGAAAAAGGCTGCATAGCAGCGCTACCTGTTGAGCGATGTACACCAAAAACTAATCAGCACCAATTTATATCAGGGGGTAACTGAATATAATTTTTTATTAAAATGTCAATACTTCAAAATTCACTATCTCAGTGCCAAATTAAATGGCAATCTGTGTTCATCATGAAAATTCTAAAAATATGAAATTCCGTGCATTAGTTCTCGAGGTATGACTGTCACTGAAATCGTGTAAATCCAGCAAAATGCAGCATAGCAACGCCACCTATTGGGTTATTTACACCAGAACCTAATTATCACCAACTTATGTCAACGTCTAACTGAATATGAAGTTTGAGGAAAATTCGTGCATTAGTTCTTGAGATAGAGGTATTCCGCAAATTATGACAAATGCAACATAGAAGCGCCACCTGTTGAGCGATTTGGAACAACACATACTCAGCAGCAGTATTAATCAAGTTATACTTAAATCTGAAGTTTGATGAAAATTCGTGCATTAGTTACTAACTAAATCCGAAGTTTGATGAAAATGTGTGCATTAGTTCTTGAGATAGAGCTACTGCGAAAATAGTGTAAATCCTGCAAAATGCAGCATAGCAGCGCCACCTGTTGGGCGATTTACACCAAAAACTAATCAGCACCAATTTATATCAGGGTCTAACTGAATATCATTTTTTATTAAATTCCGTGCATTAGTTCTTGAGATAGAGCGCCCACAAAATTTGTGTCACATACAGACAGACAGACGGACGGACAGACAGACAGACTCACAGACAGACATTTTGTAAAAACATGTTTTTCGGAATCTCTGACCCCTAAAACGTGTAAATCCGTCGAAAACTGGAATTCGAAATTTTTCACGAAACCAATACTTTCTTCTTGTAAAGATAGAAGAAAGTAAAAATGAAGTTATAATGTTGTTTACCTCCTCCCTACATAAAATATGTTGCTCTGTTGTACAGAAACACTTGTAACTTTCATAATTATAGATAAATCCCTGTTGGTTTGGCCTATAGGTGCGGGTAGATTTCAAAGTTAAGTTTTTATTTCACCAACAATTTATTGGATTTAGGGAAATGTGATTTTATTCTTATACGCCCCCCCCCCCCACACACACACACCACCACCGCCACCACCACTTTTTTTGTTTTTATTTCTTTTTTCTGAAATGGGTGGTCTTATTCAAAACTTGTCAATAATAAAATTTGAAGATAACATTAGGAAGATGTATAAGAGATTTAAACGGATTTGATATCTTGTGAATTGACGAAGTTAAAAATTTTCTTCTTCCTCAATCCACCATTTTTTTAATTATTTATTTCTGCTGTAATAGTTGGCCCTATCAAAAACATAACAGAATTTTATGTATGTTTGTCTTCATTGTAATTGTAATTATGAAAATGATATCGAGTTAAGCAATTAATTCTATTTATAGCTATAATTTGATTTTTTTTAAACTTTAGTCTTTTTTTCTCGAATTAGTAATTTTTCATTTTTATAATTTTATCATTAAGGGATATAATTCATCCAAAATTCATCAATGTCCTTTATTGAGAAACGCTGTATGGTATATTTTCTTTAGGCTATATTATGTTTTCATTCGCACGATATAAAAACTAAGATTTGTTAAATTTTTGAACTTTTCTTAAACTTTTACACTATCTAGAAACTAAAAATCTAAACCTGTGGCTGTACGATCCATGGAGGATTAGGGTCTATAGTGCCCAACTCTGTTTACTTGACCCTGGGTCCCGAGGTGCTATGCAGCATGTGTCCCGGCCGGGTGGTCAGTCCAACGCCAAACACTCAATGTTTAGTTCCCAAGCAATCTTGGTACTCAGTTTATCGACCCCGAAGGGATGAAAGGTTGAGTGAACCTTGGCCAGCCGGGAGCATAACTCTCGACCTGTAGCGTGGCAGACAGGCGTGCTGAGCCCTACGCTACAGGTCTTCTTCTACACTATCAGAACATTAAGACCAATGTCAGACTGGCGTCTTTTTTGCTGCTTTTTTGCTTAGGTATTATCCATTCACGCGTCTAAAAAGTGATGTGGAGTAACTTCCCCTGCAATCGGGGCAGGTTGACTCAAGCAACTTGATGCAAGTTTAGATTATAAATTAATACTTATAGTTAATATTTTCAAGTTCTACTATTGTGACTTCTTCCTGAAAATACTCTGATAGTGGTAACATAAAAAAAAACTTACAACGTTGAAATGCATTTTTTTTTATTATTGTTAGAAGAAAAAGCGGGCCAACTAGCACTGGTCTAGCCTACTCACAATTTATTTTTTTAAGTCGAATAAGGTAAAAAAGGTTTAAAAAGTAATTTAGTTGCTTATAAAACAATATATGCATTTAAAATATATTTTAAATGAATATATTTAATTCGAATATTAAATGGGGAAAAAATCGATGTAACTCAAGAAAATCCAGGTTTTACTTTTAGAAAGCTACATAAAAATATTTATAATTCGCATTTTTATCCTATTTTAATACTAAACTATTAAAACCCCATCCACAATCTCATTAAAAACGAAATCTCCCCGAAATTAACTTCAAAATTCAATCCTTTTTAAAGAAGATAATCAAACCAAGCCCATTTGAATCAAACATATTTATTTCAAACCATTTCATTCTGTCCAACTGTAACGCGGTCGTTCGCGTACACTTCTCATAACACCGAGATGGCAGGTTCGATTCTAACGTCGGAAAAAAAAATCCAGACTTTCTTTAATTGACGAATTTTTTATCCCCTGTAACGGAGAAAAAGTTAACGGATACTTGTCAATTAACGGGAAAATCTTGGCAGCAGTACTGCCAGTATAATTTCCGTGAATTGAAGAAAGTGTTTCTGAGAATGCATTCTTGTCGTTATTCAATTGCCAATTCCTATACCGATAGCTTTAGAAATCTCGTTTCAATTTTAAAAACCTGCAATTACTCCACTCTATTTTTCGAAAACTTTATGGAGTGCATTGCATTCAGATACCAGGTAATCCAAATGTTTCTGAAAAAATATATAACGTAACATTTACAATCTACTTTACGCCCCACCAGTGGCCGAGAGGTTCTGCTGTCGGAACTGGTAGACGGGAGGTGTTGGGTTCGAACCAAATAATGCCCGTCGGCCTAATCATTGGGAGTATTCGTGGTGTTCTTCGAACCGTGGATTTCTATGCGTAAATACGGGTTAGATTCCCTTAGAAGACCCCCTATGGAGAGCACTCCCCACCTTAGGGCCTATATCCCTAGTGTTGATAACTGACCGTCATAAACACAACCAACAATCTACTTTACTAGATCACTTCAATTATAGAGCTGGTCTTATGTAATGGGCTATTGTTGCTGTTGTAGTTTATGACGGCCAGTTATCAACACGAGGGATATGGGCCAAAAGGGTTGGGAGTGCCATCCGTGGGAGTCTTTCTAAGGGAACCTAACCCTTATTTACGCAAGGAAATTCAAGTTTCGAAGGTTTAACCACGGAAAACTCCGAACGTTTAGGTAGACGGGTGCGATTGGTTTCTAACCTAGCACCTCCCGTCTAAAAGCTTTGAGAGCAGAACCTCTCGGCGTCTGGTGGTACTTTGTGTAATCGGATTCACAGCTAATGCTGACATCAAATATGCGTAATCCTAGCAACAGTTAACTTAAAGTGTATTAAAAGTACAACACTTTTTTTTCTTTTTTACTTTCTTTTAACAACTTTTTGCATATTTTGCAAAATATATCAGTTGATTTTTAAAAACGTCGTTTATTTCTTTTGTCTTTTCCAACAAAATATTAGATAACTTTATATACGTTATTATTTAGTAAAATTGTTTTTCTTACAAAACGAAGTAAAAAAAATATATATATTACAGTGAATTAAAAAAATAAGATAAAAATATTATGCATCAAAATATTTTATAAAGCAATTAAATTAAAATAATATTTTGATTTATTGAAACTAAGCGAAAAAAAAAAACTACTAAGACATTTTTCAACAATGATTTCTTTTATTTTAAAAGCTGAACCATAATTGGATTATTAAAATTAAATTATAAAATAAATTAAATGTTTAAATAAAAAATAGTATTTTGCGAGAAAAGTAGTATATACAAAGAGTTGATTCATTATAAAATAAGTATAAAATTAAATTAAATACTTAGAATGAAAATTCAACTGGAAAATCTTTGAATGCCTTTCTCTGAAGGAAAAAATTAATCAGAGAGAGTTCAGTTTACCACATTATTTTCCTTTTGTTGCAGTCATTTATTTCATTGACGAAATTTTGATGTTTTCTTCGATTTTAAATTGGAAAACATTATACATTTCCTTTTCTATTTTAAACTGAATGAATCATTATGTGATATTCTTTATATTTTTAATGAACTATATTTGATTTTTCATTTTCTGCTGAATGATTATTACGCGTTTTAAATTTAAAGCAACAATACTGAAAGATAATTATAATTGATGATTGAATAAATGATATTTTTAAACATCCGTGTCTGTGAACAATCGATTGTTTATATTTTTAAAGTAAACTTCCACCGAGGAAGATTTTGCTTGCTTTCATGAAGTGAAAGGAAATTATTGAAAAATTAATAAATACATCTTTTTCGAAATTCTAAAAATATAGTACATAAATGTACATATTGCATATTCTCTGTCGTCATTCAACAGCTTATTCCTATACCGTTATCTTCAGAAGTTTCGTTCCAGTTTTATATATCTGGAGTTATTCCGCTCGGCTTTTCGATAACTTTATAGAATAATGTAAATAAAAACAGTAAAAATTGTTTTTATTCGGCTGTTTACATGTTTCGATTCTTCCGGAGTCATTTTCGAAAATAAAAATCTAAAACTGCATGGTCTATGAAACGCATCATTCCATTTTTCTCGCGTACTCTTTATATTATGTCCGTTATTTTTTATTTTACTTGGATTTTTATATTTATCTTTGTAACCATTGCGAAACTCGAGGCATAATTTACGTAAGCTAAATAATGATCTATCGTTACATATGCGTGTTACAATCTCTTTGATTCTCTTATACTAATCGATGGATAGTATAGATTGGAGGTGAAAATTATCTTTCTTTCATTGGAATTTATATGGATAGATTCTTCTTGATATAATCTTGCTAGGTTTTTCTATTGGGTCGTTTGGAAACTCGTTTCAATTTAGTAATACTAATTCGTACCAAAAAAATCAGTAATTTAATTATTAGACATTAATTCCGATATCTAATGTCTAATAATTAACGGGCAGAATTTTCCAGAAGAAATTGATTTTCCCAAACGCAAACGACTTTCCCAACGATCCAGTATTATATTTGATATCAGCCACATGCTCATTTTTTGTATAATTAGGATTACATCGAGTCATATCGATATAGTAAATTTTTGATAAAAAATTCAATAGGTAACGAAGCAGCATAATTTAACTTACCATAATTATGCCTCCAGTTACTCAATGTTTACGGAAATAAAAATAAACATCCAAGTAAAATAAAATAAAAAAATAACGTGCATAATATGTAAGAGAAAGTAAAAAATTGAATGATGGTGTTTCATAGACAGTGCAATTTTAGAATATTTTTATTTATTTGTTTTGAAAATGACGCGATTGGAATCGAAACATGCAAACAGTTGAATAAATCTATTTTTCCTATTTTTAAAGTTTTAATTTACACCTTTTAGGAATTAAATGTAGTATATTATAAAAACGTGTTAATCTTTTATATAGCATACATTGCATTCAGATACCTGGTAATCTACAAGTAGCTGAAAAATTATGTAACATAACATATGTAATTTATTTTACTACAGTACTTCAGTTATACACTGTAAAAAAAATTCCGCAACGTTCCTGGGAAAAAATGGGCAGCTGAGTTGCCCATTATTTCCAAGAAACATTTCTTGAAAATGACTGGAACTTTACTGTATATGTTAAAAACCTTCTACAGAGATGCCAGTAAGTTTCCTGCGAAATACCAGGAATATTTTTGTTGACAGCAAAACATTACTGACATTTCACAGCATGCGGGATCCACAGACGATTTTTACATTTCCAGTTGACAATTTTCGCTTTATTATCATTATTTGTTAGAATGAAAAAATATTTTGAAATTGACATCAAAATTATTATTTATAATTTACACGAAAAAATAAATTTTCAGTTAAAATTCAATAAAGTAAATATATATATGATATATTGTTTCTGAACTTTGCTTAAAATATAAAAATATATAAATGTAAATAATAATTAGAAAAAAATCTAGACATAAAATAGTTTGGATTTTCGTCAGTAATTATGTTAGTTTACAAGTTAGATAAAATACATATAAATTTTCATGAAAAAAAAAAAAAAAAAAAAAAAAAAAAAAACTAAACGTAATTGTAATTTTTTTCCGAAAAAAAAATTCAAATTTGCAGCAATTCAAGGTGTCAAATATATATCAAATTTAAATCAAATTGTAATAAAGTGTTAAAATATAAAATTAATTAAAAAAGGAAAAAAAAAAGTCAAGAGGTAGCATCGAACTCGGGCCGTACGGGTGGCGTGCGAGCTTTCTGCGTCCACACCACGAAACACACGTTAAGAGCTGCAAACTAATGGGTATTTGAAACGTATGCTAAACCTCGGCATCTATTTTCTGAAAATTTAAGTCCCATTTGAAGAAATCCTTTCACAAGAATAATTAGAGATAAGGACTCTAAAACATACTTTACATTAATCAAAATCGGTGAGAATAATGTTTGATGGTCCCCTGGTTAATGGAGATCTAAATAATAGGTGTATTTTTTTTTACACGGTCTGCTCGTTAAACCTTCCACAGACAAGTACGAGAGATAATCTCTTAGCGATGTCACAGAGGTATTGTATTTTCATCTGAATTGTCTTGACAATAGAGACGTAAAGGATTATGTCGTCTATTGATTTATTTGCATTCCATATTAATTTTTTTACATTCATTTAAGGAATTCGTTTTCGACACTCGCGCGCGAGCAACCGATTATAGCAAAAAAATAATAAATGGCAGCCGCAGCGTTTTGCTGTTTCCAACTTTTGTTCAGGAACGTTTCAAATAAGAAAACCAGAATTTCACAGGAAAGAGCTAAATTATTCTGAAAATCGGAGAAAAGGCGAAACGTTCCTGGATTTTACATGGAACGTTACCATTTTTTTTTACAGTGTGGAGCTGATAATACAATGTTAAAAATTTGCAGCATTCTACCCAGTTATTTGACCGTTTTTATCGAAAACGGTTACACAACCGTAATTTAACAGTATTCTGACCATATTATTGGCCATTTTATGGTCAGAATACAGTTAAATTATGATTATGAAACCGTTTTTTTCAAAAAACGGTCAAATGACTGGGTAGAATGCTGAAAATTTTTAACAGTGTATGTAATCAGATTCCCAGCTAATGCAGGCGTCAACCATGAATAATCTTAGCAACAATTAGCTTAAAGTAGGGTAATTCCGGGATTTATGCCGCACATTTTTTGAATTTGTGTATAAAGTTCCATGGTGGACATAAAATAAAAAAAATATCATGTTGCGCTATTTAATGTTAAATATACAACGCGTGTACTGCGACAAAAAAATTCAAAACAAATTATTAATATTTTTTAAATTTTTTTTGATAAAACATTACACTGCGGTGCGTCATCCGTACATTCAGGCTAAGACGCCGCACTTGTGCGGTAGTTATGCCGCACTTGTAATAAGAAAAGAATGAAATTTTAAATAAAAAAAAAATATTCATATCTGGACTATAATTAACGATGTAATAACAAAATGAAACTAAATGAGTACAATAAAACGTATTAGTAGATTCAAATACATAATTGTTGCCTACTTTCACTATTAAAATTTTCGACTTATTTTTTTACATTAAATTTTAATTGTTATTTCAGCAAAAACGAAACATCAATGTATTAGAAAAGGAAAAGAAAATAAGTAAAATTGTGTTTGCATAATTTATTTGTTAACCCTTTCGGGACATGTGGCTTTTACATAAATTTTATTCGGTTGGTACCAATTTTTTAAAAGAAGTTACCTTTACTTAAGTAATCATGAAAATGCTCTAATTAAACAAAACAAATATTACTTTTCTTTTTTACTGGTGCCAAAAACAAATTTTGTAAGCTCTTTATGAAGGTGCTTATATGCACCTATGGTCCCGAATGGGTTAAGAGACCTGATTTTTCGACTACAATCTACAGAAAAAGTGTCGATACAGTACAGTCTTTATGTAACTACATTTAAACACATGATGCAACGAAGCCAATTACACTTCTTCTTTTTTGGAGTAGTTTGCAAAGAACGCCTACGTTACGCGTAATCCAATTTTTCATTATTATCATCTTGACTTGCATCTTTCTTGCCCTTCTTACTTTTTATTTTCCCATTTTCTCCTTTGGTTTTAGTAAACTTGATAACATGCCTAACGTGGTTAGTCTGTGCAAAAAGAAAATGAAAAGTTAATAACACTTCATCATACCGTACAAAAGAAACAGCGGCACGTATACCGGAATAGCAGTGCGGCATGTATCTCATTTTGCATGGTGCAGACGTCGGCCATCACAGTTACCTGCCATCGCTAAGGGGAATGGCGTAACCATACACACAATACTCTATACAGACACTACACTTAGTTTTGACTTCAAAATCATGCATGCATTTAGTAATTAGTGTATAAAAAAACATTTAAACATAACGTGTTTAAAAGTTTGGACAATGAAATCATGCACTTACGTCAAATTAAGGATTGTACTTCTACAAGTAAACATCGAAATGAGATTCACGCTATACACTGGTTAAAATAATCTCATTGCGTAGCTGTACTGTGCGTTTGACAACCATCTATCGATAATTACAAGAAATACAAGGAGTGCGGCATCTATCCCGTATGCGGCGACACTCCCGGAGTTACCCTATATTAGAAGGAAAACTCTTTTCTCATTACAAAGGTACCATTTTAACAACTTTTTGCATATTTTGCAAACAATGTGGTTTGATTTTTTTTTTTATGTAGATTTTTCTTCTTTCTTTTTCAACAAAATTATTAGATAAATTTCTATATTTATTATTAATTTTTTATTAATTTTTTTATTAGTTGTAATATTTTTATGCTAAAAATATGAAAATATATAAAAAGATTCTCTTAAATTAAGTCACTTTTTGGAGAAACGTAGTTGTTGTATGGACGTAAGATGAACGTGAAAAATAAAACTAATTTAATTGGTATATAAGAGAAAATGTTTATCAGTTTATCTTCAAAGAATGGTTGTAAACAGTTTCAAGTAGTCAGTTATTGCCAAAAGTGAATAATTACGATTTTTGTTTGGCGAAAATACACAGGTATCATCTGAAAATTTAGCCTAAAATGTATGGTGGTAGGAGAATATATCGTAATAAATAGAATAAAGAACAATGGGGAATGTTTTTACCCCTGAGAAAGGCCTAATTGTGCAAATAGTCAACTAGACAGTTGGTTCTTAACTTTCACGTGAAAATTTTTGTCAAGAAAATAATAACACATTAATTTAATAAGGTAGGAGAAATTGTAATTAATGAGTTTGAACATTAAGCCAAAAATCCAGACCTTATAAAACAGCTTTTCGATGTCCAGGATAAATGCGGCAGAAAATTTGTCAGTTATTTTACGAGTAGTAATATGTTCAACCAAGCTATATACTTAATGAGGAGCGGAGAGCCCTCCCTGAACCGAAACTGAAGTGGGTTCATGATATTGTTTTCATGGCTATGTGCATTAAGATGCTGCACAGCAAACACGTCTGTTAATTTACTAAGCGAATTTAAGAGGGAGACTGGCAGATAGCTGGATGGTATGCCGGGGTTGACTTTTAAGAATCGGATCGGTAAGAACACTAAAACAGCAGAGTGAAAAACAGCTAAATTTGAAAACATTTTTACTTAAAAGGGGGATTTTTGAATAGGTGTAAGGTTAATTTTTGAGCATCTCATTAATGACAGCGCTGGTGGAAAGGGATTTGTTTATTTTTTAATTTATTAATTTCTTTGTATTTTACTTTTGAAAGTGTGAAATCAACATTATAGAAACATGATTTTTTTTTTTTTTTTTACCCTTGAAAGGGTTTTAAATGAAAACATTAGTGCCCGCTTAAATATTGTCCCTTATTTAACAAATGGTGGGCATTCAACGCAATAACTAGAATTTGTACACCATTTTTAGGGTTCCGTACTTAAAAGTAAAAACGGAACCATTATAAGATCACTCCTGTGTCTGTCCGTCTGTCTGTCTGACTGACTGTCTGTCTGTCTGACTGACTGTCTGTCTGTCATAGCCATTTTACTCGTAAACTATGGAACGTAGAAAGTTCAAATTCGGGGAAGTAATAAAGGCCACTGACCCACATATTTTCAGATTAATAAACATTCATAAATATATTTAGTAAAACAGTAGAGGGGTTAATTACGATACTCGAAAAAAAATATTTTCTTTGTATATCATGTGGGGGTTTGTATATCCTGTGAAAGTTTTTGTAACGCTGAACTCAAAAATACATTCCTTTTAATTTTAGGTATTATATTTTCAAGGATATTGTTGAAAACGTAGCGCAAAAATATGTCCCCCCCCCCCATCTAATTCCGAATCTACTGAAACTAAAATTATGAAAAAATTAGAGGTAGTAGACGTTAATATAAACCTTGCCGGAAAATTATAGCGATTACCCTAGGTCACATAGTTTTTGAATAATCAGCATTTTTCTGTTATACACCGATTTAGATTTACGGCCATTCAGAAACATTGTTCAGCATCGCTGAATATACCTATCGTTGCAGAAGAATAAAAGCATTGTTGATAATGATTTTCGAAAAAAAATCATCGGTAATTAGCCGAGATATTAACCCTTAAAGGTACGCTCAGTTTGGACATACACAAGGACAGGGCCGGCGTACTCAATGCCTAGTTAACAACTTTTAATGATATATATGTGTAATGTAATGTTCACTAACAGTATAAAAGCAATAAATGTCAAATTGTTAAAAACATACTAATTTAAGGGTCTCGGGACTCTAAAAAGTGGAAAAAAATGAAAAAAAGACCATTTTCAACATTTATGTCTTAAAAGGTATATGATTTTAAAACACAATTTTAATTGGGGTGAAAGCTATAAGTATGTTCTTTCGTTTCATGTATTTAGAAAATTGCAAGATACAGAATTAGTATTTATAGGGGGCTCGAAACTGTTAGACATTTGTCGAACAAAAAAATTGGCGTAACACTTTACGCGCAGAATTACAAAATAAATATTGCAACTAGAATGAAAATTTTGGTGCTTACTTATACTTCAGATTGTAATAATTTCCCTGAACTTAAATAAATGTGTATTTAAAGCATTTTTATATTTTTAATGCAATGTTGCCTTTAGCTAATACAAAATTTTGACAATTTCAACAGTAAAATCACATAAAAAATTTTTTTGAACAATAAAAAGGAAATTTTAAGTTCAGTTTATACAGACTAACATGAAATACTCATACTTTTCTCTAGCAATATATCTGAGCAATCTTTGAAAGTTTATAATGAATTAATTACTGGAATGTTATAATACAGTGTTGTGATGTCAAATCACATATATTTGGCGTATTTCCTATACAAACATTAATTATTAAATTTTAAGGTCAAATATTTTCGCAAGAATTAAAATGCCATCGATATCATCATTTCTCTGTAAAGTTGTTGTCTATGATCCGAAGTGAGCTGCAGTACACTTACTGTATCATGATAAACTGATTTATAATTCAATAATGCAGGTAAAATATTTCGTAAAATGCACAACTTCTATCAGTAAGAAATAAGATATATCCTGCTATTTTGGCCTAAAACCACTGTTAAAAAAAAAAAAAAAAAAAAAAAAAAAAAAAAAAAAAAAGCATTTGCTTTATATGAATTGGAGATTGATCATTTTTGATTTTGAAATAGTTTATGAGCGGATATGGGCAATTTTTACATTAAAATGTGCTCAATACACACAGTTGTTGGATTTTTTAAAATCATTCTATGCAGAAAAAGAGAATTGATTCTACATATATTCCACTCCCAGTTGATACATTTAATTTTAAATAAAAGGCATACGATATATCAAAAGTCATATGATCAAAAGTCCGCGTACAAATAATCAGGCTAGATGCTCAGTCTAAATATAGGACCAGTATACGTCGAAAACAGATTTCCATTCACAACTTAAACAATAATGTAAATATTAAAAAGCAGAAAAACCAACGTTTAAAATGCACAAATAATATATGAAAAGCAGCAAACAGCTGTTTTGAATCTACTAGCGAGATTCTTCTTCAGTGCAAAAGGAACAGCGTGCTAGAAAAAGCAAGGCTGAGCAAAATCATAGACAGAGACGCGCTGGCTTTTATACCCTATGCGGGTGGCGAAGGCGCCGAAACAACCAATGAGAGAGAAGCAGTGGAAACAACTGGGTGGACAAGTAGCGACATCTACCGGAGAAGTAGAGAAAAGAAACCAAAAAAGGGGAATTAAATTAACGCTTTCCAAATACTTGGAAAATCTGGAGTACTAGATAAGTCATTGACTAAAGAGTGAGAATTTTTAATGATATGGTAAGCTTCCCAAAAATCAAGATCAAGGTTAGAAGAACATTTTTGGATAATGATGGCTGAGGAAAAATCGAACCTATGTTGAGAAGACCAAGAATGTTGAGCAATAGAAGAACGTTTGAACTCCTGATTTTTGACAAGTAGCGACATCTACCGGAGAAGTAGAGAAAGGAAACCAAAAAAGGGGAATTAAATTAACGCTTTCCAAATACTTGGAAAACCTGGAGTACTAGATAAGTCATTGACTAAAGAGTGAGAATTTTTAATGATATGATAAGCCAGCGCGTCTCTGTCTATGATTTTGCTCAGCCTTGCTTTTTCTAGCAAGCTGTTCCTTTTGCACTGAAGAAGAATCTCGCTAGTAGATTCGAAACAGCTGTTTGCTGCTTTTCATATATTATTTGTGCATTTTAAACGTTGGTTTTTCTGCTTTTTAATATTGTTGCACAAAGGCTTTATTTGCTATTTTTAAATAATGTAAATATTGTAAGGAAAATACCAACAGATATGCGTAGCGAGGAATATAGGACATCATGGGATGAGCTGTACAGTGTAATTCATTTGGTCAGTAATACTGCATGCATTGTCAGCAACTTGGAAAGTTTAATGTCCAGCTTGGAGTATTTGGACACAGGTAGCATTGTCTGCCTGAATTTGTTAAATTTTATCAAATTGCAAGCGCAGTAAGGTATTTCCCACTTATACTATCTCAATTACTACTAAATATATAAATGAAACGCCGAGCTTAGTTACAACGAATTAAAAAATACACTACCCTAGTAGCGCAGTTTTGTTTTTAAACCGTTGACACAATGACAACGCATTTTTCTGAGAAAACGTTATTCACTGATGTAATAAATCTGTAAATTTGTCTCATTGATTTGATTATTTTTGTACCGTACATTTAGTTGTATTTTCAATGAAGTCACAAAAGCCTGAGAAAGGTTCTTGAAAGACCACAATAATATTGTTAGTTCTACTGTTTATCATAGCATTTTATTGACGTAAAAAAGTTTTTAAAAAGGCAGAAAATGCTTTAGCTTACTGTGTACTGCCGTAAATAATTTAAATGCGGTATTTGTGGTTTTTAATATTTGCAGTTTTATTTTCAAATCTTCAGACGTAAGAGATTTATTACTCTAAAACCAAATATAACTCGTTGACTGAACCATAGTTTTCACTGCAATACACGCATTCCTTAAAGGTATGTATATTTTTCAGATTTAAAATATTTTAATCTTTTACTTATGGTTAATAAGCGCAATATATATATATATATATATATATATATATTATATATATATATATATATATATATATATATATATATATATATATATATATATATATATATATATATATATATACATATATATATATATATATATATACAGGGTGATTCATAAAAGATGGGCAGAACTTTAAGGGGTTATAGTACACTTAAAGACAAATAAAATTAAATAGGAGACTAAGGGTCCCAGACGTATTCCCAAGGAGATAGGGGGCATTAAAGTTTAGGGTCCGAAATTTCAAATGATTATAAAACATGGAAAAATTGGTTGATTCGTTTGCGGTTTTTGCAAAAAATTTTCTTTATGCCTTGTTATGCCTTATTTTCTTGAAATAAAATTTTAAAGTTCAATTTCAAAAAATGCCGATAGGGGGCGCTTTAGACTTTGGAGTAACAAACAACTATTTTTTAACGTTATTTTTTGTATTTCTTTAAATGATTTCGAAAGCTTAGACTTAAACTTAAATTTTGATCTAAAAATCTGAGTCCTAACGAGTAGTTAAGTAGCGTAAACTGAAATTTGAAATTTGAAACCCTTCTCCCCCCAGAACAAAAATCAGTTATTCCCGATCTTTGTGTCGTAGATTAGGCTCTAACTACTGCCGCGTTTTGCTAAAATTATTCTTTATGTCAGTATTTTCTTGAAAATAAATTTTAAAGAAAATTTTCAAAAAATTCCGATAGAGGGCGCTTTAGACTTTGGAGTAACGAACAACTATTTTATACCGTTATTTTTTGTGTCTCATTAAATGCTTTCTAAAGCTTAGACTTAAATTTTCAGCCCAAAATCTGAATCGTTAGACGTGGTTAAGTTTCTGGGGAGAGGGGTTTGAAATTTCTACTCCTGAGCACAGTTCAGTTTACCATGTCCACACATTGTGTGCTGTGATACGAGGTAAAAAGACACAAATTAGGATTATGTTACCAAAGCATATTTATTAACATGTAATTACAATAAATGTTCAAAATTGTGACCACCAGAGGTTATGCACGCAGAACAACGGCGAAGAATGGAACGGCGAACATTCGCGAAAACATCAGGCTTTTCGAGCACTTCCCCTACAGCGGCGGAAAGTCTGGCGACCAGTTCCTCGGGGGATTCAATGGGTGTCTCATACATAAGAGCCTTCAATCGTCCCCAAAAAAAGAAATCGAGGGGTGAAAGATCTGGCGAGCGAGCAGGCCAAGCAACAGGACCACCTCGACCAATCCATCTGTTCGGAAATGTGATGTCCAGATAGTTGCGGACGTCTCGTACGTAATGGGCTGGCGCTCCATCGTGCTGGAACCACATGACCCGCCGGATGCGTGGAGGAACAACGTTTAACAGGTCTGGCAGCACATGTTGCAGAAATGTGAGGTATGTTTTACCGTTGAGGCGTTCAGGAAGAAGGTACGGTCCGATTAGGTGGTCTCCGAGGATTCCTGCCCAAACATTGATGGAAAAGCGTCTCTGATGAGCATGTGGATACGTAGCATGTGGATTGACATCCGCCCATACATGTGCATTGTGTGTGTTAAATGTACCTTCACGTGTGAAGGTACATTCATCGGTGAAAAGCACAGTTCGTCCAAAATGTGGATTTAGCGCGTTCTGCTGCAGAAACCAGCGGGCGAATTCAATACGATTTGGATAATCCCCTGGAGACAGTTTCTGGACTCGTTGCACATGAAACGGGAGCAAATGTTCATCCTTCAGTACCCTCCAAGTCATGGACTGTGAGGTATCCACCTGCCTAGCCACTGTTCGTGTACTTGTACTTGGCTGCGCTGCTACTACATCCAGAATGGCTTCTGCAACAACTACTGATTCGTCCTTTTTTGCACGACCTGCATTCGACCGGGAAGCGAGAAATGATCCCGTCTCACACAACTGTCTGTGCAAGCTCTCGAAAGTTTTGCGGTTAGGCAACCGCCTGTTGGGAAATCGCTCTCCGTACATTCGTTGTGCCTCTGCACTATTTCCATCTGCCGCTCCGTAAATTAAATGCATCTCAGCCTTTTCCTTATTCGTGAAGGGCACCATCTTCCGATTCATTACTACAGCGACTTACACTTGACTCACCGTTCAGTGGTTTTTATGCCTGAATCGTGTCGAAATTTTGCATACGTATTCTTCTTCTTCCCCATTTGACATTTCCATACTTTCTGTTTCCTTCTTCACCCGGTGACTAGAGTCAGGAATGGAGCTTTAACGTTTGCATGAGCGACGTTTCCAACTGTGCCAGTGCCTTTATGAGTGAATTCCGACTATGCAGTCCTTGACGAAAGTTGTATTTTTGCCTCGTATCACAGCACAGAATCGTTGGGCATGGTTAAGTAGTGCAAACTGAACTATGTTCAGAAGTTGAAATTTGAACCCCCTCCCCTCGCTACTGAACCACGCTCAGCGATTCAGATTTTGAGCTGAAAATTTAAGTTTAAGTCTAAGCTTTAGAAAGCATTTAATGAGACACAAAAAATAACGGTATAAAATAGTTGTTCGTTACTCCAAAGTCTAAAGCGCCCTCTATCGGAATTTTTTGAAAATTTTCTTTAAAATTTATTTTCAAGAAAATACTGACATAAAGAATAATTTTAGCAAAACGCGGCAGTAGTTAGAGCCTAATCTACGACACAAAGATTGGGAATAACTGATTTTTGTTCTGGGGGGAGAAGGGTTTCAAATTTCAAATTTCAGTTTATGCTACTTAACTACTCGTTAGGACTCAGATTTTTAGATCAAAATTTAAGTTTAAGTCTAAGCTTTCGAAATCATTTAAAGAAATACAAAAAATAACGTTAAAAAATAGTTGTTTGTTACTCCAAAGTCTAAAGCGCCCCCTATCGGTATTTTTTGAAATTGAACTTTAAAATTTTATTTCAAGAAAATACTGGCATAAAGAAAATTTTTTGCAAAAACCGCAAACGAATCGACCAATTTTTCCATGTTTTATAATCATTTGAAATTTCGGACCCTAAACTTTAATGCCCCCTATCTCCTTGGGAATACGTCTGGGACCCTTAGTCTCCTATTTAATATTATTTGTCTTTAAGTGTACTATAACCCCTTAAAGTTCTGCCCATCTTTTATGAATCACCCTGTATATATATATATATATACATAATATATTCATTAATATACAATTAGTACTTTTCTTACATGATCTATAAACACAAATTAACACATGCGTAAACAAAATTACAAAAAAATTATAAAAAAAAAAATATATATCTATAAAAAATTAAAAATTGTAAAATAATATAAAAAAAATATTATAGGTTGGTTGGGTGGGTAGATGTTAGATAACGGAGGAGGGTGGTGTTGTCTGGATAATACGCAATGGTTAATTATTTATTTAAAAAAAAAGCGGGGCTCTTGTATTATTACTATTCTTTTGTTATGTATTTTATGTGGATGTTGATTTGATATTTTATAAGTAAGTTGGAGATTTTCATTAATATTATAATTAGCTTAATTATTCATTAATCTAATTTACAATTATTTGTTATTAAATTTTAATTTACTAAGGACAATATCATATTAATTACTAATAGTATGCCACTCTTAGTTTAATGTTTTTGAATGTCCCATATTCATACTTTATGGATTTTTATGGATGTCTGAAAATAATCCACATTCTATATTTGTGCGTTTTAAGTAATGGGATTTTAAGTATTATTTAACCTTCTATATACTTCCACATGTTTGTTATTTCCTGTTCATTTTATAAATATCTTATATATAATTCATTAAAAAATAATTTTTAGATAATTTTTAATAATTATTTATATTAATTATCACTGAATTTATTTTGTTTTATAGCGTATAGATATATGCTATATATTATCAATGTTCTAACATTATTTAAACTCTTAGTTTAGTTTAAATAATTTAGCTAATAGAACATATTGTATGCTTTTAAATTTTATTAACAATAGTTTTAAATACTTTGTGTGATTTATATTAGGTTTATAATTCTCTATATATAAGGATTTGTTTGGTTTTGCTGTTTAAACAGTTATTTACATTCACAAGCTTGCAAATGTTTATCTTGCGATAGATGTTTAATATAATTAATAATAGATGGCAGCACCAAAATTGTATCTTTCAGATTGCTCTATTTTTAATTTTTCTAGCTCCATTTCAGTTATAATTTATACACCAGGGTGTATTTTTAGCTAAATTTTGACGATATTGTTAAACTGTTATCTATTAATTTAATAGTGCATTTTAAATAATGTAATTAATATCTATTTATTTTATATTAGATTAAATTTGTTTTACAAGGTCTTTCAAATTTTATTTCAAAATGTATTAACTGCATCCTTTGGTATCATTTACTGTGATTTCTTAACTGTTTTATTCACCTTAATCTTTTTGATATACTGGAAGACATGTGCACATGGATTTTTGTAAAATACTGAAATATTAATCGGTATGGTGTTTATTATTTCTATTTTATATCCTATAAATATTTAAATACGTTTTATTGATTCTTCCATTTCATATTATTTGTTTCTATTCTGCTTTCATTTTTAATCAATTCACTTGATTTTAGTGGTTGTTCTATAATTCTCCATGTATAAGGATTTGTTTGGTTTTGCTGTTTAAACAGTTATTTACATTCAAAAGCTTGCAAATTTTTATCTTGCGATAGATGTTTAATATAATTATTAATAGATGGCAGCACTAAAATTGTATCTTTCAGTTTGCTCTATTTTTTAATTATTCTAGCTCCATTTCAGTTATAATTTATACACCAGGGTGTATTTTTAGCTAAATTTTGACGATATTGTTAAACTGTTATCTATTAATTTAATAGTGCATTTTAAATAATGTAATTAATATCTATTTATTTTATATTAGATTAAATTTGTTTTACAAGGTATTTCAAATTTTATTTCAAAATGTATTAACTGCATCCTTTGGTATCATTTACTGTGATTTCTTAACTGTTTTATTCACCTTAATCTTTTTGATATACTGGAAGACATGTGCACATGGATTTTTGTAAAATACTGAAATATTAATCGGTATGGTGTTTATTATTTCTATTTTATATCCTATAAATATTTAAATACGTTTTATTGATTCTTCCATTTCATATTATTTGTTTCTATTCTGCTTTCATTTTTAATCAATTCACTTGATTTTAGTGGTTGTTCGGGCACAGGGGAAAATTAATTTTAGCTTTAGCTTATTTTTCCCACAGAAAACAACCATTTTGCTTATATCATTGAATTCTGTGCCCTCGATAACGTAATTCAATGTATAAGCTTTTCAATTTTTGTCGGTGTCCACTTTTTTCTTTTTTCTTCCATAATAATTCTTATAATGTTTTTTTAATACTTACAGCTTTAATTCATAATAATTGACGGTGGCAGGTTATGTTTAATTAATGGTAATATATATATATATATATATATATATATATATATAATTAAGTTTTTTATCTGATGTTGAAATAATCATATTTACTTATCATTTAAAGAGAGTTACTGAGATTTCATTATCGCAATTGGAATGCCATAGAATTAAATATATAGACTTTTTTATAAAATAATACAATTTTGTAGAAATTAAAAATCAAAATATAAATCAAAATCTTAATTTTATTGTAGCTGTAATATTGTTGCATAATGTAAAAGACGGTTTAGAGTCAAAATCTTATTAATATTTTTATAACTGAAGCACAGCTTAATCCTACCTTGATCCCTTTTTAACTTCATTAGAACGTCATTGTTACAGAAAAATGCCAAAAACTTTCAGACCTTAACTGGCGACAATTAACGTTTAAGAACTTTTCATTTCGCTAATGTGTCTTTAATGATACTTGACGACATGCTAGTTCTTTTACAGAAGCTAAATAGGCAACACTTTCTTTTAACGCATGGAAACTAAGTTCTTGGAAAAAGACATGATTATTTTATTGCTCTTCCGAGTTTTCTTGATATTTAATGAAATTTCAATTAGTTTTATAAAACTTAAAACACTTAATTATAATTAGTACTTTATATCCATTCCTATACTTGATTTTTACTATGGCAAGGCGAATACTGAATACCATAGTTCTTGTAACTATGCTGCAATGTTGCATGCTGCAATGTCGCATGCTGCAATGTCGCATGCTGCAATGAAGACAGTTTTGCGGAAAATAAAATGAAAGTTTAAAAATACATTACAGTACATATATTTATTTCCAACTGACCGGTTCTAATTAGAATATTTTTGTGCGATATTTTTTTGTTTTGTAATTTTTTTAATGAAAAAAAGATAATTTCGACATTTTTAAGGTTTAAAATTCATATATTTTAATTACTTCATTAATTGCTAAAAGCTATTAAATAGAACAGTAAATGAATTAAGTAAAATTATTTATATATTAAATGCCCATTTGTTTTACATGTTTTTCCTTCACCAAAGCCATTTTCAAGATAAATGATAATATTCTGCAGCTGCTACGTCTATAATGGAAGATTTTGAAACGCTATCGCTCCTTTATTCATATTATATGTCACATTACTCATTCTATTTTTTTTTTTTTTTTTTTTTTTACTTTAGTTGTATATTTTCGTACTCTAAAAATAGAGTAATCCAACCCATAACTTTGGTAAATCAAACACTGCTGTATTGTTACATATTGAATTTTCAAGCGTTATAATTTGAATGGTCTCTTTTATATTACACTGGTGAAAACAATTAAAGGGACAAATGGATTATTTGCAAAAAAAAAAAAAAAAAAAAAAACTAACAAAGCAAATAAAACCAAACTTGGGTAAAATATCATTCGATATAAGACCAATGTATGGGAAAACAAAAATGGCACAACCTACACCCTAAATAAGGTAACTGGTCACGTGTCCTGCACAGCAGCTGACCGGCACCCTGTCAATTACAGAAAAACATGTCTAATCGAGTGTATGATCGTCTGTAACAACTACACAACTCTCGCATCGGCGTTTCATACTGCTTACCAGGGTCCTTATCAATATATGTTGAAACTGCACCGACTCTTGCACCAAGACACCCTTGAGCTCACCGATGGCCGTTGGAGCCGATCACCTGCAATTGATAGTCCAGAGCTGCTATTGATCGTCCAAGGGTGTCCCGTATGTGTTTGATGGAATTATGGTCAGGGGGCATCGCAGGCCACTCCATTCGTTGAATGTCCTACGATTCGAGGTATTCGTCCATCAACTGAGCCCTATGTGGACGGACGTTATCGTCCATAAAGACGAAATTTGGTCCATATGCTCCGCGGAAAAGTCTCAAAGAGGATGCAAGGATCTAGTCCCTGTACCGCTGATCTGTCAGAATACCTCTATCAAACACATGAAGGTCGGTACGCCCGTCTGCCTTGGTGCCTGCCAGACCATCAGACCACCTCCAGCATAGTGATCATTTTCGACAATGTTAGAGGGCCGATATCGATTCTCGGGTTCTCTCCAGATGAGAGCACATCTCGAGTCGTTGTCCAGACTGAATCGCGACTCATCGCTGTAGAGAACCCTCCCAAAACTATCCTCTGTCCAAGAAAAGTGTTCTCGGTACCATGGTAGACGGGACTTTTCGGACATTGTCAAAGGGATGCAGACTACAGGGCGCCTGTCATACAGGCCACCTGCATTAAGTCTCGTGGTGACTGTTTTCCGTGAAATGGATGTTTCTGTAGCATTATACAGCTGACGAGACAGTTGTGTCGCTGTCGAGGACCTATCCCTTTTGGCTAGAAGTCTCAAATGATGGTCTTTAGCCGGCGTTCTTGCCTTTTCGGCCTTTACCAGGTCGGGGGATCAATGTTTTGGTCTTTGTGAACTGTTTCCACAGAGTAGACACCACATTTCATGGAATACCGAGGCCCTTACAACATGTAGCCTGTGATTGGCCGGCCTCGAGTCTTCCAACAATCTGCTATCTTGTGGCATCATGCAGACGATGTCGACTAGCCATACTAACGTTAGGTAAACAAATAAATTAAAAAACAAGGATTGGGTTGTGCTACGATGTTTCAAAACGTCCTTCCACTACAAGCTTCGGCGGTCAAAGGAGGCACCCTGCACAAACGCGATCACAGCGCCACTGCCTTATGACCACACACACCACTGAGTGTGCAGGTGTGTCCGCGACGAGCTTAACTATCATCTGATACCTTATTTGCATATAGGGATAACCTTTTTTTTTTTTTTTTTTTTTTTTTTTTTTTAACCGTTTGTCCCTTCTGGTTTTCACCAGTGTAAATGGGCGGGATAGACTGGTGAGAAAAATTACTTCGTTTTCATTGAAATTGATATAGATAGTTTCTGATCTTTCAAGTGTTTTTCTTTAATTGTACATTATATCAACTGTGTGTTCCTTTTTTTCTGCAACTATTAACTTTTTTTCAATGTTTCATTTTACATCTCTAAACAATTAATGATGTATTATCTCTGGATGTTCGGATTTTATTATATACCTCTTAAATCATTTCCCCAAAATATATGCAATACGCGAAATTAAACGAGTCAATTAGACTGATCATTTCTTTTGCAAATCATGAACAATATTTATTCTGCTCTATTCCACATTAATATAAATCAATGGGATTTACTTTAAAATTTTAAATAAATGAAAAAAAATAGTTATTAATGTTTTAAATAAATGAAAGAAAATATTTATTCACTTTCTTCGTAATTTTTATTATATATATTTAGTTTATGGAAGGATATCTTAAATTTTTAGCAGATCATAAAGTTCAAAAATATTTTTATATTCTTTTTTAGTATTCTTGGGAGAATTTTCCAAACTGCTTTGAAAAATTCTCGAAAATAAATGAAAATTTGAAGTGTTTCGGAATTCCTTCTCGGTGCCTTTGCATTTTAAAAATCAGGTGCAATAAGAAAATGAAAAATTTAAGAGCTGAGTAAACTTTTTTTTTTCATTAGATAAAACTAGCAGTTTTTAGAAGTGTAACACGATTTTTTGTAATATTATTTCAGAATACATGGGCATTTTTCTCTAAAGAAGTTACATGCATATATTTGTAAGCAGAATTTATAAGCATGTTATTAGATTTTAAATAGCTGTAATAATTAATGTCATAAATGAGACTAAAAAAGCCATTTCCAGAACCAATATAGTATGACTACACTGTAAAAATCAAGTGTTTATTCATCTATAACAATGTAATATAACTACAAAAGAAAATATACAATAACCACAGCCGAAATTCTAGAGATCCTGAAAAAAAGCATATTTTATATTTAGAAAGATCAGAAACCAATGTATTTTTTTAGATTTAAAGAAGCATTTACAGAATCAATGTTTCTTTTGCTGCCAATGATTTTCAGAAATGTTTCCGGGCACTTTGTATTAATCCGCATTCTGAACACGGAGTATAGATTTTTCGAATGCTATCCATTCTTAAGTACACAGTTTCATGTTCAACCTATGTGTTTTAGAGACAATCATAATAGATTCATAGAATTTACATTATTATTAAATTCAATAATATTTTGTTACTCTTGCGTCCGTAATTTTAATAAAGAAACTGGAAATATTTTGTTGGAAATTAATAGTAACGTTAATACCGATTGACGTGTTTAAGAATCTGATTAATATACTCCAAAAACTTTTCCTAAAATCAGATTCAGGAAATTACACTTTTTTTTAAATAAATGTACTCTAAAATTTGAAAATACGTTGGTTTCTGGGATATTTAAAGATAGACAACGCCTTTTTTTAATAATGAGTAACTAGGAACAGATTATTCTAATTTTTTATTTGTAAATATATTATATTTTCGTAGATTACGGAGCATTTGTTTCCTTTTATAGTGTGTTAGGTCATACTCTATTGACGATATTTTTACCCAAATAGTATGTATTCGAATAAGTAAAAACAAAATTTGTTTTTCTGATTACTGTTATTTAATCTTTAAAGTAGATTTCAAAGCATTTTCAAAAACTAAAAATATATCCTGAAGCTTCTTGCCAAGAACGATAAAAAGCAACAACTTTTCTACCAGGAATTTAAAATGCAAATGGAAATTTATTACTGGCTGCTTATAATTTGAGATCTGGTAAATTGATTTTAATGGGATTTGCACTGTTAGTTAGATAATTTTCAGGAAAGGTTTAAGCATACAACATATCGTTCTACTTGCTACGTTGCAGAATAATGGGGGGGGGGAGATTGCATAATCAGGTGAATTCCATTATGGAAGATCAGTGTGTTTTTAAAAATTCTACTGTGCGGATTTTGATAAGAATTGCATTGTTTGTTAGATTACATTTTAGGGACGGTGTTTTTACATTGCATATTGTTCTATTCCTATTCACCAAATCCTACTGTAAATCTTAAACTGAAATATTTGATTCTTAATAGTCTAAATTTTGATCATCGCACTTAGAAATTGTAATAGCACAATGGTATTTGCATCGTTTTCAGGACAGGTGATGTACAATACGGACAGGTGATGTACAATACGGACAGGTGATGTTCTATATTGATGTAAAATAAAAGGTAAATTTTACTGCTATATATGTGTTTGATTCAATGCTCGTTTAGAGCAACCAATCGGCGTAATGGTCGAAACTTGCAAGTTTATAATAATGCGCTTCCATTAAATCGTCAGACAAGTATCTTTTTACATTGTAAAGGTTAAATAAATTATTACATTAAAAAAGTAAACGCTGTACTTTCAAAATAATTTATCATAATAATGTTATTACACTTGATGCATTTCTATTTCTCCTATTATATGATTACAAAAGGAATTATTATGCAGCATTAAGTGCATCTTTAGAATTTTAATGCTTATGTCTTGAAAAACTACTGAAGTTTTCTCATAAAAAAAAACCGTGTTACTTTTGTTTTTAGTTTGATTATGTATAATTACTCAAATATTTCAAATTAATTAGTAACTTACATAACTCAAATATTTTAAAATTTCTTCAAAAATTATTTCATAACAAAATTATTTTAAAATTTGCAAAACAATTATTGTAAAATTGAAACAAATATGACTTTCTATATTTCTTACTATCCTTGTAATTACTCGTTCTTTTCATCTTATAAACAATTGGAAACATAATTGCATTTTGTATTTATGCATTTAAAAATTATTGTTAACATATTGTAAAACATATAATATCAAACTATTTCCATAAATTTGAAATCGATTGTATCTTTTTATAGTATATTAATCTTAATTTTTTAAAGAAATAATTAATATTTCATTTTAGTTAGATTAAGCGTAGTAGAGTATAAAATAATTACTATAATTATACAGAAAAGTAAAACTGCTACGATAATAAACTAATTATGTTTATAAAATACTTTTCTGATAAAGAATATTACAAATGTAATGTCAATAAAGAAATACTGCTTTAACACATTAATCTTGTTTCATTATGCTACCGCAATTTACAAACGTTGAAAAATACGGTTTTCTTGTTTATATGTAACTTTCTTGTTACTATAAACAGTAATAATAAATTCCATCATAGATTTGAATATACTGTAATAAATTTCATCATAGATTTGAATATACTGCAATAAATTCCATCATAGATTTGAATATACTGTAAACTTCGGCATATAAGGCGCACTTTTGATACCAAAAATAAGATCGAAATTTCCCGATGCGCTTTATAGCCCTAATAAACAAATAATAGATTTAAAATAAGGAAAATATAGTCATACACATTATATTTCTACATGTTCTGAAAATACTGTTTATTTAAAAGAAATTACATTACCTTATGAACTTTAAAGAATTCATTATTGGGTAACATGAAAAGTTCGTCATACACATCTTCTGTTATATCGGCAGGAACATCATCGAATTCTATTTCACCTTCACAATCACTGTCTCTCTGATCCATAAATAATAAATCATATTCCATTCCATCTAGATTGATAGATAAACTACATCTTTTTAATGATTTTTAAATTAGGTGAGGTTTAATTTCATTCCAAACGCAAACAATACAAAACTAAAGCTTTTTTTACTTTCCGTACGGAATTTAAAACTTTTAGATCCCGCCATCAACTGAAACCAAAACCTTGAGACTCTTTTTGAATTCAGTTTCGAATGTTGAACGAATTAACATCTACATTAAAATGATTATAATGAAATTAAATTCTGCAATAATCCGACCTGTTTTATGTTAACAGTGTATTATTGCTGTACAGTGCTAGTGTTTGAATTTATTGTTCGCCTTACCACTTGTGTTTTCAATATACCATTGTTCGAAAGCCTAAGAAAATCCTTAGAATGAATTACTGCAAAAGATATGCGCATAGCGTATGTACATACATTTCAGATTCCTTTGTAAAGAAAATCGTGCACGTTATACGCCGGATTATACGGTACTTTTAATTTAGGAAATGTTCCAATGTTAATATACATGTTTATAAACAATTCGTATGTAAAAATGACAAAACTTAATTGTGACATACACAATTAATAATGTGATATTAAATGTGATACGGAGGAGGGGTTAGATGACTAGTTTAAACTTCTGAAAACTTTCCTGAATTCAATTAAATGCAAAAAAAATTGTAAATAATACATTTCTTACAACTCAACTATCCAAAAAAAATATTTGAAATGTTTCCATCTGTTCTGAAAAGGCGAAAAAAAAAATAAGTTTTCACATACGAAAATCATTTTTGTCATTAAGCTCTACATGACGATGTATATATAAGAATATTTATTATACAAAACAAAATTTATCAAGAGTCTATAAAACTTTATTCATCCCATTTTGAAATGTCTCATACTGTCACAATTATTTTCAAAATCGGTGTTAAATTCTCCAATTTTGCAGGGTTTGTGCAATTTCAGCCATTTTTTGCGAACCCTCTCTCTAACAGAATTTTTTAAATATTTTCATATGTTCTGAAAAGATGCGATCAAAGAGAACCGTGTCAGGATCTATGGATCCCATATCGGTGGTCATTCGATAGAAAGCATGCCGAGATAAGGCAAATCCCATTAGGCGGAAGTACCGCCCTCGGGTAAAAGAACAAGTCCCACGGAGCAGCGCAGAAAGGACAGCCACCATCCGCAAACGTCTATGCCCATCTCGCCACAGACCCTCAATAAAAAAGATGGATGACCATGTACTGAATGACCATAATAGCCATAGCCAACACCCAAACCGCAAAGCATAGACTGCCTTTTGGGGGGACTATGTGAAAGTATTCGAATTCACATTACGCACAAGGAAAACTATGAAAATCCCTTTGTGGTCAATCAGTATGAAGCACACCACAATGGTAGACTCAGACTATTCCAAGCAGTTGCTGACGAGACGCAACAGCGCACTCCTCTTCCATTAATTTTCTACACTTAAGTGACTGATTAAGTAACACAGAGTAGGGCTTAAAAATCCCTCGCCGACCGCTTAGTGAGTAGCTGCATTCAAGATTTGACACTGTCCAAATCCTCTTGGCTATACATTGTCCTTTCTAAGAACTAAAGCACGTGTCCCTGGCACACCAATTCCCCGTCATCTTTCCCATGCAAACCGATATAACCACTCTCAGAAGTACACGCTTCTGATTTCCTTGCGCTCGGCCGCTGGTACCAGAGTTCAACATACCAGCCAGAATCCCCATCATCTTTCAAAACTAATGGGAACGAATTGCGTCACCGAAAAGGACACTAAACCCTGACACCACAGCCTGCGGCCAATTCCAGAAACGGCACTCTCCGATAGCCCATTGGGGAACACCAGAAAACAAGTAGGCGGAGCAAGGGAAACAAAAAACAAACCAAAATTCCTAAAACAAAATCATATTCCTCATTAAGATCCAAATACAGTGTAACACGACAAATAGCAATATTTATTATAATTAATAACAACATTTATAACGATTCCTACAAAACTTTATTCCTTCTATTTTGCAACAACATATACATCCTTAATTTTTTGAAAAGCGATGGTAAACTCAACATTCGAAAGCAAAAATCATCGACTGGGTCAATGCCTGGCTTTATCTGCATTCAAACGAAAACAGTTAGCTTAAGAATTAAAAGATCTTCTAAAAAAAAAAAAAAAAAAACACCAAAAACATTTTTAATGCGCTTAAAATCCCTGTTTTGCGCATTTAAAAGTTTTTGATGGTGTTTTACAGAAGATCTTTTAGCTCTTATATATTGACACCAGTTGCAACTTATTTTCTTTGACAGTTAGCTTAGCCCAAGATTTTCATATGATGTATTAGATCCAGAATTCTTCCAAGTCTTCTTATCCACAGATAATGTAGTTCATTATGCTCATATTAAACAATATCGTTGTAATATATGCTATCTCGCCACATTACCGTTCACACAACACCATATATTGTGCAGGAATATCAACCTTTTTGTGTTATCTTGGCAATACTAGTGACTATATAGTGAGGGTGTGCCGAAAAAAACTTTTTTTCGATTTTCGTTGATGGGTAGTGCGGAAAAGTTGCCACTGGTGGCATTAAGTTCACACAAAAAATTTGATATTTTTCGGACAATTCCTTCATTTGCCGCAGATGGTTTGAAGTTTTGCTCAAATGCTGATTTTTGAACTTTTTTACCAAAACTTTTAAAATTGTTAAATTAAATTTATTTTCGCTGAATTTACTTGAATGTCATGTTTATGTTTAGTGTACGAAATGTTTAAATAAGCTCTGATTATCTCTTATTTATTAGTTATGTGTATTTTGAATTAGGCGATTTAGCCTTTTCGTGTACAACTGTGCAAAAAATTTAAGTATTGTTTGGTTTGTTCGCCGGTTTCTCTCTTTTGTCTTTATTAAGTTCCTCGCTCTTCCTTCGGTTTTTCGATGCGTTCAGAGTCCCATATTTGAATGTCGGACCACAGCATGTCTTGACAGAAATTCTGAAGGAGAGGAGAATGTGGAGTAGAAGCCAATGAAAACGCAATCTGTCATCATGAGGATGAGGGAGAAAATAGATAGGAGTAACTCGAGATGGGATGTTAATTATTTTTCTGCTTTAAAATACAGCTATTGTCAGAAGATTCAAAAAGTGGGAACTTTGAAGCAGGCAGTTTGTCTGAATCAGAATTTGAATCAGGGACTTCAAAAGCAGATACTCCTAAACCCATATCCCTTTCTCAAACAGCGTTCGCCGGATTCAGAACTGGTATATCATATCGGTAAATTGCGTTAAGAGCTTCATCTGTGTTTCAGGACGCAGGAATTGGGGCAACCAGGAATAAGGATCTCGTCATCGATAAAGACTTGGTCAGGAGACAGAAAAAGAAACTTGAAAATAATATACAGGATGAGGAATATCTTGGAGGATGAAAAATTATAACCATGTTTTTTTATGGTAGAAATAATAACACGATCTTCATGCAAAAAAGGAAGCAAGCGGCACCGTCGAGAGATATACGAAGCACATATCACTAATGGCGTGCGAAAATGTAGGTGTCCATTTCTACGAGCCAATTCCTGTTTCATGGGCATCAGAAAAGGCTGAAGATTTGAGTACTCTATTAATCTAGCTCCGTTTCAGTTGGTAAAGGTCTCAGGTCAAGTGGTTCTACCATCTAGTTTAAACAGTTGATTTCGTTGTCTGAGTCTATTTTTTCCGAAGCAGACTTTATTCTGGCTTAAAAAATTATATAATGATTTTGCTATTTCTCTGCAGTGACCCTAAGGAGGTGTCAAGTGACCCAAATATTCCGAACCACGTCAGACAACATGGTGATATTTGTTTCGTCTTTCTGTAGACTGTGCTCCTAGTCCACTTTTCTGTATGAAGATCGTTTTATCTTTTCTACTATAAAAAAAGATGCCTGTAATTTTTCTTCCTCCAAGATCTTCCTCACCCTGTATCTTGTTTTCAAGTTTATTTATCTGCATTCTGACCAAGTCTTTATCGACTACGAGATCTTTAGTCCCTGTTGTCACAATTCCTGCAATTTTTGCTTACGCGAAAAAGCTATAAAAGTCACCTAATTCAAAACGTACATAACTATTAAATAATGCATAATAAAAGCTTATTCAAACATTTCGTACATTAAACATGACATATCCAGTAAATTCAGCTAAAATAACTTAAATTTAACATTTTTAAAATGTTTGCTAAAAAACTTCAAAAATCAGAATTTGAGCAAAACTTCAAGCAATTTGCGGCAAATGCAGGAATTGTCCGAAAAATCTCAATTTTTTGTGGAAACTTAGTGCCACCAGTGGCAACGCTTCCGCACTACCCATAATCGAAATTCGAGAAAAAAGTTTTTTTCGGCCAACCCTAATATACTGTGTTGTCGCAGCTGGAAGTATTAAATTCATATAAGAAAGTTTTGAAAAGCTATTTTCTTTTCTTTTATTTATTTAATATCTACCATCTTATAGGGCAAAAATAACTATTGAAACTTACTATTGTGAATTCGAAATGACTGAATACAGCCAGATGCGGCTACATTAGAATGTTTTATGTGCTGCGTTTTAAGCTGTAATGTGCATTTTTAAGTGTAACTATTTTTTAGTGCATTACGGGGTACGTGGATAATTTACAAGGCTGCGCGAAAGAATTCGCATACATTGCAGGTTGTGTACAGCAGTTGCGGAAAATCTTTACTGCGCTGTGTTTTTTCAATGTTTATTTACATACCTCATTCAATTCATACTATTAGTTCACACTCTCTCTATATTCATTTATTTATATATCTTGATCAAATTTTCAATCGTTAATAAAGTACTTATTATTCACCCTATCAAGTTGAAATAATTTTTTTAACTTGTACTGGATGATAATTGATGTTAATACAGATTTTTAAAATATTAATTCATTAATTAAATTTTAATTAATTAATTTTAGTTTTATATGGGAGACAAAATGACGGCCATTGGTTATTGAACAGCATTTAATGCATCTTCCTTCATATCTATAAGGGGGTTACCATAGGGGGGACCCTGTTCTGTCACCAACTTGGCAATATATCGCCAAATTTGGCGACCAAATTTAGTCGCCAAATGTGTCGCCAACTTGGCGATCTCCAATCTTTCGCCAAATTCCCATAGACTTCCATTGTAAACCTACTTGCTTATAGAAAATCGACAAATTGAGATATTTTAATGCAACAAAAATTAATATTAGCTCAAGGGGTTATATTAAATTTTTCTTTGATGACCTAAGTAGGAATTGACGTTAAAAAATAAATTTTTATATTACTTGTTTCTTTGTATGAACAAAGAAGAATCTTCTTAACAATATCTCGATAGTTTGGAAAGTGTTTGATAATCTTTGGGGCGATGCTTTATTTTTCATTATTGAACTCTTTCGTATTTGTAATTTGTCTACTGATTTTGTATACAAAATGTTAGTGAATGAGTACACCAATAAGTGATTTATTCAAATTTTATATCGCACAATTGATAAAATTCAAATATATTAAATATAGTTCGACACTACATACTTATCTTTTTAACAGCATTGTCAAATGCACTTCAAAAATTTTATCAATGCAACATGTCTATCTGTCCACCTGTACGTGCTCTCGTAAATACATTCGAATTTCCATGTAAAGTTTTAGGTTCACAATGGAATGCACGATATTGGAAACGAAGTATATAATATCTGTGGTTCGTTTACATGGAAACACAAAAGCTTTCCCATACCTTTTAATCTATGATAATAAATTTTTTTGCTGTACATTTTATTGAGTTTATCATATTGCAAACACAGTTAGATAGATAATTATCACTGAGGTCGACTACATGTTTATGAAAGATTATTACTTGTAGCATGTATATTTCAAATACCAGGCAGTCAGAAAAAAATCCATTGCATTATGATGGGGGAAGATCCTTTACAGTGCATTTTTCTGAAATTCAGACCCTTCAAACATAATGAAATTTTAATGCATTTCTGAAGTTCATATCAATGTGTTTTCTATAGACAATGGAGTGCGTATGGTGTATCATTTATTGTTCACTTACAGGGTAATCAAAAATTTCGATTAATAGACAATCATCAATAATTGCTGGAATTGCGTTTTATGGAATGTATTTTTTAACTTGTCTATTTTTTAGTGTATTAAGCTGGATGTATAAATTCTACAGTCATATCATATATAACATCTACGGCTGCACAAAATAGTTCGCATACATTACCGGATACAAATATCCCTATATGTATATTCTACAAAAAGTATATTTTTATAAACTTTTAACTGGTTTACAAATGCACCACCAAAATCCGTAATAATTATTTTTCTATAAAAGTAATTGCATATTGCTAAACTGAAAAATTTCAGACTTTTTTATTAAACTCATTAAAAAAATATATTAAAAAATAATTGTGTGAGGTTTTTAATCATTTCCACAGAAACAAGTACCTATATAGTATTTAATTAATTATGGTATGAAATAAATGAAAACTGATCACTTTTTAATAACTGTATTTAAGTTATCTTTTTTTTAAAATTTTTGATGCTATAGTTCATCAGGATTTAAATTGATTTATACACTGAACAAATCTTAATTAATTTTAACGTAATCCAGAAACATCAAAGGTGATTTATTATTTATTGATTCATTAATTTTTTAACTACAATATTAGAAGAAAAATTCATAAAAATATTCATTTTGGACAAAAGGAAATATTAAATAGATGCACTTGACTTATTCTTTACCGTTGAAAATTTTCCTTTCCGGAAACGAACATTTGAATGGCTTCGTTTTCAAGTTTAAAAAGCCTTACAAATTCTTTTAATTTAATGAGTATTTTGCAGTTTATTAAAAACAAATGATGGATAAGAAATCTCCTAATGAAATATACTTCTTATGAATACTCCTAAGGAAATATGTTTCCTTATTTAAAACTTTAATTTAGGTCATACTGTTCTTTTTTTTATGTTTATTATTCCTGATTCGTATTGAAATTTCTTTTTTATTAAATTTAAAAATATCTATGATTTTAAATTATTTAAAAAAATATGTTTTCTTTATAAAATTTTTGAACTATTACGTTAGAAGTAATCTTTGGATTTGCTTATTTTTCAAAGCCACATAAGCATTTTAAATAACGCTACTGTTGTTTTTAAAAACGCTTTATGTTTGTTTGATTTCTTTTAATGATAGTACTCAAATAAAAATCGCAGAAACATAATAAAATGTGTTTAAAAATGTCGATTAGAATTGTTTTATTCACGTTTTTTTATTTTTAACTTTACTTTTTTTACAATAAAATCATAAAATAATATTTTCATGTGCATCAAGCAGATGAATTCGATTACTTAAGCGAAAGAAATTAAGTATTAAAAAAAAAAAAAAAAAAAAAAAAAAAAAAACAGAAACATAATCCATGAATGGAATAGAACTTTTAGTTATATTAATCACATAATTATTATTTTTATTATTTTCCTAATAGATTACCAAAAAAAATGTCGTGTTTTAATTAAACCTGTTCCACATTTCATCTGTTAAACTTATAAGCAACTTTATTCAATTTAATTAATACATTCTTTTAAAAAGTTATGATTCCGTACTTTTTGAGCTAAGTCTTACTCATTATCTAGGAAAATTAATTAGACATTTTTTTTAACAGCAGCCCTTCAAGCGTCATAAATAATTGGTGTAAAATATTTGTTTTAATAGAAAATTAAGCAAAGGTTTATGGACTCCATTTATTTTTAAACACGTAGATGCTAATATCAATCAAAGAAGAAAAAAATATTTTTTAGAAAACTTTTTCTTTTGCTGTGAATTAATATGAAGTTTGACTATTCAGAAGCAATAAAAATTTAGAGAATATTCATATTTATGGCATTTTCTAATCTGGAATTATAGCATGTAATAATTAATTATTATATCACAATAGTACAACGCACTACAAATATCTCGCAATAGTACATACTTAGAAAGATCGCTTATATTTAAAACAAAAGTGCAAATATAACACTGAAAGGAAGCATCATATGTTTTATTATCACATTTTCATCATATAGAAAAATATTTCAATTATTTTAGTCATCAATTACCAAACATCTCGATTTTATAAATCGTGAAAAGTGCTACAAAATTACATCCATTATTTCTATAGTAAGTATAAGTAGTAAAGTAAATTTTTAACGAAATATTATGATTACTGAGACATAAAATATTGCATATTTTATTTTTTTTACGTTGTAGAAAATTACTTGTTAGTTAATATACATTTATTTTCTGCAAAATCTAATGAAAAATTATTTTAATACATAATGCATGTTGGTTCTGTAATTGTTTGATATTATGATCACATTAGGTTGGATAAACTTATAGAAGTACATTATGTTTATATAATTTGAATGTCGTTTCATTTAAATGATTTCGTTTAATTTCAAAAAAAGTCCTTCCGGCCAGTGCCGGGAGGAAGAGGTAGCTTTCATATTCCTTATTTTTTAAAAGCCAGCTTATATTATTCAAACACACGGAGCTCAAATTAGTGGAACACGATTATGAAGATTAAATACTAATTTTTGACAATATTGAATATAATGAGAATTTTGCGAAATAAGTCAGCGTTATCAAAGCTGGTTTTATTAAAGTTATTTATATTATGTCGCCAGATTCGGTGATATCCCGAATTATATTAATAATTACATTAACCCGAATTATCGGTGATAGCCCGTCATTTTAAAACAACATAATGGGTGCAACAAAGCTCACCAATGAACTTGGTCGACACCTTAGTAATTCCTGTGCACATGCTCACTCATATCTAAATCGGTTGATATATACGAGTGCTGTTGCAGGCAAAAGTCAGATTTTTCAAAATGTCACACACATTCGAAATTCAAACTGCTATATCTCGGCATTTTTTTTTAGATAAAGGCAAAACAAAAAAATAATCCGGAATCTTTCTAACAAGCTGAAATACATAAGAAAAAAATCTTTTTCAATTTCTGATTTTTTTGTACCTCATTTTAAATATTTTTTTTAAATTTTTAAATGGCCGCCATCTTGAAACAAACTGGCGGATGAAGTTAGCAAACGAACTCGGCCGAGAGATTGCTATGTACTATGCACATGTCTTGTCACATCGTAATCGATTCATGGATACGCGTGTTATCGCGTAACAGAAATCAGATCGTTTCAAAATGTCAGCCATGCTAGAAATTCAAAGTGCTATAACTCAGCCATTTTTTAAGATATAGACGAAACAAAAAATGCTCCGAAATCTTTGTATCAAGGTCAAACACATAAGAAAAAAGATCTTTTTCAATTTCTAATTTTATTGTACCTCATTTTAATTTTAAATTAAAAAAAATAATGGTTGCCATTTTGAAACAAGATGGCGCATGATGTTGGTCAACGTACTCGGTCGAGACATTGGTATGTACTATGTACACACCAAGTTATATCCAAATCCATTCATAAATACACGTGTTATCGCGTGACAAAAATGAGATCGTTTCAAAATGTCAGCCACACTAGAATTTCAAAGTGCTATAACTCAACCGTTTTTTAAGATATAGACGGAACAAAAAATGCTCCGGAATCTTCGTATCAAGCTCAAACACATAAGAAAAAAAAATCTTTTTCGATTTATAATTTTTTTGTACTTCATTTTAAAATTTAATTTTTTTTTAATTTTTAAATGGTCGCCATTTTGAATCAAGATGGCGGATGAAGCTGGTCAACGAACTCGATAGAGATATTGCTATGTACTATGCACATTCCTTGTCACATCCAAATTGGTTCATAAATACGTGTATTATCGCGTGACAAAATTCAGATCGTTTCTAAATGTCAGCCATGCTAGAAATACAAAGTGCTATAACTCAGCCATTTTTAGGTGCGTTCGTAATTATATAAATACGTAGCACCAATAGTCGTCGTTCAGTCCGTCTGTCTGTCCGTCCGTCCGTCCGCATATAATAGAGCAAAAACTACCCAACCGAATGGTCTGAAATTTTAAATATATGATTGTTGTAAAATTTTGTCGAGCCATTTCAAATTTTATGAAAATCGGATGTATAGTTAAATTACAGGGACAGTCAAGAGTTTTTCTTTACATTACGGCCAATGGGAAAAATTATTGCAAGTGCATTTTAATGATGTTACAGCTTTCCAAATGGGCTGAAATTTTAAATATATAATTGCTGCAAAATTTTGTCGAGCCATTTCAAATTTCATGAAAATCGGATGTATAGCTTAATTACAGGGACAGTCAAAAGTTTTCCATTACATTAAGGGGAATGGGAAAAAATTATTGCAAGTGCATTTTAATGATGTTACACACTATGCACTTATGAATTGCAAATAAATACACATTCAGTACAATATGAGATGCAAAAAATAATTATAAAACTAGTTATAGTACGAACGCACCTCATTTGCCACGTTTGACGAGCAATTTCCAACTTGTTTAAGATATAGACGAAAATAAAAATACTCCAGAATCTTTGTATCAAGCCCAAACACATAAGAAAAAAATATTTTTCAATGTCTAATTTTTTGTGCCTCATTTTAAATTTTAATTAAAAAAAAATTTAAATGGCCGCCATTTTGAAACAAGATGGCGGATAAGGCTGGCCAACGAACTCGGTTGAGACACTGCTATGTACTATGCACATTTTTTGTAATATCCAAATCGGTTCATAAATACGTCTATTATCGCGTGACAAAAATCAGATCGTTTCAAAATGTCAGTCATACTAGAAATTCAAAGTGCTATAACTCAGCCATTTTTTAAGATATAGACGAAACTAAAAATGCTCCAAAATTTTTGTATGAAGCCCAAACACATAAGAAAAAATCTTTTTCAATGTCTAATTTTTTTGTGCCTCATTTTAAATTTTAAATTTTTTAAATGGCCGACATTTCGAAACAAAATGGCGGATGAAACTGGCCAACGAACTCGGTCGAGATATTGGTATATACTATGTACATACGAAATTTTATCCAAATCGGTTCATAAATACGAGAGTTATATATATATATATATATATATATGAATTTTGAACGGAGGGTGGTTTCGGGGTCTAGGGGTCATGATCGGTGAAAATATACCAAAATTTTTCGGAATCGTTTTCCTCCGAACGGCTGCAATAGGTAGCTTTTTATAATGATAGCTACCTAATATATATAACCGTTCGTTGAAATATTATGGGAAGATCGTCAAAAAAGGAAATGCTATTTAATAAATGTGCCCTTGGTTGATACAAATAGATAAAACTAAACTTTCCCTTAAATATATCAAA